>CM051262.1:32925216-33370216 GCA_027921565.1 Artemia sinica
ACACACACAGCCCTAAGAGACACAAACAGCCCAAAGAGACACACACAGTCCAAAGAGACACACACAGTCCAAAGAGAAACACAATTCAAAGAGACAAACACAGACCAAAAAGACTCTCACAGCCTAAAGAGACACACAGCCAAAAGAGACACAAAACACCCAAAGAGACACACACAGCCCAAAGAGACAAAAACAGACCAAAAAAAAAAAAAACTCAAACAGCCCAAAGAGACGCAAACAGCCCAAAGAGACGCAAACAGCCCAAAGAGACAAACACAGACCAAAAAGACTCAAACAGCCCAAAGAGACACAAACAGAGCAAAAAGACTCAAACAGCCCAAGAGACACACATAGCTTAAAGAAACACAAACAGCCCAAGAGACACAAACGGCCCAAAGAGACAAACACAGACCAAAAAGACTCAAACAACCCATCCTGAGAAAATTTGCCTTATTTTCGAAAAAACGGATAGAAACACGCCCCCAAAAAGTCTCAAGTCAAGGCTATAAGAAAAAAAGTTCTGGATATTTTTGTCAGTTTTGTAGTTTACGCACTATATCAATATCAGTAACGATTCTATTTGAACTTTTTCTCAAGTTGATCAAATTGGTCTCTAAAGGGTTCATGATAAAAAAAATAGCGCACGTCATGCTGAATGTGCTTTCAAAAACCCATCTGGTCGAAAACATGTTTGTTATCGTTAATGATTTCCAAAGATGTAAGAAAATTATGGAAAATACAATTCTCTGATTCAAATCTGAAACTTTAGTCTATTTTCGGATCGAAAAATAAAACTATTTCTATAAAATCTGAGCTAGTAAGGGTTTTTGACCGTAAACTCTAGTTTCTTGTAAGAAAATTATGGAAAATACAATGCAACCGTGTCTCTCAAAAACCCGTAAAGCTCTTTTAACAGATACAAGAACTACTTATTTAACACAAAATTTCGTTTTTAATGAGCACTAAGTAAAGAAAAACCACACGGAATCAGGCAACCGAGTCTCTCAAACCCCGTAAAGCTCTTTTAAAAGATACAAGAACTACTTATTTAACAAAAAAAATTCGTTTTACTTCTTCGTATAGTATAAACGTTAAACTATTTTATATTGACAACACTGTCCAAACATCACTTGTGTATATACAGTACACAATCATCCCATCTCCCCCAAAACCCTTTTCAGCCATTTCTTGTTAAAATTTTTATTTCAAGTCAATCACACGGGTTTTTCGCTAGCAAGTCGGCTCTGAAGTATTCGCAAATGCTAAACTCTTTTTTTTCCACCTTAATAGGATCAAATTTGCAAATGCTAAACCCTTTTTTGCAAATGTCAATCAAAGAATTCTGATTGTAGCGTCCAATTTTTTAAATAACAAAGCCTACAAACATGTACACACTGTGCTTTCAAAACCCATCTGATAGAAAACATGAAAAGGTGCCAAGGAACGTAATCTCCTCAAAACTTAATTTTTTGGCAATTTGCACGTCAAACAATTCTTAATACTCACTCTCTTTTGAAAAGGTGTATAGCTTCCATAGAAATGTTTTTCCTATAGCTTCCATAGAAATGGAAGGCCATGTGAGAGGATACTCACTCTCTTTGAAAAGGTGTAGAGCTTCCATAGAAATGTTTTCCTATAGCTTCCATAGAATAACATGGAAATTCCTATAGCTTCCATAGAAGTATAAGGCCATGTGAGAGGATACTCACTCTCTTTGAAAAGGTGTAGAGCTTCCATAGAAATGTTTTCCTATAGCTTCCATAGAATAGCATGGTAATTCCTATAGCTTCCATAGAAGTATAAGGCCATGTGAGAGGATATTCACTCTCTTTGAAAAGGTGTAGAGCTTCCATAGAAATGTTTTCTATAGCTTCCATAGAATTCAATAGATGCATTCTACTAGTGCTCTATGTCTTAGCGCTTTAGAAATATTTAAAAAAGCTTCTAAAGTAAAATTTTGGAAAAATTTTAAGTTTGGGGGGAAGGGGGGGGGGGTTCAAAAATATCTTCCCATAAAATAATTTGTCCTCTGAAGTCGATTCTGATATTTGTAGCGGTCTATCTATTAGTGCTTTAGAAATATTTAAAAAGCTTCTTAAGTAGAATTTTAGAAATGTTGAGTTTTGGGAGGGGGGATTTCAAAAACATCTTCCCATGACATAAACTTGTCTTCTAAAGTCAATTCTGGTGTTTGTAGCGCTCTATCAATTAGTGCTTTCGAAATATTTAAAAAGCTTCTAAAGTAGAATTTTAGAAAATTTTGAGTTTGGGGGGAAGGGGGATTTTAAAAAACCTCTTTCCCGTGATATAAACGTGTCCTCTGAAGTCGATTCTGATGTTTTTAGCACTCTATCTATTAGTGCTTTAGAAATATTTTAAAAGCTTCTAAAGTAGAATTTTAGAAAATTTTGAGTTTGGGGGGAAGGGGGATTACAAGAACATCTTCCCATGACATAATTTGTCCTCTAAAGTTGATTCTGATGTTTGTAGTGCTCTATGTCTTAGCGCTTTAGAAATATTTAAAAAAGCTTCTAAAGTAAAATTTTGGAAAATTTTAAGTTTGGGGGAAGGGGGGGGGGGTTCAAAAATATCTTTCCCATAACATAATTTGTCCTCTGAAGTCGATTCTGATATTTGTAGCGGTCTATCTATTAGTGCTTTAGAAATATTTAAAAAGCTTCTTAAGTAGAATTTTAGAAATTTTTGAGTTTTGGGGAGGGGGGATTTCAAAAACATCTTCCATGACATAAACTTGTCTTCTAAAGTCACTTCTGGTGTTTGTAGCGCTCTAACAATTAGTGCTTTAGAAATATTTAAAAAGCTTCTAAAGTAGAATTTTAGAAAATTTTGAGTTTGGGGGGAAGGGGGATTTCAAAAACATCTTCCCATGACATAAATTGTCCTCTAAAGTCGATTCTGATGTTTGTAGCGTGCTATCTATTAGTGCTTTAGAAATATTTAAAAAGCTTCTATGAGTAGAATTTTAGAAAATTTTGAGTTTTGGGGGAAGGGGAATTTCAAAAACATCTCCCCATGACATAACTTGTCCTCTAAAGTCGATTCTGATGTTTGTAGCGCTCTATGTCTTAGCGCTTTAGAAATTTTAAAAAAGCCTCTAAAGTAGAATTTAGGAAAATTTTGAGTTTGGGGCAAAGGGGGATTTCAAAAAACATCTTCCCATGACATGAATTGTCCTCTAAAGTCGATTCTGATGTTTGTAGCGCTCTATGTCTTAGCACTTTAGAAATATTAAAAAAAAAAAAAAAAAAAGCTTCTAAAGTAGAATTTTGGAAAATTTTGAGTTTGGGGGGGAAGGGGGATTTTCAAGAACATCTTCCCATGAACATAATTTGTCCTCTAAAGTTGATTCTGATGTTTGTAGTGCACTATGTCTTAGCGCTTTAGAAATATTTAAAAAAATTTGCTTCTAAAGTAAAAATTTTGGAAAATTTTGAGTTTGGGGGGACGGGGGGGGGTGGTTTTTCAAAATATCTTCCCATAACATAATTTGT
This sequence comes from Artemia sinica, assembly GCA_027921565.1. NCBI lineage: Eukaryota > Metazoa > Arthropoda > Branchiopoda > Anostraca > Artemiidae > Artemia > Artemia sinica. The sequence continues at coordinate 32,928,729 of CM051262.1, forward strand.
CCTCTGAAGTCGATTCTGATATTTGTAGCGGTCTATCTGCTAGTGCTTTAGAAATATTAAAAAGCTTCTTAAGTAGAATTTTAGAAATTTTTGAGTTTTGGGGAGGGGGGATTTCAAAAACATCTTCCCATGACATAACTTGTCTTCTAAAGTCAATTCTGGTGTTTGTAGCGCTCTATCAATTAGTGCTTTAGAAATATTAAAAAGCTTCTAAAGTAGAATTTTAGAACATTTTGAGTTTGGGGGGAAGGGGGATTTTAAAAACCTCTTCCCGTGATATAACGTGTCCTCTGAAGTCGATTCTGATGTTTTTAGCACTCTATCTATTAGTGCTTTAGAAATATTTAAAAAGCTTCTAGAGTAGAATTTTAGAAAATTTTGAGTTTGGGGAAGGGGGATTTCAAAAACATCTTCCCATGACATAAATTTGTCCTCTAAAGTCGATTCTGATGTTTGTAGCGTGCTATCTATTAGTGCTTTAGAAATATTTAAAAAGCTTCTAGAGTAGAATTTTTTAGAAAATTTTGAGCTTTGGGGGAAGGGGAATTTCAAAAACATCTCCCCCATGACATAACTTGTCCTTCTAAAGTCGATTCTGATGTTTGTAGCGCTCTATGTCTTAGCGCTTTAGAAATATTTAAAAAAGCCTCTAAAGTAGAATTTAGGAAAATTTTGAGTTTGGGGCAAAGGGGGATTTCAAAAAACATCTTCCCATGACATGAATTGTCCTCTAAAGTCGATTCTGATGTTTGTAGCGCTCTATGTCTTAGCACTTTAGAAATATTTAAAAAAGCTTCTAAAGTAGAATTTTGGGAAAATTTTGAGTTGGGGGGAAGGGGGATTTCAAGAACATCTTCCCATGACATAATTTGTCCTCTAAAGTTGATTCTGATGTTTGTAGTGCACTATGTCTTAGCGCTTTAGAAATATTTAAAAAAGCTTCTAAAGTAAAATTTTGGAAAATTTTGAGTTTGGGGGGACGGGGGGGGGGGGGGGGTTTTTCAAAAATATCTTCCCATAACATAATTTGTCCTCTGAAGTCGATTCTGATATTTGTAGCGGTCTATCTATTAGTGGTTTAGAAATATTTAAAAAGCTTCTTAAGTAGAATTTTAGAAATTTTTGAGTTTTGGGGAGGGGGGATTTCAAAACATCTTCCCATGACATAACTTGTCTTCTAAAGTCAATTCTGGTGTTTGTAGCGCTCTATCAATTAGTGCTTTAGAAATATTTAAAAAGCTTCTAAAGTAGAATTTTAGAACATTTTGAGTTTGGGGGGAAGGGGATTTTAAAAACCTCTTCCCGTGATATAACGTGTCCTCTGAAGTCGATTCTGATGTTTTTTAGCACTCTATCTATTAGTGCTTTAGAAATATTTAAAAAGCTTCTAGAGTAGAATTTTAGAAAATTTTGAGTTTGGGGAAGGGGGATTTCAAAACATCTTCCCATGACATAAACTTGTCTTCTAAAGTCAATTCTGATGTTTGTAGCGCTCTATCAATTAGTACTTTAGAAATATTTAAAAAGCTTCTAAAGTAGAATTTTAGAAAATTTTGAGTTGGGGGGGAAGGGGGATTTTAAAAACATCTTCCCGGGATATAACGTGTCCTCTGAAGTTGATTCTGATGTTTTTAGCACTCTATCTATTAGTGCTTTAGAAATATTTAAAAGCCTCTAAGGTAGAGTTTTAGAAAATTTTGAGTTTGGGTGGAAGGGGATTTCAAAAACATCTTCCCATGACATAACTTGTCCTCTAAAGTCAATTCTGGTGTTTTGTAGCGCTCTGTGTCTTACCTAGACCCCAGCACCATGCCGGCGCATCAACCGAACGCCGCCAATGAGAGACTCGGTTGACTGCTGCTGAAGTGTCACAACGTCGCTGGCGCGCCGCACGCACGCCGCCGGAAGAGGCGGTGGTGTTTTATTCTGATATTTGTAGTGCTCTATCTATTAGTGCTTTAGAAATATTTTAAAAAGCTCCTAAAGTAGAATTTTTAGAAATTTTTGAGTTTTTGGGGGAGGGGGATTTCAAAAACATCTTCCCCATGACATAACTTGTCTTCTAAAGTCGATTCTGATGTTTGTAGCGCTCTATGTCTTAGCGCTTTAGAAATATTTAAAAAAACCTCTAAATTAGAATTTTAGAAAATTTTGAGTTTGGGGGGAAGGGGGATTTCAAAACATCTTCCCCATGACATAACTTGTCCTCTAAAGTCGATTCTGATGTTTGTAGCACTCTATCTATTAGTGCTTTAGAAATATTTAAAAAGCTACTAAAGTAGAATTTTAGAAATTTTTGAGTTTGGGGGGAGGGGGATTTCAAAAAAATCTTCTCATGACATAACTTGTCTTCTAAAGTCAATTCTGATGTTTGTAGCGCTCTATCAATTAGTGCTTTAGAAATATTTAAAAAGCTTCTGAAGTAGAATTTTAGAACATTTTGAGTCTGGGCGGAAGGGGGATTTTAAAAACCTCTTCCCGTGATATAACGTGTCCTCTGAAGTCGATTCTGATGTTTTTAGCACTCTATCTATTAGTGCTTTAGAAATATTTAAAAAGCTTCTAGAGTAAAATTTTAGAAAATTTTGAGTTTGGGGGAAGGGGGATTTCAAAAACATCTTCCCATGACATAACTTGTCCTCTTAAGTCAATTCTGATATTTGTAGTGCTCTATCTATTAGTGCTTTAGAAATATTTAAAAAGCTACTAAAGTAGAATTTTAGAAATTTTTGAGTTTGGGGGGAGGGGGATTTTTCAAAAAAATCTTCCCATGACATAACTTGTCTTCTAAAGTCAATTCTGATGTTTGTAGCGCTCTATCAATTAGTGCTTTAGAAATATTTAAAAAGCTTCTAAAGTAGAATTTTAGAAAATTTTGAGTTTGGGGGAAGGGGATTTTAAAAACATCTTTCCGGGATATAACGTGTCCTCTGAAGTTGATTCTGATGTTTTTAGCACTCTATCTATTAGTGCTTTAGAAATATTTTAAAAGCCTCTAAAGTAGAGTTTTAGAAAATTTGAGTTTGGGGTGGAAGGGGGATTTCAAAAACATCTTCCCATGACATAACTTGTCGTCTAAAGTCAATTCTGATGTTTGTAGCGCTCTGTGTCTTACCTAGACCCCAGCACCATGCCGGCGCATCAACCGAACGCCGCCAATGAGAGGCTCGGTTGACTGCTGCTGAAGTGTCACAACGTCGCTGGCGCGCCGCACGCACGCCGCCGGAAGAGGCGACGTTGTTTGGTTTTCTTTATTGCGTCAACTGCAAAGTTTGAAGCTTTTCTTTTCTCGTGTGGTTTAAGTATTTCGATTTTCCTGATTAGAAATCAAGCTGGGCTTGCACTATTCCCAAATTTTCGGGGACTTCCCAAATAATCTATGTGCCATCCTAAAAAAATTTGCTTCCTCAAATCCCCGACAGTCATCCAATCATGTTGCCACCCCTAGTGATTTATCACTAGTGACTATCCCTGCCAAATATTACTTTGTATACCATAATTCTTCACTACTCTCTTGTACGTTAATTTTCGTCTCTTGTGTTACTTTGCATATAAACCAGACAGATATAATTGCAATATTTATAGTTTTAAAGTATCGTCTTTATGAGATTAAGTAATAAAAACATTTTTTTTTTAACTGAAAGTAAGGAGCGACATTAAAACTTAAACGAACAGCAATTATACCGTATATGAAAGGTCTGTCCCCTCCTCCACGCCTTGCTCTTTACGTTACTTCAGCGTAAAGAGCTATGGGTTGAGGAGTGACCGCCCCTTTCATATACGGAATAACTATTGTTCATTTTAAGTTTTAATGTCGCTCCTTACTTTCAGTTAAAAAAAAACTTCTTTTTATTACTTAATCTCATAAAAGACAATACTTTGTCAGCATATGAAGAACCGTGAATATTGCAATTGTATCTGTCTGGTTTATATGCAAAGTAACACAAGAGACGAAAATTAACGTACAAGAGAGTAGTGAAGAATTATGGTATACAAAGTAATATTTGGCAGGGATAGTCACTAGTGATAAATCACTAGGGGTGGCAACATGATTGGATGATTTTCGGAGATTTGGGGAACCAAATTTTTTTTGGGTTGGCACATAGATTTTTGGGGAAGTCCCCGAAAATTTGGGAATAGTGCAAGCCCTGCTTGATTTCTAATCAGGAAAATCGAAATACTTAAACCACACGAGAAAAGAAAAGCTTCGACTTTGCGGTTGACGCAATAAAGATTTGCCGCAAAATTTAGTTTTTTATTTAATTTCTGAACGTTTTTCAACTAATGCTGGTTTGATTTTGGCTTTCAGTGCATGAAAAATTAAAACACAATTAGCATATAGTTTTGGCAGATTTATTCCGGATATGAAGGGTCGCCCCTCCTCAGTACCTTGCTCTTTACGCTAAAGCTGATAGCACTTTTAAAAAAGCTTCCTATTCTAATTAAAACGCCCCCGTGTTTCAATTTTTGTAAACAGTCAAACTTTAGTGTAAAGAATAAGGTATTGAGGAGGGGTGGCATAATTCCTGTTTGTTTTTCGAAATGCTGCTAAATCTGGCTCACCCTTTATGAAATATACCCCTCCCCATCACGAAACTTCTCCGTGGAAATTTCATCCAACGTAAAGTGCACCTCCCCCCGTCAAATTCTCTCCAGACAATTCTTTCCTCGCTGACAATTCCCCCTCTCTGTAAAATTGCCTGTGGACAATTCACCCTGAAAAATTCTCCTTAGCATTTTTTCATTGGAATAAGACTTTAATCTATATATCGGTTTCTTGACCATTCCAGAAATGCCCCCTTCCGTGGAAATTATTTCCCAGAAAACAAAATGCACAGAAAAAAGCCCCAAGAACATCTCCATTTAGAAAATGGCAAAGAGAATGTAAAACAGTTAAAAAGGATTTCATATAGTAATTCTGTCACCCCCAGTGTAACATTTCCCCAGAATATTCACTCATCTGAAATTTCCCTCCCAAAGGAAAATTCTCCCCTTAGAAATCCACCCCAAGCACAACTTCCCCCCTGGCTAAGGTGCATCTTTGCACTTTTAAACGTTTTATGGAGAGTCCGTAACTACAGGAAGTCCATGCTAGTGTTTCAATAAAACTCAACAGAAACTTTATGAGCACATGGACCTATAAAAATAAAAACATCTTCTCATAACATAATTTGTCCTCTAAATACAATTTGGATTTTTTTACTGATTATCTTTTGTCAAATCCTTTCCCTAATTAATAAATTTTAAATGACATAAATTTTAAGTTGTGACATCACTAACGGGTTCTATAAGCAATGTCAGCTAAATAGGAAATAAGTTAAAGGGATGACTGTTAAATGAAAATAGGATTTTTGAATATATTTTAATGAACAAGGTTAAAAGCTGAAGTTGTGTAAGGTAAGCAGTGATTTATAATTATGATAGTAATATAGGATGAAATGTGAGCTAAAACAACTAGTAATGTGCAGTAATTTACCATTATAAAGAAGGGGAAGGAGGAGTGGAGGTAGGTACGTCAAAGTACCTTCCCGGGACATACCTTATCATGTAGATCCATCCCTGAAAGTTTCATTTTCCTAACCCAACCCCTTTCCAAGATAGCCAAAAGTAACTAAAGTAGTTTTGCTTAGGTGATTAGATTTAACCTTGGTATGGGTATTGGAGGCTATATAAATACAAGGTTCCATTACTAACATACAGACAAGGTGAATGTTCTGGTCCTACTTAGTGCCTTTTTTCATATATAATAATCATTTCACTTGGCTTTTCCTCTGATAGTCCTATATACAGCCCTAGGATATAGGGTTGCACAAAAGTAAAAACAACACTTAAACAATGAAATCCATACTTTATAGCAGCCTAAGCTAGCATTGTGCAGTATTTTGTCACTTTCTCTCTGTGTACCTGTGTGTCTCTACTTTGAGAAACTCTACAGTTTGGTTGTTCCCCTCCAACTCCATTTCTGATGTACTGTAAACTGTTGTTGTGTTTATTTCCATTACTGTTGGCATTCATAAACCATTTTAGAATATCTTAAACCCATTTTAGACAATTTTAAACCATTTTAGATAACATTGTCTTGGGTACAGACCCCATTGTAAAAGTCATAAAAGCTCTCCATGTGCTTTTAGAGGAAGTCTTAAAAGTTAGTGTACAGATCAAGTGGCAGAAAACCTAAGTTAGGTCCATTCAGTGTGCACATCACTCTACTGTAAAGGAAGTCAATATTGGGAGCAACTGAATAGATCTGGTTAAAGACTTAATTTATGCTGAATCCTACCTGGGATCCACACTATTAAGAGTGCTTCAATCTCTGAAGAGCTCACATCTTGAATAGACAAAGCATCAGCAGTTATCAAAAGGCTGAATAGTATTTGGCAAAAAAAAACTGAATATAAGCCATCACACTAAAATTTGTATTTACAACTTTAGTCAGCACCTTGGTACTGTGTATACTAGAGCAGAGATGTGACCAGTTGCAAAACCTGTCCTCAACACCATTGATGTCACTCAGACCAAACCTTCAAGGAATTCAGGGTCTTCACTAGACTAACTTTGTTACCAACCAGACCCTCTTGTCATATACTTTGCTAGGTCCTTTCATGATGCAGCTTACCCAGTGCACTGTTTGCTAGGTCACCCACCTCCTTAATATGGCACATGATTCCCCAGCACGCAGGGCTGTATTTAAATCTTTGGTGCCCCTAGGCTCAAGTGTTTTTGCTGCTCTGTATTCATACCATAGGAGGATAGGTAAGTTTTCTTTGAGAAAATAATTTTATGATGACAATTCTTATTTATTACAAAATAAAATCACATATGATAATAAATTTGGGTAAATATTTACCAAATCATATTATTGAGTTACAGCTAAAGTGAATATACCACTTGATGCCTTTTTTTATGCTCTTTACAAATATAATAATCATTTTTGTTGGAAATGAATTTTAGCCCCCACCCCTATATATACCAATTCAGGGTATATATTTGCACATTAGGGGGGGGGGAGTTTAAGCTTACCTGTCATTTACATCAGAAATAAAATTACCCCCACCCCCCCAATGTGCAAATATATACTCTGATTTGGTATATATAGGGGTGGGGGCTAAAATTCATTTCCAACAAAAATGATTATTATATTTGTAAAGAGCATAAAAAAGGGCATCAAGTGGTATATTCACTTTAGCTGTAACTCAATAGTATGATTTAGTAAATATTTACCATAATTTGAGAATCAAATATTTGTGCAAATTAAGTAAATCAAATAAACCAACAAGGTGTTAGAAATAGGTTTCATCCGTTGGTAGATAGGAACACATAAATTTATGTACACAATATACATTATTTTGTAAGTAGGACTATTTGTCCTCAAAGCCATATGATAAAGCCTTCCTCCTTGCTTATTTTTTTTGTGAAGGTGTCTATGATGTCATTGTTTGGCATCTTTTGAGTCAGCCTTTTCCCAATAGTAAGCAGTGATTTGATGTTAATCTGTCTTGCTGATTGAAAATCTTAAGTAGTTCTTCACCCAATGAAGGGGTTGTGAAGGATCTTTCTCCTGTGCAGTTTATGGCAGGCACACTTAAAATCATTCTGAAGATTGTGCCAATATTTGGATAGATATCAACTGCATCAAAAAATGATGTAAAAGCTTGCTAATGTCAGTTAGAGTCATGTTTTTTTCCTTTGTCAGTATTTTGTAACAAGAAATGTAAGCATTCATCTTACATTTCTTTGTAATTTCAAATGTAAGCATTCATCTACAATCATAGGCTCAAGGTTGTCAGGATAAAAACTCAGTAGTTCACTTTCATGATTTTTTATTTCTAATGCTCCCACTTCCACTTCCAGTTTACTTCCATGATTTGTTTATTTCTAATGCTTCCAATCTTTTAATAACCTGAAAAAAAATGCAACCTGTTATGAAGCTGAGATTTCATATTTTCCATTCTTTTTTGCATTTGGCATATAATGTATCTAATATAAAGTTGAAAGGGTTCACATGAAAGTTTTCATATCCTGTAAATGAACACTGCTGCTATATCCCCCATATTCACCAAACTGTGTAGGTATTGTACTTTTGTGCTGGGAGTCTGCTAAACAATCCTGCTTACATTTTCCTCTTGCTGCACTTTCTAGCCCTCCAAAATTTTATCTCTCTTCTTGGAGAAAACCACAAAAAATGTTATAATACATAATAATCTGCCCTATTGTGTGGTTTCATACTGCAGTTTTATGTTCATCTTGTGAATCTGTTCCAGTATGGTACCCCATAAAGTTGCCATGAAAGTAGTCTCAAGGGGACCCAACTTTTCTGTCAATGCACTGGCTTCATTTCTGGTTGATGGTCTCTCAGCAGTGCTATTAGCAATTTCATTTAAGATTTCCAAAATGCCTTCTCTGTTTTTCATTAACACCTTGACAGGCATCATGAAAAACAGACCATCAAGTCTTGGATAGATTTTGCAACCATAATGTACAGTTTTGTTTTAGAATAGCCCATCTTTGTGTTGAGGCACTGAAGAAACTAAAAAGTTCATGCAGTAATCCAAAAATGAAATGGCCTCTGTACATAATTCTGCTTCACAAAACCCTATTAAATTTAGAGAATGCACTAAACATGTACATACTCTGCCAGCGGGCCAACTTCATTGATACAATGCTGAACACCAGCATACACACCAGACATACCATATTCAAAGTTTTTGTTGTATTATTGGCCTCTGCTATCAGAAACATCCAAATTAAATTTTTTTAATAGTCCCAGGACTATATTGACAATTTCTTCAGCTTTATGTCGAACATTTGGTACAAAACTAACAAACATTTCAATTTCAATTGACAGTCCATCATTGGCCACATATCTGGGTACAAATGCCAGTTGGTCCACAGGTTGTGAAATGTCTGGTGAGGAATCTAATACTATGTCAAAGTATTTAGCTTCAGTTATTTCTTTTAAACTTGTTTTTTTTTTACTTTGTCTCCATAAGAGTAACAAGTTCTTCTTATGTTTGTTTTAGATAGATAAGATGTTGTTCCTGAACCTTTGTCACAACATTGCTTTAAACATTTTGTCATAAAAGGGTTGAATTTGGCCAGAAATTGTAACAGTCCCAGGAAATATCCACTGTCAAGTCTTTCTAAGTGTTCATGTATTCCACATAATTCCAGACCTTAAAAACTTAAATATTTAACTGCCCACCACTACCCTCTTGAGCACATTCCTCCAATAGTAGACTTCTTGTCCAAGTTCCTCACTTATTTGAACATCAATACAGCCTTTCACATGACCCCCAAGTTTTTTAATTGTTCTAAGTTATCTTTATGATTTAAAGCTGTTCTTATGTTCTAACACTTGGTGATTAGCATTTTTCAGTCATTGAATCCAATATAAAGTGTGCCGTCATATCAGACTACTGTGCAAGCAACGTATATGGAACACAAAACAAACATCCTTTCAATGGTGAATAAACCAGCCATGTTGTGTTCTCTGTTTCCCCATTTTGAAGTTTTTTTGAAAATCAAGCTCTTGGACAGAAAAGGAACTTTGTCTGAATATTGTCTTTTAGCTTGTTTTATTCTAAGTTCTTATTTTGTATCACCCCTTTTGTGCATTCATAATCTTGCAGTTGTTCACTAACATTCCACAAAGCTGGATCCAGACTGAAAACAACTTGGGTTCTCCCACTTTCTGAATTTATTTTTCTTTCCGGGTCGATTTTCAATAAAAGCCTGTGCTGGATTAGGTTCACTAGCAACTTCCTCAAATTCAGAAGAGGCAGAAGAAACCTATGGTAATTTTTCGGTGTTTTTTGTATTGTCCTTCACAATTACACACTCATTAGTGTGTGAAAAAAACGACGTTATTTTAGAAATGTGCTTTCAAACTCTGCACCACTAGGTTTTGATTTATGGCTCATCTTAGATTCACAGACCCACTACAATATAATAACACAAAGATAATTATCTAAGCCATGCTGCACCATACACACATTACAAGATAAAAGTCAATGTGGACCATTTGTATACAAGTAAAGCACTCAGTGATTCATGGTAACTGTTTATCAGGAGGGTGGGGATGACTGCTGTAAATATTGATATTTCACTTGAACCATTATTTACTAATTTTATCACCTTTATCAAAGGTAATAATTTTTTTGGTAATTGTAAATAGATATCATAACTGAAATATAATTAAAACTTAAAACTAAAATGTATTTTTTTCTACCTTTTGATTTGGAAAACTGTAATTATCTCATTAATGTGTAATCTCATGGCAAAATTGTTTGCTATCTACTTATCATTTATTACTATAAATAACTAATTTTTTTTACACAAACCAAAATAGTACAGAAAAAAAAAAAATTGTAGAAAACTGGAAAGGGGCCGTTCAGTCACAAATTACAATTTGTATTGCCCTTATTAAGGGTCAAAACCTATTGGCAGGCATCCCACCATGGACCAACATACATTTTTTCCGTGGTACTTTCCTACTATGCTTTTTTTTTTTTTTTTTTTTTGGTTACCTCATAATTATTATATAGTCCCTGATTAACTTTTTCTTCAAAATAGCATTATTTGACATTATTAACCAATAGTTTTATGAGAAATAAGTCTGAATATAGTATGAAAACAACATGGGCCTAATAACCAAATTTTTTTGCTTTAGGCTATAATATAATTTTTTTTATGAATCATACTTTTGGAGTCACTTCTGTTTTAATCTCCTAGTTCCCCAACCTTATACAAATCCAATACTATAAAACCACCATACAAGGGACTTTTTTTTGTGTTTTTTGTTAATTTCTCGTCAACTGTTCATCATAGAACAATGAAACTTATGCCATTGGATACATCTCAATGAGAGGAAAACTAGAGCAGAATCTCAATTTTTTCATCATATCAATTTTTTTAGTTGTTTTTTTTTTAAGAGGTGTCCCTTGATTGGGGCCAGTTTCCAATCTAGGGACAGTAACTTGAATCACATTGTTATACCTTGTTTTTTTGCTTTTTAAATGATCAAAGGGCACTCAATATGTTAAAAAAAAAGGTTTGTTTTCATTTAAAGGAGCAATATGGCACTATTGTTCATAGACCACAAGGTTCACTTTTAGACCACAAGGTTCTTCCAAAACAACTTCAAGTTTCTTCCAAAACAACTTAAAAAAATTCAGTTAAATGCGGTGAATCACATAAATTACGGTATCTTATGCACTTTGAATCACATAAATTATCTTAGGCACTGATCTAGTTAATTGGAAAACTTCCAATATCTTGGGGACTTCAGAGCCCCTCTATGAGTCAACTCTGGAGGCTGGAGAAATTTTATAATGTCAGACTCTCTGAATGTGGCCTTGTCCTCCTCTGCCGGGAATGCAAAGTAAGGCAAGGTGGTCTTCCTTACAAATTCGGCCGTGACTTTCCCATGCTCCACTTCACTTACTCTCCCAATGTAAAGCTTCTGGCTTTTGTTCTTCCGAGTGTCACTGGGGTCCTGGAAGCTCACTATAACCCAGGATCCAATAGTCAATTTGGCGTCTTTTTTTTCTGGTTCTTCTGTGGCAACTTCTGGTTCTGTGCCCGAGTCAGAAGAACTTGAGCCTTGCAAATTTTAATCCTCAAGTTTAGCACTGGTGCTGTGGTCTGTGTTAAAATAGGTCACTAGGTTGTCATCACTTTCTTTGCTTGAAGTGCTTGTCTTTATAACTTGGTTTCTGATTTGCACCAAGCTTGTTCGGCTGATTTTCTGACCACACACACCAGTTTTCTTTTTTCTAGGATTAGGTGTTTTCTTCTCTTTGGCAGAACGTGACTGTGTGTTAGGTGGGAGATTGACGGGTTTGTCTACTGGCATTGAGCACTTGGAATCTGATTCTTCAGATGACGCATTTGGTACAAGGAACTTGAGAAGAATGCTGTTTTCCTCACATAATCTGACTACTTCTGGGGACAGTGGGATGAGAGATTGTCAGCAATCAGTACTTTTTTCCCAGATAGCCAACAACAGTAGGGCAAAATAATCTTTTTGAAGTAATCTTCAAAGTGATGCCGTCAAACCAACCAGACTTTGTTCTGTTGTACCTTGCACTGGTTGGGCTGCTGATGGTCCAGGCATCATACAAATGGATTGCCCTGTAGCACACATAAGGAGGCAGCACTATACCACTTGCTGTACCTGTCATCATTAGCAAAACACTTGCTTTTGGGGAGTTCATAATCTTTTCTGGATACTTCATGCCACATTTCATTATCACTTTTTTCTTTCCTGGCTCATCAGTCAGATTTGTCTCATCATAGTTTATGATATTTTGAGGAGCAATTCCTTCTGTGTCTTTAGCATATTCCTAAAAAAAATCCCTAACCATAGCATGATTCACTTTTGCTCTAGCTCTTTTTATATGTTTGAGGCCATTCTCTCTGACAGTTTGCCACTGTTTCTTTCTAGAAATTTTTTGCCCACTGCATGCCAGGAATATTGTCCTTGAATCTGCCAGATGATCTCCCTTGGCAATCTAGTTGATACTTCACAAAATACCTCAAGTCAAAAGCTGTCATGGGATAGCCCATCTGTCCACATGTCACCAAGCTTTCCACACATTTTTTAAAAATTTTATTCTTTTATATCTCATGATTAGCCTTCATACAGGGTTACTAATTGTTCAAGAATTTGAAGTTTTAAAGGTAGGCCTAGATATTTAAACAAATTTACTAGGCTATCCCCAATTTGAGCAGAATATATTTTCCATAAAATTTCCTTCACCTATATAACAGCTTTGCAAGACTGTGAAAAGATCCTGAACTGCAGTTTAAAATATTACATGGGGCAAAAAGATCAATTCCTTTAATCTTTCTTATGTTCAATTATTATGTATGAAATATTAATACAGTATCTCCAAAATCGAACATAGCAAAGGGAAATAACATTTAAACTCACAATCCAGCTGTCAAACAATTCTCTTTCTATTCAAAATCCAATTGAACCTAAGTATGTTTTGCTCAACTTCAAATGAAGTTCTTTGTCAAAAATTACAAAATTTTTTTTTTATACTATTTGGAATGGTGCTTTTGAAATGATTTCATCTCATGTCATGAAGACAATACTTTTATTAACATGTGAAGAAAGGTCTATATTTCAGTTGTATCTGTCTGGTTTTATGCATAGTAACACAAGATACAAAAAATAACAAATAAGAGAGTAGTGAAAAATTATGGCAAGTAAATTAATATTTGCTACAGATGGATAGTCACCAGAGGTGACAATATGATTGGGTGATTTTCAGGGGAAATTTTTTTAGATTTGGGGAAGCAAATTTTTTTTGGGGGAAGACACAGAGATGGAAATCCCCAAAAATTTAAGGATATTGGAAGCCCAGAACAGAAGGCAATTGATGAGTGATGACCCAAAAGTAATGCAAGAGAGAGGTGAGACCAAGCTCTCAGCTGCCATTCTTGGGAGACATCTGACAGTTTGTAAGTGGCTACAAAATTCCTGTGTTGTTTTTTTAAATCACTTTTCTGTGAATAGGCAGTGCAGCAGTAGAGTGTATGGCACTTTGATGATAAATCACCTCAGTCCAGTTTTTGCAGTGAAAAAAGAAATTGCTCAGTGATAGTGCAACAAGCTTGATAAACCTTGCTGTATTTTTGTATTAATAAATAAATAAATATTGTTTGGCACCGCCTGGCATTGCATGCCCCTAGACCTGGGCCAATTGGTAAATCTTGGCCTGTCAACATGGGTTATGTTTGACTTTGACCCCAACCTGCACCAGTGGAAAGATCCCTGAGCCCCCCCCCCCCACACTTATTAGAAAGTCAAAGCCAACAAACTCCTCACCCAAGCCTACACCCCAGTGGAAGAAGCTGCAAGCCCAGCAAGTGATAGGTCAACCTGGAGGCACCTAGTCTCATTGTTGTCTATTCTAAGCCCCTGGCAATAGGCATAAGTCAAGTAAGTGAATATGTAAGACCATAAGATAGGAAGGTGCATTTACATGTGAAATTTTTATCACCTTACCTTAATCACCTTAATCCATTTGAGAGCTTTAAGGTCCTCCAGACCAGTAGTGCTCTTTATTTGATGACTCCCAGTTGAACCTCCACTGCTTCTTCTCCCACTCCTTGTCAAGTTGATGTTTGAAAGACTGGATAGAAGGAGTGCTGACAGTAGAGTCCCTCAATTCATTCCACTGGCTAATTACTCTTTTTGCAAAATAAACTTGACAGATTCTTGATCTGGAGCTTAATTTTGGTAGCTTCTTTGAATGTCCTCGTGCAAGATGATAGCTGGTACTGTGGTTGCCCTTGAAGATGGTGGAGTTTTCTTTTTGGAGCTTATAATTCAGCATCATATCACTATGCATGCGTCTGTAGACAAGGGTAGGTAGCTTGAGCTGCTTGAGACGTTCACGAAAATGAAGCCAACTTTAGGCTTTTCATGCACTTTGTTGCTTGCCTTTGGACATTTTTGATGAGCCTAACATCTTGCCAGTAAGAAAGACCAGCCAGGCACATGCCAAAATCAAGATCGGGTCTAACAAGAGCCTTTTAAAGTTTTATAAATATTGTTGCCTCTCTGCTACTGATGGTCCTTTTTAATAGGCCAAGGATGGAGTTTGCTTGGGAGACAACATTCTGGATGTGGCTGTGGAACCTCAACCCCTCATCAACAACCACACCAAGGTCCCTTTCTTCTTCTCTTTTCACTAGGTGGTCCTTTGTATTAGTGATTGGATTTAAAATTAAATATGTAGCCTTTGGGCTATTAGGTCCAAGGTGCAAAATACAGCATTTGCTTGTATTGAATTGGAGAAGCCACTCTTGAGTCCAATTCAGTAGCCTGTCTAGATCTTGTTGGATTTTATATGGTTTAGCAATTCCAAAAAGTTTGGCATCATCAGCAAACAAATGCATGTTATTATATGTAAAAAAAATTATTACATTGTAAGGTCAGTATATATAAAATTTAATAACTGATATAGCGACAAAGTGAATATACTAATTGACTCTTTCTTTTATGCTCTTTCAAAATATAATAATCAATTCACTTGTAAAAAAAAACCCTGTCCCCCCTAATGGTCCCAGTACATTCATGTAATGAAGAAATGCATTATTAGGACTATATATGGGACCATCAAATGGGAAAATTATTTGTAAGTTAATTGATTAGTATAGGCTAATTAGAAAGAGTAAGAATCATATAGTATGTCCATCTTGTCCCTATGTCAGTTATGCAATTTGTATATATTGACCAGTAAGAAATTGATTATATGTTCACCTTGTCCCTATGTCAGTAAGTGTGATAACCTCTAGCATCAAGATTGCATTGTATCCCCCCCCCCCCCATTGAATGGGGTAAAATATAGTCTTGGGACTATACAGAACTTTGCTGATTCTGTTTTATTGACATTCTTTTTTTTGTACCACAATATCCTAAACATATACAACTTCATAAGAGATTAACTGGATAAACGAATTCCCACATAGACCTAATTTTATTAGACCTTGCAAATGCTTTTGATAAGTTACCACACAACCATCTCAGATTAAAACTTTCCACAGCAGGTATCAATACAGGTGTGGTTGACTAGTCCATGGATTTTCTGACTGGTCAGACTCAGATGGTTTGAGTCTTATCTGCTAATGACAGTAAGGTTTTCTCCAAACCATGTGTTGTTGCACGCAGAGTTCCCAAGAGACTATTTTGGGCCCTACCCTATTTTTCATATGCATGATATGGTGAACAAAACAGAAAATGACATCCCTCTGTGCTGACAACTCCAAGCTATTTAGGCCTGCAAATCAACAGTCTGATGAGTGACCTTAAAAAACATCCAAACATAGGTACAGGATTGGTGCTTGAATTTAAAATATTAAAGTGTAATTTCCTTCACTTTGGTAACAACAATCTATCTTACCAATATACCATATTCAATCCTAATTGACTGTTAAATTCAGTACTAAAGACAGGTCCTTAAGAAAGAGATATAAGAGAACTGATTAATAGGCAACTAAAGTTCTATAACCAGCGGCAATAAGTGATTTCAAAAGCAAACTGAACTCCCAGTCTCCTCAAACTAGTGCGCAAGATTTACTGGTAAGTTTCGAAACTTACTCTTACTAAATTAGTTACTGCTAACTTTGGTAAGTTGCCACATAAGTGGTAAGTTTTAAACACTCAGGAATTTAAAAGAAAATATTCTCTCTTCTCTGACAATTTGATAAGAAAAAATATTATTTTGCATAATTTTATGTGTTTATTTCCTATTTTGTTTACATGGGGGAATAAATTATAAAAAATTGCACTTTAGGCTTCAGATAATTCTTTATAAGAGACAATAAGACATAAGCTAGAGCTGCTGCAGCTGCTGCTCCTCCTCCTCATCTGGTTCATCTTCAATTGTTATGTCTGGCAGATCATCTTCCATCAGACCATCTCCACTATCACGTCGCAGTGAACAATTGATAGAAAGACATGATTGCATTCTGAACACTCCTTCCAGCCTTCACGTCAGTTTCCAGGCATTTTTGAAGCTGCGTAGCAATGCTCTTTTTTGCTATTGAGTGACTGACTTTTTTTGCTTAGAACTTTTTTTCGCTGTTTCATCCTTGATTTGGTTTCTATGGTGGGTCTGTACTAGTCCATAACCTGACCAGACTATGTTGCAGGAGGCTACCATAACACAAATTGTTGAGATTTTTACAGCCACTCCTGTAAGCACCAACTTTGTAAAAAAAAAAACAGCCTACCAACAAGCTGCCAATTCAACAGCTTTTGCAGTCTCAAAGTACAATGATTTGGACAATAGGCTACTTCTGGATATGTAGCTACAGAGTTCTGTGTTCAAGACCCCAACAGAGTCAGCTTCAGATCTTTTGTTAAATCAATTACCATCCTTCCAAAATTGGTTGGAAAATTTTAGCAAGCTCATTGATTCAACTTGCTGTATCTGTAAACTCATCCTGTGTCAGTGAGTTTGCACCAAAAAGCAGATCAAGTAGAGTATGTTCAGCCAGGGTGGGATCATATGCAAATATCCTCCTTTTTTCTAGGTACTTGTGGATTTTTCTTTCCTTGGCCTTTGAGACTGGCAAAAACTTTATAGTCTCCTAGAAATTCTGCTTTAGAAAATTGAAGTATGGGATGACACACAAAGCAACAACTTCCTCTGCTTCAAAGAAGTGGCATCCAAGTGAAATTGGCTTCAAGAATTCAGACAGGCTGTTAATTGATCCCGTTTCACGTCATCGAAAAGCACTTTTCTGATATCCTGAGTACCCTCATTTATATCACACCTTCTATTGGTTGACATGGACTCTAAAGGTTCCTATGACTGTTTCATGAAGCGCATAGATTGGTAGGACAGGAATATATTTTATTAATAGGCTTTACTACCTGCATTATAGCTGGATAAATAATTCACTGATTATTTATTCTATAGCCAGTAAAAAAATTCAAGTCAAAAACTCACCAAATTAAATACACCTCTGCTATGAACGTCTTATTTATTCAGACTGACTAACTCATCGTGTATATCCTCTTATTTTACTCAGGCAGGAAATGACAAAGAGGTAGTCTGACAGAGCAATATCAGCATAAGCTCAAAGGGGTATGACTCATGCATTGAATCTGATGAATGAATTTTTTTTTTATAATAGATTTTAGTGAAGTGACAGCTCTCTTAGGGATGGATTTGTTTCAATTGAGAATATTTTTGTTCATCAAAAACTTAAACTTTCCACTTATGAAATTACCAGTAAGTTTGACCTAAAACTTACCATTACTAGGTAAGTTACCCATTGACAACTTACTGTGTGGTAACTTACATCTTGCACACTACCTCAAACAGACTGTAACTGGTTGCTTCCATAAAGTGTTTCTAAGGCTCTGTTAGGCTAGAGTCAAACCTGTTCTAAATTTCAGAACTTGTCTTACATGCTTTTCTTTTAAGAAGAATGCTAGCCAGATTGAAGGAGTTTAGAGACATGAAATGTATAGCTAGCCCTCAATATTTTTCATACAACAAGAGACTAGAATGCTTGCAGCTCATCAAGACATGTAACCTCACAACAGATTAACTGGATACAGAAATCCCTATAGACTTGATTTTATTTGACCCTGCAAAGGCTTTTGATAAGGTACCTCCCAACCATCTCAGATTGAAGCTTTCTATCACAGGTATCCATCCAGGTGGGGTCAACTGGTCATGGATATTTTGATTGGTCAGATTCATCACTGCTAATGAAAACAAACTTTTTACCAAACCATGTGACATTGTAAGTAGAGTCCCACAAGGCACTGTTTTGGGCCCTGTCCTATTTGTTATTGACATCATCCTCCATGCTGACATTTCTAAGCTATTTTAGCCTGAAAAGTAAACTAAGTCTGCTAAGGGACCTTCACAAGATCCAAACACAGGTACAGGATTGGCTGCTTGAATTTAACATATCAAAGTTCAGTTTCGTTCACTTTGTTGCAACAACACTGTGAAACTCAATACTAAAGGCAAGGCCTAAAGAAAGAGATCTAGGAGTACTAACCAATGAATAGCTAAAGTGCCATTGTCACTGGCAACAAGCAAGTTCAAGCCTCAGTCTCCTCAAACAGACCATAACTATTAGCTCTTATATAGTGTATCTAAGGCTATAATCAGACCTTTTTTGGTTTTTTAAACTCGTCTTACTTCTCCATGCTCTACCTTAATTACTTTAAATGATATTGACCAGTGAGATAAGGTGGTGTTGAACCTCCCCTAGAGACTCATGCTGGAGGTGTGAACTTCATCATGGATAGGCAGCATCTTAACTTGGCTTCCATTCCACATTTTTCCAGTCCCAATCATTGCCCTTCTTGAATTATTGAGCAGTCTTGGATTCCACAGTGGCATCTGAAAGGATGTTCTGCAAAGGTATGGAGCAAATAGTGTAGAAGTTCTGATGCGCACATGATTGGCTTCTGGGGACCTGTAGTTTTCGCTTGTGTCCCCTGGTGGAGCTGTAGAGGAGTGAAGAGAAAACTGAACTTGAATGTTCAAGCAATTTGCAAGTCATGATGATGTTTCCCCTTTTTCTTATGTATACCAGTTTATGGAGTTTTAGGGATCTAAAACAATCTTCATAAGTTTTTTCTCACAAGTGTGGTACAAGCTTGGTGGCTCAAGCTTAATTTTAAGAAGGATTTTAGCATAATCCAAGGAGTTAAGATGCATGTAACAAAGTGTATAGTTGGCCTACAAGATCTTCCATACAAGAAAGACTGAAATGCTTCCAGCTGCAACATTCGTCTTTAGATGCGGCCATGGAGACACGATGTCAACCTACGAGTACAGTGCAACAACAAAAAAACCTGCTCTTTACCAAAAAAGTTAAGTCAATACCATACAAGAAGCCATTCACAAAAGCTGCTTAAACGTTCTGTCATTACACAAACGCTGGCCACATTTCTTCTCCAAGTGTTTTGTCAGTAGCTTGAATAATCTCAAAGCTGAAATACTGACTTCACCAACAATTGCATCCTTAAGTCTAGACTTGACAAAGTATGGAATAACAAGTTGTGAAAACATTAGTGTTGCTCTGCCTCCTGTTCAACCATCTACTGATGTTAATCCCACTTAAATTTTCCCATAATTGGCATGGAGTGCAGCAGGTCCAATTTTTATCTTTGCTTTGAAGTATGAATTAACGCAATTGATTTAGGTCTGTCTGACAATGCACCCTACTCCTCTTAAATTCCCATATATAGCCTAAGGATATATGCAAAACTATTAGAAAACACTACTACTACTACTAACAACTCACCACAGCACCAGCCTAACAAAGCATAGAATAACAAGTTTTGAAAATATCAGTGAGACTGTGCATCCCATTCAACCTTCTACTGATGTTAACTACACCTAAATTTTGCCATAATTGGCATAGAGCACAACAGATCCAATATTGGTCTTTGAAGGATCTTTGCTTTGAAGTACCAGTATGAATCAACACAAGTCATTGAGGTCTGTCTGACAATGTACCCTACTCCTCTTTAAGTTCCCAAATATAGCCCAAGGATATATGCAAAACTAATAGAAAACATTACTACTACTACTAACAACTCACCACATCTCCAAGCTGCCTGAGGCCAACACAGCCATGCATGCTCCTCCAACATCCCAATCTATTCAAAGTCTCCCCCTTTACACCCTCCCAGGAAAAAAAAGGATGCATCAACTTCACAACCATAAACAGATATAATTTCTTTGGTGGGCAGTAAGAAACTTCATTGTTCTACCCTATATTCCTAAATTGAGTGATGAAGTGAGAAGAATCCTCAAAAAAAAAAAAAAAAAAAAAAAAAAAAAAAAACATATCTTTAATGTCACTTTTAACAATTCAAATAAAACAGGGAGCTTTTTCAACTGCAGCAAAGATAAAATCAGCCCCATTCTTAGTAGTTGTGCTTATAGAATTCCCTGTTCTTGCAGTTGTCTCAAAGTCGGAAGAGCTCAACAACAATTGGGGGAGAGGCTATTGGAACACAGGTCCTCAATTGACAAAGCCATGGGGCTACATCACAGGCCTGAGACTGTTGATTCCGTGTTGGCTCAACATGTCTATGACAACCCACACCATTTCATTTTGTTTGATAACATTTCCATTATTGCCCCTGTTCAAAGTTTCTTGCAAGTTTTCAGGGAGGCAGTTGAAATAAAGCAAGCATATTCACCAAAAGGTTACCCTCAATAGAGATACTGGAGAAAGTTATCTAAGCTCCATTTATAATAAACTTATTAATTTCAATCTTTTTTAAATCCATCCACAAAATTATATTTCGCAACCTTATAGAATCTCTGATAAATACCTTACCTGGTAAGCAATTAGCCTTTAAAAATGCTTTACATAAAATGAAAATTTGAAATACCATTCAGTATTGTGTTTTTTATTCAGTTACCTTTTCATTGTTACTTGGAAAGGCTCTTCTTGTTTTAGTTTCGGTGTTTCTTTTAAGTTTTGATTTTTATATTACCCTTTGCACTTTTATCTGTATTTTATTTTATTCAGCCCTGATGACAGTCAACTGTAGGCCTTGACTGAAATATTTCCGCACTTCTCTTCGATTTTTCACTTGCTTATTCTCTCTTCTTTACAATTTTTTAGTTTTGCCATGATTAGCCAGTGTGGTCTCAGAAATTATCTATAGAATATTCTTAGCCATGTAGCTATCTACTATATTGAAAAAGTGGACAGTCTTGCTGGAAAAACAGCAAAATCTATAAATCCAAACTTGCTTCAAAGTATTCAACCACGCTGACAGACGCAATTAGCTACTGCTATTCTTATTGAAAGCCTTGTCTTGCTCTGATTCCAGTATTCAAAGAGGCTGAATACAATGGGGCTTATTTCAAAATAAAAAGCTTAGCAGTAATACTGAGACAAGAAGAAGGCACACGGAAGCAACATAGTGATCTGATTAATAGACTCTGCAACTTAGCTGAAGAAACCTTGCAAGACACTCCTGAAACATGGCAAGTATTCCTGAAATCTAAACTGAGTGCCATAGCCCAAAAGTGCAAACTTTTACCAAATATTAACCTGATTGGGGATGCCCCTTTACCAACTTCCATTGAAAAAGTATTTACAGTCTGGCAATTAATTAAAAAAAAGCTTAGATCTGCTCTGATGTTGATTACCTGTTGTGGGAGGTTGATTGATGACTATGTATTTATTTTTCTATTTTTTTTTGTGGAAAAAATATTGTCTTGATTATGTGTGTTTTTACCTGGTGCAAAAGGGAGCTAGAGCAAGCAGGAAGAGCCGTAATGGTGTCAGCCAGCCTATAGGCCTTAAATTGCTGGGAACAGGCAGCTCAAGTACTGGTATTTCCTGCAAGCCAATCAAAATATGCATCATGTCATGAAATGGATTATGAATTTTGTTTTATGTGCAGTTTATGTGCAATGTAGCCTGTTTAGGTTCCAGGTGCTTTTTTTTTTGTATGAAGGAGAAGAATAATTTTCCTAGGTTTGGTTTTTTGAATGATATTCAGCTTTATATAAATAATTTTTTGCAAGTGAACTAGTTTGTCACCGTGCAGACATTGTTGATTCATACTCGTTTAGAGTGTTTGCTTTGCCCAATTTTCTTTGGAAATCCCTTGCTCCCCCAAACATTACATCTTCAAATACTTCCAAGGCTTCTGACGTCTCACTATCTGTGTGAAAAACATATTTTTAAATGAATTTGCTGCACGAGATCCAATTTTAGAGTCTAAATGTGATTCTGAACTTGATAAATTTCTTTCTATTTACCCAGACCCTCATTACATTGGTAAAATGCAAGCTATAGTAACAACAATCTAAGATAAAATGGAAAGCTTCATTTGGTATAGTTAATGTTAGTGCACAAAATATTATCCATGAAACTCATTTGCTTATGTCACACCTAGGCCTGCTCATGCAGATGATTTTTTTATACTTTTACTATACCGTACTGTTGTTTTTTTGCGTTGTTAATGTCATTCCTATCCACAAGAAAGGCAAATATAACATTCAATTTGGTCTTTAGGGCTAAAATAATCTTAACTACATTCTGTAAACTTTTAAGCTGCTTTTTAATGATGAATTAAAGAAGCATTCTGCTATTCCAGTTGGGTTTTTAGAATGAAATAGGGTGTGCTGATCCACTTAGTGCTGTAGCTCCTGTCTGTATGGAAGCTGAACTGGCGGAAGAAAGTCTTATTATAGTAGCACAGGATGTTTGGCATGTAATCAACTCATTGCTCATTGGTAGAGTGATGCTCCTTCACACGGCAAAAAGAGATATTCATCTCTCTGTTATTTGCACATTGAGAAACTTATTTTTGTAGCTTAAAGTATGTATTAAAATTGCAAATCCACTTTTCTACTGTTTACTAATTCATCTATTCTAACACATGCTCCACAAAACTCACTCACTTGTCCTATGAGCCTACCAAATCATATGGATAGCTTGTTTCTGTTTATAAAGGTATATATCAAGGTGCTATCACTTCGCCTTCTCTATTTAATGATGACCTCTTAGATGCTCATTCAAAATGTGTATCCTCATACATTGAGGCAAGAACAAATGTGACCCCTGTCTGTTATACGGATGTTGTCCTTAGTCTTAGCAGGAAGATTGGGTTTGGAATATAACCCTGAAAAATCTGAGGCTCTTCTATTTAATTGGAAAAAACCTAGGTCCCACTCCAGAGAATTGCTTATGTTAAGATTGGTTGACATACTCCTATTTTATAATGTTGTTTCTTTTAATTCAGAGATGAATCATCCACTGAAAATTCCTTAAGAAAATAGGAAAAAACATTAGTTGCAGCAGAAAAAAAATATCAATAACAGTAAATCTTTTGTTCAGATAACATTTTTGCTCTGCCCTCTTTCTCTACTTGATGTTTGTTGCTTGTAAATTTAGCAGTAGACCAGTATTTGGTTTATTTTGTTATTTAAAGGAGGCAACTAAAAACAATGGGGATGCATAAGGTTTAGGATAACATCAGTTTGTTTGATTATTCTTACAACATTAAAAATATGTCTTTTTTTAGGTGAATGTCTACTTCGTTTTTTGAGTAACTTGAAACATAGTTAGTCAAAACTAGTCATAAATAGTTTTTTTTTAATTTTTACTGGTTGGTCAAATTTCTAAATTACAAAATGGCAGCAGCCCCAATGGAGAACCAAAAACTGAATTGGAAGAAGTCCAAATGAAAATGAATCAAGTTACTGATGAGGTAAGAGGAGAAGTTGTTTTAAACTTAAGTTTGAGGAAAGTATTTTTCTTTTTTCTCACTTCAGTTCTTTCAGACCTCTTAGCCTGTTTTATTACGAAGTCTTGTAAAAAAGCGATTAGAGAAAAAAAAAATGTCATTTTTATATATTTGACTACCGTATATTCCAGGAAAGTGTTTCCTTTATTTATGTAAAGTAGAAGAAGAACAATGTTTACACTCGTAGAAAATGATTCATTCAAAAATTTTATGTTATTGTTTCTTTTTTAATTTATCCTTTCTATTAAGATTTTATTATTATTAGTTTTTATCATTCTTATGAATATACCTTATAAATACAGAGATAAAACATCGAAAATAAGACTATTCTGTGTTTGTTTGTGGTTCTGAATTTGAATATTTATCAAATCATGATTTTTTTTTTTTCGCTATCAATACAGGTGTCAGCTACTATATTTTTAATTGCAATTTATTTTTCGAATTTAAGAAAAAGCTAGTGATGGAAGTTAGAGGGATTTCTAATCAAACCGATGGAAAATATTTACAGAAATTTTTGCTCTAAGAAAAACATGAAGGCTTCTCCTGGAAGACTTTAACACCTTGGAGAGCACTGACCAAAAGTTGGAGCAAAAAATGTCGCTAAAATTTAGTCCAAAGCAGTTATATTTTATCTTTTCATGTTGTTTTGTGATGTTCTCACTTACACGAAGCATAAGATCTTTTTTTATATCAGAATTATGGAGTTTTGAGTGTACACATGCACTGAGAAATGACAATGTATAATTAGACTTGTTAGCATGGTTATAATAAGGAATGAAATAGTCAACTGACTATCCTGTAGAAAAATCACAACAACATATTGTAATAAGGAAAAACAGTAATTGTAAAAAAAAAGTTTAAAACTAGAAAAATCTCCCTAAAAAGGGATGACAAAAAAGGTTACCTATAGTTTTCCCCCCTTGCAAAAATTCTGGCTGCCTCCTCCTCCAAAAGCAAAATACTGGCTGTAACAATGGTTTTTATGCCAGTCTGTTTGCTCATAATTTTGTATCAGATATGCATTGAGTTTTGGCCTGGTTTTTGCTTATTCTACCTTAATATTAAACAAATGGAAAAGACTACTTTAGATCTTAAATCCAGTCTCCAGTTATGAAAGCTTTCAGTTTATTTGCTTAAGTCGCAATCCTAAGTAGTCGTGTCTCGGATCACAAGTAGTCGCGGTTGCAGTTACAAGTAGTCCCAGTCATAAGTAGTGGTAGTTGCAAGTAGTCATAGCCACATTTGTAGGTAATCGTAGTCACAGTTGCAAATAGATGTAGTCATAGTCCAAAGTACAGCAGTTGCAAGTATTTGCAGTCGTAAGAAGTCCCAGTTGTAGACGGAAATAGTTGCAGCCGCATTTCTAAGTCGCAAGTAGCAGTAGCCGCTGTCGTAATAGCAGGAGTAGCCCTGAAAGCCTCAAGTTAATACCCTTAGCCGTTCTGAGATATTGTACATACGCCCTTTAGATAACCTGTATCCACACAGTCTTTGGATATAGTCTTAGGATGTATAAAGGTGAGACATTCCCTGAAACCTCACCTTTATACGTCCTGCCTCTTCAGACTCACCTAGGATCAATTATTCCCCCTTTCCCAATATAAATCCTATATGTGGTAAATTGTGTAATTTACAACTCTTGCATTGAGGGCTGTGGGGCATAATGTCATATCTGGAGGCGTAGCCGTTGGATCTTTTGACTATTCTGAAAAAATGACTATTTCAAAATTTTGATCAATATTGAGGGGGAGGGGATCTAGCAGGGTAAGGGGACTGGTTGCCCTTCGATCATCTCCCTCAACACGCCTTGAAATCTCAACTTAATACCCTAAGCAGATTTTGAGATATCGCTAATGCAACCAGCGCGCGCTTATAGTGTTTTGATTTTGTTCAATACCCCCCCCCCCTTGTAAAGAACTAAATCAAAACACACCTGGTGCGTGCAGATTTTCAAAAGGGCGTGTAAGCAATATAAAAAAAAGCCCTAGGGAATTAGTATGAATCTTTCAAGGCATTATAAGGGGGATGCTGAACAAAACAAAAGGTACTATGTGCATATTACTGCTACTATGTAAAGAACGATGTTGGCAAAATGTATTTTTTTTTTTTTTTGTTTTTTTTTCCATACCAGGGCACTTTGTATCGAAGGAGTTGTCGTAGAAACTTGGAAAAAGGCTCATTCGATTGGAAATTGGAACGGCTAGTGCCCTCTTTAATAGTCGAAAGTGATTGGAATGCAACTAACACCCTTCCACGCCCACCATTTCCCCAAACACATCCAATCAAAATTTTGAGATTGCCATTTTGTTCAGCGTAGTTGATTTCCAGATAGAAATTATGTTTTTGAGGAGGACACTCCCCCACAGCCCTCAGGGCAAGGGTTTTAAAGTTGTGCCCTGGGACATATAAGAACGATGTTGGCACATTGTATTATTTTTAATTTTTTACCTTTAGACCAGGGCACTTTGTGTCGAAGAAGTTGCCGTAGAAACTTCGAAAAGGGCTCATTCAATTGGAAATTGGAGTGGCTTGTTTCCTTTTTAATAGTCGAAAGTGATCGGAAGGCAACTAACACCCCTTCCACGCCCACCATTTCCCGAAACACATCCAATCAAAATTTTGAGATAGCCATTTTATTCAGCGTAGTTGATTTCAAGATAGAAATTATGTTTCCCCCACAGCCCTCAGGGCAAGGGTTGTAAGTTATGTCCTGGGGGCATATAAGGTTTTTATAGAAAGTGTTGTCGTAGAAACTTCAAAAAAAGGCTGATTCGATTGGAAATTCAAAGGACTAGTGCCCTTTTTAATAGTCGGAAGGGATTGGACAGCAACTTACCCCCCTCTCACGCCCACCTTTTCCCCAAACACATCCAATCAAAATGCTGAGATAACCATTTTGTTCAGTGTAGTTGAAAGTTCTGGAAATTATGTCTTTGAGGATGACAACCCCCCATATTCCACACGGCAAGGGTAGTAATTTATGCCCTGGAGGCATATAAGGTTTTTTATTGAAAGCGTTGTCGAAGAAATTTCAAAAAGGGCTCATTCCATTGGAAATTAAAATGGTTAGTGCCCTTTTTAATAGTCGAAATGGATTGGAAGGCAACTACCACCCCTTCCACGCCCATCATTTCCCCAAACACATCCAATCAAAATTTTGAGATAGCCATTTTGTTCAGCGTAGTTGATTTCCAGATAGAAATTATGTTTTTGAGGAGGACAGTCCCCCACAGCCGTCAGGGCAAGGGTTTTAAGCTGTGCCCTGGGGAATATAAGAACGATGTTGGCACATTGTATTATTTTTAATTTTTTTCCTTTAAACCAGGGCACTTTGTATCGAAGAAGTTGCCGTAGAAACTTCGAAAAGGCCTCATTCAATTGGAAATCGGAGTGGCTTGTTTCCTTTTTAATAATCGAAAGTGATCGGAAGGCAACTAACACCCCTTCCACGCCCACCATTTCCTGAAGCACATCCAATCAAAATTTTGAGATAGCCATTTTATTCAGCGTAGTTGATTTCCAGATAGAAATTATGTATCCCCCACAGCCCTCAGGGCAAGGGTTATAAGTTATGCCCTGGGGGCATATAAGGTTTTTATAGAAAGCGTTGTTGTAGAAACTTCAAAAAACGCTCATTTGATTGGAAATTCAAAGGGCTAGTGCCCTTTTTAATAGTCGAAAGGGATTGGACGGCAACTACCCCCCTCTCACGCCCACCTTTTCCCCAAACACATCCAATAATAATTTTGAGATAGCCATTTTGTTCAACGTAGTTGAAAGTTCTGGAAATTAGGTCTTTGAGGATGACAACCCCCCCATATTCCACAGGGCAAGGGTTGCAAGTTATGCCCTGGGGCATATAAGGTTTTATTGAAAGCGTTGTCGAAGAAACTTCAAAAAGGCTCATTCGATTGGAAATCAAAATAGCTAGTACCCTTTTTAATAGTCGAAAGTGATTGGAAGGCAACTAACACCCCTTCCACGCCCACCATTTCCCCAAACACATACAATCAAAATTTTGAGATAGCCATTTTGTTCAGCGTAGTTGATTTCCAGATAGAAATTATGTTTTTGAGGAGGACAGTCCCTCACAGCCCTCAGGGCAAGGGTTTAAGTTGTGCCCTGGGGCATATAAGAACGATGTTGGCACATTGTATTATTTTTAATTTTTTTCCTTTAGACCAGGGCACTTTGTATCGAAGAAGTTGCCGTAGAAACTTCGAAAGGGCTCATTATATTGGAAATTGGAGTGGCTTGTTTCCTTTTTAATAGTCGAGAGTGATCGGAAGGCAACTAACACCCCTTCCACGCCCACTATTTCCCGAAATACATCCAATCAAAATTTTGAGATAACCATTTTATTCATCGTAGTTGAATTCCAGATAGAAATTATGTTTCCCACACAACCCTCAGGGCAAGGGTTGTAAGTCATGCCCTGGGGGCATATAAGGTTTTTATAGAAAGTGTTGTCGTAGAAACTTCAAAAAAGGCTCATTCGATTGGAAATTCAAAGGGCTAGTGCCCTTTTTAACAGTCGAATGGGGTTGGACGGCAACTAACCCCCCTCTCACGCCCACCTTTTCCCCAAGCACATCCAATCGAAATTTTGAGATAGCCATTTTGTTCAACGTAGTTGAAAGTTCTGGAAATTAGGTCTTTGAGGATGACAACCCCCCTATATTCCACAGGGCAAGGGTTGTAAGTTATGCCCTGGGGGCATATAAGGTTTTTATTGAAAGCGTTGTCGAAGAAACTTCACAAAGGCTCATTCGATTGGAAATTAAAATGGCTAGTGCCATTTTTAATAGTCGAAAGTGATTGGAAGGCAACTAACACCCCTGCCACGCCCACCATTTCCCCAAAAACATCCAATCAAAATTTTGAGATAGCCATTTTGTTCAACGTAGTTGAAAGTTCTGGAAATCATACCTTTGAGCAGGACACTCCCCCCACAGTCTTCAGGGCAAGGGTTATAAGTTATGCACTGGGGGCATATAAAGTTTTCATTGAAAGCTTTGTCGTAGAAACTTGAAAAATGACCCATTCGATTGGAAATTCAAAGGGCTAGTGCCATTTTTAATAGTCGAAAGTGATTGGAGGGCAATTAAACCCCCTCTCACGCCCACCATTTATCCAAACACATTCAATCAAAATTTTGAGATAGAAATTTTGTTCAACGTAGTTGTAAGATCTGAAAATTAGGTCTTTGAGGATGACAACCCTCCCCCCCCCCCCCCCTCAGAGCTCTCAGGGCAAGGGCTACATTTTATGCCATGGGGGCAAATAAGGTTTTTTTTATTGAAAGCATTGTCGTAGAAACTTGAAAAAGGGTGCATTCGATTGGAAATTCAAATACTAGTGCCCATTTTAATAGTCAAAAGTGATTGGAGGACAACTAACCCACCTCTCACGCCCACCTTTTCCCAAACACATCCGATCGAAATTTTTAGATAGCCATTTTGTTCAACGTTGTTGAATGTTTTGAAAATCAGGTCTTTAAGGATGACACCCCCCCCCCCCCTCAGCCCTAAGGTCAAGGGTTGTAATTTATGCCCTGGGGCTTATGAGGTTTTTAATAGAATGAGTTGTCATAGAAACTTCAAAAAGGGCTCATTCGATTTTAAATTGAGTCGGGTAAAGCCCTTTTTAATAGTCGAAAGTGATTGAAGAGCAACTAACCCTCTCTCACGCACTATTATCCCAAACATATCCAATCAAAATTTTGAGATATTCATTTTGTTCATGTAGTTGAAAGTTCTGGAAATTAGGTCTTTGAGGATGACAACTCTCCCCCGCCACAGCCCTCAGGGCAAAGGTTGTAAGTTATGCCCTGGGGGAATATAAGGCTTTTATAGAAAGTTTTGTCGTAGAAACTTCAAAAGGGCTCATTTGATTGGAAATTAAAAGGGCTAGTGCCCTTTTTAATAGTCGAAAGTGATTGAAGGGCAACTAACATTCTCTCAAACCCACCATTTATCCAAAACACATTCAATCAAAATTTTGAGATAGAAATTTTGTTCAACGTAGTTGTAAGACCTGGAAATTAGGTCTTTGAGGATGACAACCCCCTCCCCCCCCCCGAGCTCTCAGGGCAAGGGTTACATTTATGCCCTGGGGCATATAAGGTTTTTATTGAAAGCAATGTCGTAGAAACTTGAAAAGGGTGCATTCGATTGGAAATTCAATTGGCTAGTGCCCTTTTTAATAGTCAAAAGTGATTGGAGGACAACTAACCCACCTATCACGCCCACCTTTTCCCCCAAAACACATCAAATCAAAATTTTTTAGATAGCCATTTTGTTCAACGTTGTTGAACGTTATGAAAATCAGATCTTTAAGGATGACAACCCCCCCCCCCCCACAGCCCTAAGGGCAAGGGTTGTAATTTATGCCCTGGGGTATATAAGGTTTTTATAGAAAGTGTTGTCGTAGAAACTTCAAATAGGGCTTATTCGATTGGAAATTGAAATGGCTAGTGCCCTTTTTAATAGTCGAAAGTAATTGGTGGGCAACTAACCCCCCCCCTCTCACGCCCACCTTTCCCCAAACACATTCAATGAAAATTTTGAGATAGCCATTTTTCTCTACGTAATTGAAAGTTCTGGAAATTACGTATTTGTGGATGACAACCCCCCACAGCCCTCTCGGCAAGGGTTATAAGTTATGCCCTGGGGCTTATGAGGTTTTAATAGAATGAATTGTCATAAAAACTTCAAAAAGGGCTCATTCGATTGAAATTGAATCGGGTAAATCCCTTTTTAATAGTCGAAAGTGATTGAAGAGTAACTAACCCTCTCTCACGCACCATTATCCCAATTACATCCAATCAAAATTTCGAGATATTCATTTTTTTCATGTAGTTGAAAGTTCTGGAAATTAGGTCTTTGAGGATGACAACCCTCCCCCGCACAGCCCTCAGGGCAAAGGTTGTAAGTTATGCCCTGGGGGAAAATAAGGCTTTTATAGAAAGTTTTGTCGTAGAAACTTCAAAAGGGCTCATTTGATTGGAAATTAAAAGGGCTAGTGCCCTTTTTAATAGTCAAAAGTGATTGAAGGGCAACTAACCCCCCTCTCAAACCCACCATTTCCCCAAAAATATCCAATCAAAATTTTTAGATAGCTGTTTTGTTTAACGTAGTTGAAAGTTCTGGAAATTAGGTCTTTAAGGATGACAACCCCCTCACAGCCCTCAGCGCAAGGGTTTTAAGTTATGCCCTGGGGCCATATAAGGTGTTTATAGAAAATGTTGTCGTAGAAACTCAAAAAGGGCTCATTCGATTGGAAATTGAAAGGGCTAGTACCCCTTTTAATTGTCGAAAGTGATTGGAAGGCTTGACATTTTTATAGTAAAGATTGATCTGGGTACAATTTATTGTTATTTTTTTTTGTTTAGACCAGGGCACTTCGTATCGAAAGAGTTGTCGTAGGAACTTTGAAAAGGGCTCATTCGATTGAAAATAGAAAAGACTAATAGCCTGTTTAATAGTCGAAAGTGATTGGAGTGCAACTAGTCCCCCTCACACGCCCAACCTTCCATTTGCCCATTATGTTTAAAAACTAAATGTTGCCTTAAGATTAAATCAAAATGCACTGTTTTAATGCTAATTCCCAATAAGGCATCTCAGCAGTATCCCAAGAACGACTGAGGGTATTATGTTCAAACTTTCGGAGCTATTCCTGCTCTTTATATTTTTTCAGTAAAGTGCAAATTATGTTCTGGCCATGGAAAGGCATATGGGTTTTGAGCCCTACTCATGTTAATTACTTCTCGTTTTGAGTCTGACTCGGTTATTTATTGTAATTTCTGTTCGTTTGGGTTTCATTTATTTATCGATGCTGATTTGTGGTAGTTTCAAGCTTGGTAGATTATTTGATTTAATTTTTTTTGCTCACTTTTGGTTTAATGGAGTTCTTTACTTTTCTTTGAAAGATTTATTTTGTGGAAAACGTTTTTTTAATTAATAAAAATAAAAAGTATAATCTTAGTCAAAGCATAGTCATAAAATCCACTGAGTGTATATCTCCTCCCTTCCCTGTTCTGCGTTAGCCGCAGTCTGCTTAGTGGTGTAACTAGTTGGGCCGAGGGGTTAGGAACGAGGATTCATGTTTTCTCAAACTTGGAATTTATATTTCATTTAAATTATGTGCTTTTCGAAAATACCTTGTAAAGGGAAAATAATCTCTCTGATTTAAAATTCCGTGACGCTACTTATTGTATTATTTTCAAGTTTAATAAAATACTCGAGAATTGTCTGGGAATTCAGTCTGTTAATTACGTTCCTCATCATTTGAATGATTTCTATTGAGAAAAGTTTCGATCTTTTGGAATTTGGCCAGGGATCTTTTCCTCTGATGTATATTGGTTACTGTTTCTTTTTCGGAGAAGTAAGGGCCGTTTCTAAACAAGCATGATCCACCTAAAAATTTAGCACGGGATTGTTGAAGATATACACAATGGGTAAATGTATAGGCTACTGTGCGATCAATAATCTTTTGTCGTTGGGAAGAGGTAAGTTCTTTTCATCCAGCTCAATACAGCTGGTTATTCATCCTTTCCTGGTGAATCAAGATATTCTTAAGCTACTGCGTGGATTTTATTCCTTTTTTATTATAAGGATGTAAATCGTGTAGTATTAAAGTAAACCAATTCCATATTTTTCATCAGGCAAAACAGACTTTATAAGATGCTAATTCTTCGTAAATTTAACCCTGTTTTGATTTTGATTAAGCTTAAAATACCGCTAAACGGTCTTAAAATTTTATAACCGATAATGGCTTTAAGTGTAGGCTAACTATTCAACCTTAAAAGTTCATTTTCGGATTGTCAGTTTTTGGGGGCTAAATTTAATTTGATATTGAATCTTATGCTTGCCCTCTTGTAAATGAAAAACAAAAATGTATAAATTGAACAATCAAGGCCGTATCTAGTATTTTGACGTGAGGGGGGTAGTGCAAAATAATAAAAAAAAACATCAAAAATATGTTTATATGCATTTTGTTACGTTTTTACGAGTCAGACAATTTTTTTTTTTTGGGGGGGGGGGGAATTCAAATCCCCTGCCCCCCTCCCATCCGGATACGACCTTGTGAAAAGCAATAAGTCGTCAAGTAGAAGTGAAGATCGCTGTTTGGACCTTTTAATGTTAATTCTAGCTCTTAACATTTTCCGTTCCTTGGCTCGTTTCGTCTGGGAATTTCCTCTTGGTTTATTTAAGTTCTATCTTGAACACAGTAGAGATATCTAGATATATCTACTGTGGCATTGAATAAGAATTTATGGAGAACTGACGAATCACACTATCAAGTTATCTCGATCATCCCTGTTTTACCCATTGTGACTTGGCTTTTGCTGTCTGTCGATTTCGTGTTAAGTATTAAAAAAAAGAACACTGATTAAAGCCTAAAATGACCAGAAATGAAGTCTTATAAAAATTCAAACTCAAAACGGACAAAAATTACTGTGAATAATCAAATGAAACCTAAAACGAGATAGAAATTAAAATGGACTCGGCAGGCCAAGTTAAACTTAAAAGGAAAGGAAATTGTATTTCGAGCGGTTCGTTTTATTTGTCATAAAATAAACGGCAACACAGCAAAAACATACTATCAGAGGGCCCAAAAAAAAAAAACCTTTGAAAAGCTTAACCGTAATTTGCGCTTCACTTGTCACTTGGTTTTTGGATTGAATTACTTGGTTTTTACTTGTCGAAACATCGCCCCCCCCCCCAAAAAAAACAGTAGCTATTGAAAATTACAGGGAAGAAAAAATTTCTTAGAATAATTACATTTGGGAATTTCAGTTTAATTTTAGTTTTATAAAAGGGCGCTTTTTTCGCAACTTTTTTCTTGATTCTCTTTCGTTCAAAATGTGGAAAATGGACACTAAAATAAAATTTTTAACACGAACATTGGCAATTTTGAAGCAATCTTGTTAGTTTTTGGAATCAATATTTTGAAGTGACGAACATCTAGATCGTTTATTAATTCATTTTGTATCCACTTGAAGGAAGAAAGAATGGATAAACGGTCTGTGCATATCAGAGGAAGGAAATTAGATTAATTCTTTAAAATGCGATGATATTAATTTATCGAAGTCTCAGCAACTTTTGATTTGTCAGTGGTATTATGTTAAAAGAAAACCGTCTAAAATATGTTTGGTTTTCAGTATAGTGGGAACAACGCTCTAGCCTTTAGTGGAATTAGGAGTGGGGTAGCCCTACTTTTATTTGTGTTAAATTTGGTCGTCTTAAGAATTCTTTTATGACTTTTTATTTTGCTTGTTTTATTGTCTGCTTTTCATCTGCTCTTTAGTTTTTGTTGAAGAACTTCGTATTTGGAAAACGTTTTTATATAGCCTATCAATTTTTGCTCGTTTTTCAATTGACGATTAAAACTAGCAACTATTTTGTTACTGGTTAATTGTGGAAATATTTGGTTCAATTTTTCAGTTTTTCTGCTTAAAAATGTTGGATTTAAAGATACATTTTCGGCAAAATTTGATTATCCAGTCAAAATTCTCGTTCAGCGGTTATTATTTGCAATTTTTTTTTTTTAAATAGCGTTTGGATTGAAAGTTTCTGTATTCTTTGGTCTTCTGTAGGGCTGAAGCCTTCCTGGCCGCCATGCTGCAGAAACCATTTAATATTTACGTACTTTAATCCACAATTTTATTAAAAGAATCTTTAAATTATGTTCTGTTGTAGCTGTTTTTATTTAAGTAAACACATGTTAAAGTCACTAAAAAAAGAGCTCTGTTCTATTTTCTTGTCGCAAAAAAAAAAAAACTATGAAAGTCACGAATCCTTACAACCAAATTTTAAGGTAGATCAGTGTAAAAAAAAGGTTGATTTTTTTTGCGTTTTTGTCCAGAATTATTTGTCCTTGCTGAGGTATCCCAGGTCCAGTCTTCTCAGAGCTGTTTCTAGGGCTGGTGATGCCCGGGGAACATTTGGTTACAGCTCTCCCCCCCCCCTTACGTGTCAAATACAAGCAAAAAAGACCAATTAAAAGGGAAAATTTCGATCAAAGATGATGACCCCCCATCCGTGGCGCGCCCTCCAGCTACCAAACCTGGGGCGGCTGCCCCGGTTATCCTTCCAGCCATTTGAACGGCTCTTAGACTTCTTACCCTGAAAGTTTCGCGCCGAACAGAGGAAAATAATATCTTTCCCAATTTGGTTTACACAAGTCGATACAAACAATCTTAAAATGTTTCGTTTTGAATTTAGGTCCCCCTGGCTGTGTCCAATGCCCTTACATGCCCCCTGATATGTAAGCTGCAACCATATCAGAGATGATAAAAATTTTAGACCGATTCTCAGGTGTCATGAACTTGTACATTCAACATTATTTTTTAGATTTGTTTTCTTCATAGGGGCCTACATGGCAAAGAAACTGACGGATGTCATTTTCAAGCCCATTAGAGAGACACTATTTAAGGCCCTGTCTTTGTGTGATCTAAACCTTTTAGTCGTTGGTTTTGAATAGTTAAAAGCACTTAAAGTCAAGTAACTGTGCTGATAAAAAGTAGTACGAGTCCTAGGTGATTGGCAGAAAATTTTTTGCTCATTTTTGAGGAAATCAATTTTTTTTGAGAGCGTAAGAGTCCCATTGATTCAATAGCTTACTGATATGAGTATCCAGCTTTAAATAAAAGTGATCGGTCCTTTTTCGGGTGTACCAAATTTCAGGAGGTTGAAATTATATGACTCTTAATCATCCCTAAATACAATTTTTGGAGTCCCCTTTCCATCACCAAATATTCCACAAAAATTTTAACTCGATCCTTCTAATCTATCTCAAAATATTACAAATTCACTATTTCGATAGCCTGGGTAAATGTACTATTTCTTGATTTGCCTCACTATTTCACTGTGATTAGATACAAAGTTCCACTAGGTCTAATAGTGCCATAAGGTTTATGCACATTGAAGGCATACATTTTGTTTGGCTACCCCTGTAATATCCCCTCTAAACACAAAATAACAAGTCTTCTTAAATCTTCCAGCACTACAAGTTTCAAAGCGATCATCAGAAGCTGTTGCCGAGATGGTGCAGATATTCTCAACTGGTTGCAGAATCTCTTTTTCATCTACCTATGACTCTGTCACTCCTCCTAAGCCAAAATTCGAGGTCTACATCATTCCTACTGAAAATGTTAATCAACTCGCATAGCTCTTCCTAAGATTATCTAGATGTGCTATTTTGATTTCCTGAATATTCATGGTTTCTTTTTATTTACATCGCAACTTTACCAGAATAGATTCTAGTCTAAAAGAGGTGCATCGTGCCAAAATTTTAAGCACACTAGATTTCAAAATTTTGACCCTTCTCTTCTGCCCCCTTGCCCAAATCCAAATCCTAGGTGCACTTGCCCTCCTCTATCCTGACTCCAGTTCCAACTCGACATCCTTATCCATTCTCAGGTTATTTCAGGTTCGCCGTTTTGATCCTCTGGTAACATATAGTCTCCTTTGATTTAGTTTGCTGCTTAAATATGAATAGACTATAGGGCTAATTGGGGCTTATAGGGCAAAAATGTTTCGGTGGATCGGTGGTGAACATTTTTACTACCCTCCGCCCTGCATACACTAACTGTAAGTTACATCTGCATTTTCTAAGCCCTTTTGATAGCTGGGATACGCGTATTGTCTCCGGATTTATCTTTGTCCCTTCCTGAAGTCAAATTTCGAGGCTTACTTGACCCTCAACACCCCTGGAAGTTTTAAATTGATATCCCAAGCCGTTTCTGAGATATTGCGGGTACCCTATTTTGTTAACCTGGATACATATAGTGCCTATCAATTTCCATTGCTGCTTCACCGTACAGTGATACAGCACTGCCTTTGATGCATGTGCTGTACATCTCTTCATACTTTATTTTTTCTCTTTGATGTTTTGTTCGGGTAGAAATATCCTTTACTGTCACATTAATTTAGAATTACTACAAGCCATCATTATGAAATCTTGTTTTGTCTGCATAAAGCTCTGTCTGAAACTGCGAAAGGCTTCTCGTCTTATTGTTGTTGTTTTTTATGTGCTAAATCGAAACCTTTTTCTCTCCAGGAAACAAATAGGTTTTATTTCCAAGTTTCAGCGAACTTCTTATTAGGACATTTAGATAGAAAATATCCAGGACGAGAGAGTCAGATAGAAGTCAATGATGGAGCGTTTCCATTTTGCTACCTAAATTCGAACTAGGAATGTCAATTTGAATAATCAATAAAAGCCTGTTGTTCTATAGAATTACTTTCCATCTATATATTGAATTTTCTTAGATGGCGTTGGAGAACTATATTCTTATAGTCAACGTGGATTTTTACTGCTTCCAAGTCTATTTGCATTCTGGTTGTTTATCGTGGAAATATTTTTAGTTTGAAAAACCTTCTTGGTAGAGAGGCTGAGTCTGAGGGTAAAGTCATTTCAATCCATATTCCATGGCTAATTTATGTTGTCCTCTTATAAAGAAGTTAACTGAAGAAGGTTTCAAATGTACTAGTAAAAGGCTTCCTTTTAATACATTTCTATCCTAAATGTTCTATTAGTGGTAATGGTTTGGTGCTAGACAGGTCAGGTGTATTCAGTTAAGGATATCTAGATACTAGCCACTACGATTAAAAAAAAAGAAGCCTAACCTGACCCATATTAAGAACAGGAATCTTTTCCTGGATGATGTCCAATTTATGGAGTGGAGAAGGGATTTATTCACACGTCCAAATAGGTGAATAATACTGAAACCATGCCCAAAGACACTCTGGTTGGGGATCATTCACTCCTGTGCTTGTGTCCCTGCGGAGGGTTCAGTATCAAAATAGTTCCCGTCCCTCAATATAGAACTCAATACTGCTTAAATCCTACATCTCTTAAAAAAAGAAAAATAAAACTTTTCAATACTGTTAAGATCATTTAGACCTTAGATTCTCCAAAGTTAGGATTTGTGTATAGCGCGTGTACAAAACCTGGGCAGACATGTCAGAGCTCCTACTAAGATCCTACTTCTCTTAAAAAGAAGAATAAATTCTTTCTATACTGCTAAGAGAGCTTTTTTTTTTTTTTTTTTTTTTTAAGAAGAAGAAAGAAAGTATTTAAAACTCATCGTAGAATTAAGTGCTTAGTCCTCTGGCGTTCTTTGCCTTTTATTAAACTTTTCTATGACATTGAAGTAATAACTGTAATGAATAATTTGTTTTTCTACTCATTCGTTCTACTTGTTCTGTTTTTGAATGTGTTATATTTTGAAAACATAGAAACTCTACTTTCATTGTATAGAAAGAAAAATCCAGTGAAATATTGGAGATTTTGTGGATAGAAACTTCTTTTGAATTCTGGCATTAACATTATTAAAATTCAAGGTAAGCTAAATTTAAAGGACACTTTTGCATATCGATACTACTCTTTTATATCCTTGCAAGTCAACCTGTTTAATTCTGTCATTTCAGAGCTAGTTCAGGAGAGCTTAATTTTGAGGTCCTGCTTTGGATTGTAAGCACAATATGCTTTTATGTGCCTCTCATGAATTAGCCCCTACAACAAAGGGGAACTGAACAAGTGTAGACTGAAAATAGATGGCATGGTATATGTGATTATTTAAATTTAAGGGGAGTGGGAAAAATTATAATCAATAGAATGCTGCCAAGCTTGATTTTTTCTAGTCCTCACGAGCTTCCAAAAATCGTCTAATTTGGAATACCTTCACATACAAACATTTTCTACAGATTACTTTGATAAGTTAAATTTAGTATTTAAAAGTAAATATGTAACCATTATGAATTGAGATTTCGGACTCTGTTTCTGCTTGAATTTTTTTTGGCAAATCAGCCTCTGTAAGCCAAATCCAAGGACGTTTGAATTTCAGCTAGTTGCTGTTTGCCTATCATAGAACTTTTCTGTTTGACTACTTTTTTTTCACTCGCCTTATCACTTTTTATACATCTTGGAAGGCTTATCTAATGAAAATCTTTTGTTGAACATGATTCTTATTATGTTAAGACGTTAACATAATTTAATTGTTGTCTAATTGTGTGGAGTTTTGTATATTTGATGTCTTGGTAACTGGGTAACTCGATTGGGTAACTCGGATACCCTGGGTAACTCGATCTTGGTATCATTTCTCACTAGATCTTGCAGAAGGACCAGGCGTTTTCCGCGTCACCTGCCATCTGAAATTCATATATTAAATGGGAATTGGTTTAACTGTAAGGTCCCTAGACTCACATCGGTTGAGTTTGCTGAATTGTATGACTGATCCCCACCATAAGCCAAAAGATTTGCTATATTAAGACTCAAACCCTTGTCCTGAAGGACATAGGATTGCGAGTCAAGTGTGCCAACCTTGGTATTCCAAATTGTTCAATAACTTGAAATCCTTGTAATTTCCTTTGGATTTGAGCAATCAAGGTTTTACCATAGTTCTATTGCATGTTCAAGCTGGGGAAGGATTTTGTCATACTTTCTATGTAAGCTATTTATGAACGTTTTTTATTACTTTAATTTTGTTTTCAGCTAAACTTGTGGCTCAGAAATTTATTAAGTTCCAAAAATGTTGAATGTTGATAGTGTTGATTATTGAGCATAAAATAAGCATATTTTATTATATTCAATATTTTTGTCGCTAGTTCCTGGTCTAATCTTTCTGAAACGGTTCGTAAACGAATTATCAGCAGTTCGTGGTAACGAGCTATCGTGGTTGCAGCGGTAGCTGCAACCTAGTAAAGGACAAACCTTGGCCCATTGTAACCAAGAATTAAAAAACGTGTAAAAAATACTGGCTAGTGAGAAAAATTGCCATTTTATGCTGGTTCTGGAATGGTAACTGTTACTTAAATTAGTCTTGATAGAAAATCGTTATTTTGAAAACAAATTCAAGGGAATTTCGAAAAATAGACTGAAGCTCCCTAAAAGTTGTGTTGCGTCGGAACAAAAAGTACCGCATTGGGATCATCTTTGCCGAAAACCCTATGCAAGAAACTTATAGTTCCTTGGCTGGAAAGGAAAACCGTTTTTTTTGTATTGGTGGCACTGATGTGTTCTTTTTTTTGTTTTTCCCTCTCCACTTCTAGCGGGGCATCGGAACAACATAGAGAGCTGTTTAAGGGCTCAGTTTAAGGGGATTTGCTCCACCTACTTACTTTTGTGATTAACAAAACAATATTTAATATAAAATCAACTTTTGAAAAAAAATGCATTTTCGTAAGCGAGATTTTTCTTTTTTTTTTTATTCCTAAATTTGTGGCGCCTGGTACGATTCAATATCTGATTTGCCGATAGTCTTTTATTGAGGTATTTTAAGATAACTATTGAATTTTCTTCTCAAAGAGTCAACAGAGAAATTTTTGGGGATAACTTCGTGATGAAGATCTTTCCAGATCAAAGTGCAAAGTCGGATGAAGCTGTTCTTCAAGTACTCTGTTCTTGGCTTGCCAGCCTCAAGATAATCGGACCGAACTAGGTGCGTTCGTGTCCGTCTTGTTTGTTGGACAGTTGGAGCTACAATATGAGAAAGCTCTAGAGAAGGAGGCGAGTTTCAGTACTTGTAGAATTCAGCAATCGACGATACATCAAGCCTCTCAGGAACAGACTATAGAGAGTCGTAAGGAACAACTAAACTTGCCATATTGGCTCTATTTGGATATTAATAAAAAAAAGTTTTTCCACAAAATAAGTTTTTCAAAGAAAAGTAAAGAACTCCATTAAACAAAAAATGAGCAAACATTAAATCAAATAATCTACCAAGCGTGAAACTACCACAAATCAGCATCAATAAATAAATGAAACCCAAAACGAACAGAAATTACAATAAATAGCCGAGTCAAACTCAAAATGAGCAGAAATTAACCTAAGTTGGGCTCAAACCTTCTATGCTTTCCCAAGGCCAGGACAAAATTTGCACTTCACTGATAAAAATATAAATGTTTTTACTTTTATAACTTTAATAAATAAAATAATATTAACATTTTGATTACTAATTATCAGTATATGTATATTAAACTGACAGTGCACATTTATTTAACTTTTTTTTCAGTAAAGTGCAAATTTTGTTCTGCCCTTGGGAAGGCATAGGGGTTTTGATTCAAACTTATGTTAATTTCTGCTCGTTTTGAGTTTGACTCGGTTTCCCTCGATACGAAGTGCCCTGGTCTAAACAACAACAACAAAAAAGTAATACATTATACCCACATCGATCTTTACTAT
Organism: Artemia sinica; assembly: GCA_027921565.1. Taxonomy (NCBI): domain Eukaryota; kingdom Metazoa; phylum Arthropoda; class Branchiopoda; order Anostraca; family Artemiidae; genus Artemia; species Artemia sinica. The sequence continues at coordinate 32,969,695 of CM051262.1, forward strand.
AAAAATGTCAAGCCTTCCAATCACTTTAGACTATTAAAAAGGGCACTAGGCCTTTGGATTTCCAATCGAATGAGCCCTTTTTGAAACGACAACGTTTTCTATAAACACCTTATATGACCCCAGGGCATAAATTACAACCCTTACCCTAAGGGCTATTAGGGCGGTTGTCATCATCTAAGACCTAATTTCCAGAACTTTCAACTACGTTAAACAAAATGGCTATCTCAAAATGTTGATTGGATGTGTTTGGGGAAATGGTGGGCATGAGAGGGGCGTAGTCGCTCTCCAATCACTTTCAACTATTAAAATGGCAATTTCCAATTTCAATTCCCAATCAAATGAGCCCTTTTGAAGTTTCTACGACAACACTTTCATAAAAATCTTATATGCCCCCAGGGTATAACTTACAACCCTTGCCCTGAGGGCTGCGGGGGGTGTCATTCTCAAAGACCTAATTTCCCGAACTTTCTACTACTTTGAACAATATGGCTATCTGAAAATTTGGATTGAATGCGTTTGGAGGAATGGTGGGCGTGAGAGGGGGGTTAGTTACCCTCCAATTACTTTCGAATGTTAAAAAAGGCACTAGCCCTCTCAATTTCCTATTGAACGAGCCCCTTTTGAAGTTTTACGACAACTCTATCTATAAAAACCTTATATACCCCCATGGCATACCTTACAACCTTTGCCCTTGGGGCTCTGGGGGTCTTGTCATCCTTAAATACATAATTTCCAGAACTTTCAACGACGTTGAACAAAATGGCTATCTCTAAACTTTGATTGAATGTTTTTGGGGAAATGGTGGGCATGAGAGGTGGGTTAATTACTCTCCACTCACTTTCGACCATTAAAAAGGGCAATTTCAATTTCCAGTCAAATGAGCCCTTTTTGAAATTTCTACAACAACTTTCTATATAAAGTTTATATGCCCCTAGGGCTTAACTTACAACCCTTGCACTGAGGACTCAGAGGGGGTTGTCATCCTAAAAGACATAATTTCAAGAACTTTCAACTACGTTGAACAAAATGTATATCTCAAAATTTTGAGTGGATGTGTTTGGGAAAATGGTGGGCGTGGGAGGGACGTTAGTCGCTCTTCAATCACTTTCAATTATTAAAAAAGGCACTAGCCCTTTCAATTTCCAATTGAATGAGCCCTTTTGAAGTTTCTACGACAACGCTTTCAATAAAAACCTTATGTGCCCCCGAGGCATAACTTACAACCCTTGCCCTGAGGGCTGTGGGGGGGAGGGGTTGTCATCCTTAAAGACCTAATTTCCAAAATTTTCAACTACGTTGACCAACATGGCTATCCAAAAATTTTGATTAGATGTGTTTGGGGAAAAGGTGGGTGTGAGAGGTCAATTACTCTCCACTCACTTTCGACTATTCAAAAGGGCAATTTCAATTTCCAAACAAATGAGCGCTTTTTGAAATTTTTACAACAACTTTCTATATAAACCTTATATGCCCCCAGGGCACAAATTACAACCTTGTCCTGAAGGCTGTGAGGGGGCTGTCATCCTCAAAGACCTAATTTACAGACCTTAAAACTACGTTTTATAAAATGGCTATATCAAAATTTTGATTGGATGTGTTTGGGGAAAAGGTGGGCGTGAGAGGGGGGCTAGTAGCCCTCCAATCACTTTCGACTATTAAAAAGGGCACTAGCCCTTTTGAATTTTTTTTTTGAAATTGAGCCCTTTTTGAAGTTTCTACGACAACACTTTCTATAAAAACCTTATATGCCCCCAGGGCATAACTTACAACCCTTGCCCTGATAGCTCTGGGGGAGTGTCCTCCTCAAAAACATAATTTCTATCTGGAAATCAACTACGCTGAACAAAATGGCTATCTCAAAATTTTGATTGGATGTGTTTGGGGAAAAGGTGGGCGTGAGAGGGGGGTCAATTACTGTCCACTCACTTTCGACTATTAAAAAGGGCAATTTCAATTTCCAAACAAATGAGCCCTTTTTGAAATTTTTACAACAAATTTTCTATATAAACCTTATATGCCCCCAGGGAATAACTTACAACCCTAGCACTGAGGGCTCTGAGGGGGGTTATCATCCTAAAAGACATAATTTCCAGAACTTTCGACTACGTTGAACAAAATGGATATCTCAAAATTTTGATTGGATGTGTTTGGGGAAATGATGGGCGTGAGAGGGGGTTAGTTGCCCTTCAATCACTTTTGACTATTAAAAGGGCACTACCCTTTCAATTTTCGATTGAATGAGCCCTTTTTGATGTTTTTAAAACATCGCTTTCTATAAAAACCTTACATGCTCCCAGCGCATAACTTACAAAGGGTTGTGGGGGGAATGAGTTGCCATCCTTAAAGACCTAATTTCCAAAACTTTCAACTACGTTGAATAAAATGGCTATCTAAAAATGTTGATTGCATGTGTTTTGGAAAAATTTGGGCGTGAGAGGGGGGTTAGTTGCCCTCAAATCACTTTCGACTATTAAAAAGGGCACTAGCCCTTTGAATTTCCAATCGAATGAGCCCTTTTTCAAGTTTCTACGACAAAGATTTCAATAAAAATCTTATATGCCCCCATGGCATAACTTATAACCCTTGTCCTGAAGACTGTGGGGGAATGTCCTGCTCAAAGGTATAATTTACTGAACTTTAAACTGCGTGGAACAAAATGGCTATGTCAAAATTCTGATTGGATGTGTTTGGGGAAATGGTGGGCGTTAAAGGGGTGTTAGTTGCCTTCCAATCACTTTCCACTATTTAAAAGGGCACTAGGCATTTCAATGTCCAATCGAATGAGCCCTTTTTGAAGTTTCTACGACAACTTGTTCTATAAAAACCTTATATGCCCCCATGGCATAACTTTCAATCCTTGCCCTGAGGGCTGTGGGGGAGTGTCCTCCTCAAAAACATGGTTTCTAGCTGGAAATCAACAACGCTGAATAAAATGGCTATCTAAAAATTTTGATTGGATGTGTTTTTCTGGAAAAGGTGGGTGAGAGAGGGGGTTAGTTGCCCTCAAATCACTTTCGACTATTAAGAAGGGCACTAGACCTTTGAATTTCCAATCGAATGAGCCCTTTTTCAAGTTTCTACGACAAAGATTTCAATAAAGTCTTATATGCACCCAGGGCATAACTTATAACCCTTGCCCTGAAGACTGTGGGGGGAGTGTCCTGCTCATAGGTATAATTTCCTGAACCTCAAGGTGTGTGGAACAAAATGGTTATCTCAAAATTCTGATTGGATGTGTTTGGGGAAATGGTGGGCGTGGAAGGGGTGTTAGTTGTCTTCCAATCACCTTCGACTATTAAAAAGGACACTAGCCATTTCAATTTCTAATCGAATGAGCGTTTTTTGAAGTTTCTACGACAACGCGTTCTATAAAAAAACCTTATATGCCCCCAGGGCATAACTTACAACCCTTGTCCTGAAGGCTGTGAGGGGGCTGTCATCCTCAAAGACCTAATTTACAGACCTTAAAACTACGTTGTATAAAATGGCTATATCAAAATTTTGATTGGATGTGCTTAGGGAAAAGGTGGGCGTGAGAGGGGGTTAGTTACCCTCCAATCACTTTCGACTATTAAAAAGGGCACTAGTCGTTTGAATTTCCAATCGAATGAGCCCTTTTTGAAGTTTCTACGACAACGCTTTCTATAAAAACCTTATATGCCCCCAGGGCATAACTTACAAACCCTTGCCCTGATAGCTCTGGGGGAGTGTCCTCCTCAAAAACATGATTTCTATATGGAAATCAACTACGCTGAACAAAATGGCTATCTCACAATTTTGATTGGATGTGTTTCGGAAAAATTTGGGCGCGGAAGGGGTGTTAGTTGCCTTCTAAACACTTTCGACTATTAAAAAGGGCACAAGCCACTCCAATTTCCAATTGAATTAGCCCTTTTCGAAGTTTCTATGACTACTTCTTCGATACGACGTACCCTGCTCTAAAAGAAAAAATAATATTTAATACATTGTGCTAATATTTTTCTTATATGCCCTCAGGGCATATTTTAAAACCCTCGCCCTTGAGGGTTGTGGGGGACTTTCCTTCTCAAAAGCATATTTTCTATCAGGAAATCAACTACGCTGAACAAATGGCTCTCAAAATTTTGATTGGATGTGTTTGGGGAATGAGGGGCGTGGGGGGGGGGGGCTGGTTGCCCTCCAATCAGCTTTCGACTATTAAAAAGGGCACTAGCCACTCCAATTTCCAATCGAATGAGCCCTTTTCGAAGTTTCTATGACAACTCTTTCGATACGAAGTGCTCGGGTATGAAAAAAAAAAAATACATTGTGCCAACATCGTTCTTTACTTAGGCAGCGCTATTGCGCTGCCTATGGTTTTGAAGCAATACCAGCAACATGTTTTGAGCACTAGCATACTGTGGGCATCTATACTTGGCAATGGGTCTTATGCAAGACTTGTAATGTGGAATGATCGAGCTTATCGGTAGAATGTCTTTGCAACTAAGGGTTATCTCCAGCTTCTTTGCGCAGGATGTTCTTACCCGATCAAGGGGGTGTTCCAAGATAGGTCTGTGGAGCAGTGGATCCCGAGGAGTCGAATTTTTTATAGCTTCGTTCCAGAAGATGAAGCTGAGCGTGGTTCTTCTGATTGGGAGATCATCAGCTCTTTTGTTTTCGATACTTTCAATCTGACCATCCAGGGATCAGACCACTTTCAATTTCTAAAATATCTGTCTGTGATGGCAGGGAGGCTTTGATTGGGTCATCATGTTTCGGTATGACTAAACATATTGTGGTGTCATCGTCAAGGTGATGCACAAAGCTAGTAAAATTAATCTTCCATGTCATTTATGTAAAGAATGAAAAGCGTAGGTCCTAATATACTACCCTGAGGTACGCCCGCCTTTATTGAATATTCGAGGGAGGTGAAACCGTCAAGAACAACCCGCAGTGAACAATCAGAAATAAAGCTTTCAATTACCTTTAACAGACGTCCTTTGACACCATAACCGTGAATTTTCTTCAGTAGGCAGCGATACCATACTATGTCGAAACCTTTAGCAAGGTCGAGTGACAATAACCTGATGTATCCTTTTCCCAGCAGTTTGATCCACTCCTGGTGCTGAGCCATTAAGCAGTCAAGTGTTGAACGCTTCCGGCGGAATCCATATTGACTGTTGCGTAAAAGTTCATTTGACCCCAGGTACTGATAAAGTGAATGATTTGGAACCTTTTATTGAACTTTCCCAATGAAGGAGGGGAGGCCAACAGGCCTATAAGAGCCCACACTGATCGGATTACCTTCTGGTTTATGTATAAGAATGACAGAGGCAGATTTCTATATGCGTGGAAAGGTTCCAGAGGAAAAACACAACTGGAAAAGAGATGACAAAGGTCTAGCCAATTCGACACTGCAGGTGTTCAGGGCAACATTAGGTTTATTGTCAGGACCATGGATTTGGTCACATCAAGACTCTGCAGAATCAGACGGGCCTTAGGAGTGGAATAGTTCACACTATCAAGGACAACATCTGTTTCATCAGAGAAATCGACAACTTCTTTACCGTCGTCTTCCAGATTTGAAAATTTGATAAACGCCTTGGCGAGAGCATCGGTCTGTGTCTGCAGGTCTTGGACAATAGTCCCGTCGCTAGTTTTTTAGGGAAGGAATTGAACTTCCTTTACATGACGGTAAGGCTTCTTTGACAACCCTGCTCTTCACCAGCTCTTGGCAGAGGCATTTTGGAGCATGGAAACGAATTTCTCTTTGTATTGAACAGGTGATTGCCGAATCGTGCGAACTGTGTCTTTACGGGTTTTATGAAATAAAATCTGTCCTTTTCGCTCTTTGAGAGTTTCCATCGATTGTGAGCGTTTTGTTTGCGCGTATATCTTTTTTTTCCAGTGGATATTGAACCAAGGTTTGTCCTTGCTCGATACCTGGATCTACTTCGATGGGATGTAACTTGCTATGCAGTCGACTCTAAGGCCTACTGATACTTTTTTCAGCTTTTCTGGCCCTACAAGCAGGAAGGCTCTCCATAGCTGAGAAGCTAGTGCGTTCCTTAAGCCATCCCAATCTTTTCTTTTGTATTGCTAGATTTATCAGTCATGTTTTTAAGGGGGGGGGGGGGGATATGGAGATTTCCACATACAACAAAGGCAACGTAATCACTTGTGAAAGCATGAGCGCTAACCTTAAAGGAATAGGGGTGATCTGTAGGAAATAGATCAAGACAAGATGAGCCGCTTGGGCCTTTTTAGGTATCGAATTCAACCCGTTTTTCAAGCCCATGCGAAAGAGAAAGATCATACAAGTCTGACTCCTCCCTATCAGTGTTTTTGCTACGGAGCTATACGCTATGATGGACGTTGAAATCTATTTGGAGGAAGATGGCAAACTTGGTATTTATCCCGAATGTAATTAAGTGAAGTTTCCAGGTAACTAATGATCGACAGGTTGGAGGGATACATACAGTCCCAATGACCACGGACTTTTTGGGGAGTTTTATCCTAAATCACAGAGCTTTTTTGCCTACTGAGTTTGAAAGATTCAGATCTGAGTAAAGTATATGGCTTTGTATATGAACGGAAACACATCCTCCTCGTATTTCGCGCCGTCAGTGTGTGCTTTGTGTCGTCTGAGGAACGAATATCCCTGTATGGTAACCTCACTGCTCGGTATCTTATGGTTGAGATTGGGTCTTAGTAATGCACATAATAGATGGTTTGACAATTTTCACCAAATATAGGAACTGGTCAAAGTTGGTTTTGAGGATTTCAGTGGACTACTGTAAATAAACCCGAATGGATTGTCTGTTGGCGTGCGAAAGGCCGTCGACGAAAAGTCAGTTTGGTTTGAGGCTTATTTTGAGGAATTCTAATTTTACTATTTTTCTCCACTCCATGACCACACTGCCTTTTCTATGACGAAATCAATAACAATCAATAGGTCTAATAAAAGGAGCTATCCCTATTTGGAATTCTTATTGATTTCGTCATAGAAAAGGCAGTGTGGTCATGGAGAAAAATAGTAACATCGTATATATGGGGATGACAGACCAACTTCAGAATCAGCTACATTTCATTTGCTATTAGAAGATTAAAATGATAAATTTAGCACCTGTAAATTCAGCATTATTTCATTTTCAATTAGAAGAATATTCAACGCAGTATTATAAGATTCAAGAACAGTTAGTGAACTTTCTAAGTCAATGGACCGGTAACCTGCTTTGACCTGCAATTTCGAAGAAAATTGTACCACCTTTACTCAACGCAGCATTAAAAAATTCAAGAACAGTTAGTGAACTTTTTAAGTCAATGGACCGGTAACTTGCTTTGACCCGGAAGTGATTATTTTGTTTAGTATAAAAGCAGTTTGTTTTAATTTTGATATGTTAGTAACTCTACTGATGATGATGACCGACTGTGTCATCGAAATATTTAGAGTCTTTGTTTTATATTTTCGTTTCATTGTCTAATAAAAGGACCTATCCCTATTGGAATTCTTATTGATTTCGAGGAATTCTAACCGGGTAAAAAGACACCTTGTCGGATGATTAGCCCAATACAGCCAAAGAGATCCAAAGATCAGTGCATCCTTTAGATTTGGGGCAGAGCCAAAACACCTTTTACCCATCCCAGCATTAGAGGTGGTGCCACGGCATAAGTTGGACTTATGACGGGTTTGGAGCGGAGCATTTGCATGACACCTCCCACCATGAATGACGTCATTCATCAAGATACTGAATATGTCTTAATCATAGGTTACAACCATAAATGACATTATTGTAATACTATATGATGACATTAGTTCCAACTGGGGTTCGTTCTTTACTATATACAGCTAAGAAAAAGCTTCGTGTGTGACCTTTAATCTGGGTAATGAATAATTACAAAAATAAAAGTAAGGAATAAGTAGTAAAGCGTTAAAGGATTTTATACAAGCCTCTTTTTGTGAGTCGTCCACTGTTGAGGCGGGAGGGTGTTGTAAAGAATGGTTTAAGGGAAATGACAACTTCCTGGGGGGATGTAAAGAGGGAGCCTTTGAATAGATTAGGATGGAGGAGGGGCATGCGCAGCTCTATTGACCTCAAGCGGCTTGGTGATGCTGTGAGTTGTTAGTAATAGTAGTCTTTTGTGAGTTCGCGCATACTAATAATCTTAATTAATAATAACAATAATAATCAAAATTCCATATCTTGAACTTTCATCTAAGATAATAAAGTACAGATACTTTCAGAGGACACACTTTGAAGAAGCGTATACAAATATCGAACCCCTGAAGCTAGAAAGAAATTCTTAGAAATAAGAAAACCCGCCTCATATGATAAAGAACTATTTACCCCAAAATTGTCTCTAATCCTAATAACAAAACTGAATCCACATGAAGGTCGAATCCAGGATTAGGAAAAGGAACAATAAAATTCAACAAAGTGAAAGCAGTGACAGTACAGACCAGCCAGATGAAAATCAGGGTAGACGGACAAGAAAAAGACTAAAAGTAAAGAAGCCTTTATAACGGTCATAATCAGTGGAAGGAGATGAAAGCGCTCAAGAAAATGAAAACAATGATAGTGATAAGGCCGTGGAAAATGAAAATTACCGTGTGCACCCTAGAAAAAGACTAAAACTCTCAAAGAACTGATTTGTCATTCCAGGAAGATGAAACAGAAAAGCCAAATGATTGCGATTCAGCAGGAAATGAACCTAGTGAATCTAGAAGTGGCTGATCCGAGAAAGAAAATAAAGATGCCAAAAAAGGTTAAAAAATAAGCTCGATAAGTTAGGACTAAGATGCTTTAACAGTTGCTAAGAAAATCAGATGGTTACTCCAATTGGCTTTTAATTTTACATACCAAAAAATTTCTTTAAAACCGTGATGTCATTCCGATACGAAGTTTTGGATTTTTTTAAGAACATTTTCATGATTTCTTTTCCGAATTTTAGATACTCGCGATGGCAAGATTCTTTCGAGACACTCGTTTTTATTTTATATAAGGCCTAGAAAAAAAAAATACATCTTTTTTAAGTTAAAATTTAACTCTCCAAATCAAATAATTAAAAGTACCAAAAATATTTGATCCGTTTTTGTTTTCATATAGGAAACCCAGGTTGAGATATTTCTACTACTTCGAAATTTATTTAAGAATTACAAAAAAACAGGGTACTTTTTCCTGGAATTATTAACTTATAATAAAAACAGAGTATTGAACAGACAATTTTAAAAATAAAGTTATTATATTATTTTTATTTATCAAGATATATGGAGTTGCAAACTTAGAGTTTAAGCCAAGACCTAGAAGTAGTTTATACTGGAGACATCACGAATCATTGCTTAATATTGCATCGAATCATTGCATCGTGATGGCAAGAATCTTTTGAGATACTTGGTTCTAGTAATAAGGATTAAATTTTCTCTAGTTGAATTTTAACTGTCCAAACCAACTAATCCAAAATATCAAAATTATTTAAGCTATTCTCGTTTTGATATATGAACTAAGGATCAAAAATAGTGATTTCTCCAAAACTATTTAAGAATGACAAAAAAGTGCATTTTTTCATACAAAAAAGATGCAATTGTTATCATTACGGCAATTAGAATTTAAAGGACAATTTTCAAAATAAAGCTATTTAATTATTTTATTTGTCAACATATATCAAGTTGCAAACTTGGGGTTTAAGCCAAGTCCTAGGAGCAGTTTATGCAGGAGACATCTCGAATCATTGCTTAATATTGCTCAACATTGGACGATTATGAAACCGTCCAATGTTATATGAATAGAAAAAAAAAATGCACAAATAAATTTGAATTCTTAAGCTGTACATTGCAAATTGCAGCATACCTTGAAACTCTGCCTTAATGAGTCATATCTGGTATACTTAAGACAGAATGAGCTGTACAAAGAGTTGCAAAAAAACGAAGAAGTTCAAAAAAACTATTAGATATAAACATGCTTTTGTCCCTTTGCTAGTTTAAGAAGTGTTTAGGATAGTTTCTTTGCTAAACAAAATAGAGAACATGTATTGGATTACGGGTACGTCCAAGAAATATAAAGGCGAGGTTTGTTAGATACCTCTGCAATTTAGCTAACTCGTTTCCAATGTTCAGGTTGCTACAGACAAGAGAATACGGAGTATAATTTTAGAATATCTTACACTCCCAGGCAGGAATCCTGTTTAAATTATTTGGGATTTTGTTAATTGCATAATCAACGATATCTAGTTGCTATAAATGCTCAAATCAGGTTCGTAACGCGAAACTTGATATACGTATGTTCTATTGTGTGGAATTACACAATGTTTTATTATGATAACATACTCTGCTTGTATATTGTTTTCCCAAATCTTAGATACTCGCGATGGAACATGCTTGGTTTTATATATAAGGACTAATTTTTTTTTTTATCTAGTTGTATTTTAACTATCTCTAAATCAAACTATTCCAAAATACCAAAAATATTTCAGACATTTTTGCTTTCATACATAAAGCCAAGGTTCAAAAATATTGACTTCTCCTAAATTATTTAAGAATGAAAAAAAGATTGCAGCGGTAGCTTACAACGTAGTAAGAGATGGTCACGTCCAGTACTAAGAAATACAGTAACCCATAACTCCTAAAATTAGAGTTTTGATCGAAATCCAAAGTATACTATTAGAATCACCTTGTCCGAAACCCTTATGCAGGAAACTTACAGCTCCTTTGCTTGAATAATGAACAAAATACATTGGCTTGAAAAACAAGAGAAGTCGCTGGAGCTACGATATTCTGCTTCATGGGCATCTTTTTTTTGTTTTTCTTCCCAGTCAGATAGCAGGGCACTAGAAAATCATAGATAGCTGTTTATTGGCTCATCTTAAAAGAAATTGCTACATTAGTGTCATTTTGGATTAAAAAACAAAAATTTTAAAAATATAAACACTTTGCAAAAAAAGTGCATTTTCATGTACAACTTGACGAATTGCCTCTCTTGGCTGGCGAAAGGCGAATAGTATTTGTTTTCTTCTTTTTAATAAATGTATATAAAAAAAAAAAAATTATGACGTCATAATAGTTGGTTTTAACCATATATGACGTAATAAGTGAATGCAGTATTTATATACGTTTATCTTTCGACATGATAATTTTATTTTATTTTTGTTCTCAGTTCAGGATCGTTAAAGTTATTCTGTAAACTGCAAAAACATTTATTGTGTCTGACGAATAATTTTAATTTTTTAATTAAAACAAGAAAAATACCTGAAAATTTTAAATTGTTTTTTTTTTTTTTTTTTAGGTTCTAACTACCCGACGCGTGATTTAATGTGTATAAAATTCGATTTTTTATTTTAATTTTCAGTTCAGGATCGCTAAAGTTATTATGTAAACTGCAAAAATATTTCCGTTGTCTGAGCAACAATTTTAATTTTTAATTAAAACTAGAAAAATACCTGAACATTTTAAAAATAATTTGTTTTTTTTGCTAGGTTCTAACTACTCGACAAGTGATCCGGGTTGCAGCTGTAGCTACCAATGTTATTAAGGCACTTAGTACATGATGGACAATTTTCAGAATAACGGTTTTATATTATTTTTATTTGTTAACATATATGAAGGTGCAACCTTAGAGTTTAAGCCAAGTCCTAGGAGTAGTCTATGCTGGAGACATCACGAATCATTGCTTAATGGCACTTGTTTTCGCGTTATCGATGGAAGCAAAGAGATATTGCTAAGGGCCAATTGGTCGTCTTTAAACTACACGTTTCATGTGAACGGACACAGCAACGTAAATGTTAATATGACGTTCCGCAAGTCTTTTCTAGAAAAAGAGAAAGAACCACTTTACTTAGAAAACAAAGATACAGAGGACAAGATACGAAAAGGGTTTCTAGAAAATACAAATGAATTGTATAAAGATAATTTTAAACAGTCGGTAGACGAGTATAGAAAATTGGCGATAAAAGAAGAGCAGAAAAAGTAGGAATAAAGTAGACTTTATCATCGGGCACTTTGGGTTGAGCTCAAAGATCAGCTGGACGATCCGATTCCAGATATTCAACTAAGCTTCCAAAATAGACATAATGTAGATTCATTAAACATAAAAAACGATAAAAATGGAAGAAGTTTTAACAAGGCTAGACTTGAACCATTAAAATTTGAAAGGAAGGGAAATACAACAACTTTCGGTAGCCCCTCACTTGTAGACTGGGAAGGCAATCCTAATAATGATGCCCAGGAAGTTCTTATTAAAAAACAAGCTTTCAACAATGTTTTAGTCAACTGTCCGTTTTATTGCGACTATACTTCAATAAAAAATCAAAGGGTACAGACGACAAATACATCGATATTTGAAACCAATGAAAGATTTACAATTTGACATTTCTGTCCAATCTCTTTACGAAGGATACAGTATAATATTTATGATGAACGACAATAAAACGGAGGTAGAAGTAGCTTTCTTTGAGAAGAGCATAAAATCTAGGATATTATACGATAGGTCCAAGCTTATCTGGAATGATACAATGGCTATTACGAATAGAATAGATATTGGTTGTCGATACTTTGCAAAATATCAAGATGAATTTCGGAGCGAATTATCAATCGCACCTTTCGTAACCATAAGAATTAAGCTATTCACGAACGATAAGCTTGGAGTTTATATACAGGATGACCAGCAAAACAACATGAGTCAGCCAATCAAAATAGGAGAATTCATCTGGCCAAGCAATTGTGACAAAGATTATGAGGAATATGAGTGCTGAATACATTTATTTGGACGCTTTGAGTGAATTATTGCCAAAAGAAAATGCACCAGAAGACGGGTCAATTGTGTTTGCTATACCAAAGGAATCCCTGCATTCACGTGGAATCTTAGTTGAGGAACAGCGTGGAAGAGAATCATACATACAATCCTGTGATGTCTATGGCAAAGAATATTTTCCAGATATTACTTCAAAAGACAGGTTAAAGATAATAGTAGTAGAAGAGCCAGTAAAAGAGGAAAAACCAATGTCAAGTGAATTCAAATACGTGGTATTCGTTTTTTGTTCTGTGGTATTCGTGGTATTCGTTAGACTTATTTATCAGTTCTTTGTCATGTGGTGGCGGAGTAGAAGACGAAGATGTCTCCCTGAAGAACCTTGATTTATGATAAAGGGATTAATTACTGGTTTTGTTTCTAATGACATCACAATCCTTCTCGTTGCTAGAGCATGCGTGCTTCGAAACCCACTATTACTTCAGCATGCATAAATACAGACTGTAAAAGCATGCTGCTAGGAAACCATATATTCTCATTCTCTGAATGGTTCAAGTGTTCCAAGGAAAGAGAAAACCGTGGCCGATAGTGGTCAAGTTTTTTTTTTTTTTTTTTTTTTTTTTTTTGTGTGATGAAATGTCCAGAGCGACATTCAGCTCATTCAGGAATAATAGGTATTTTTTGGGTTTATCTTAATAGTAAAATTGTAGTGCTAAAACAAATTACCGAAAAACTTCGGAGGAAAAAAAAAACAGCTTTAAACCCCCCCCCCCCCCCAAAAAAAAAAAATGACAACGGAGCAAATTAAGAAAGAAAACGTAGATGTGTATTAACCCGTTTTGAAACCACACACAATTCTTATATTAGCCCACAACTCTTTTTTTTTCTCCAACGTTGTCAACATTGCAGAGGGCAGCTCAAGACAGTTGCGTTCCCTGTGGTTGATTTATACAGCTCCAACATGAAAAGTGTATCAGAAAAAGTGTCCCAGATAAAAAGATGAGTCTGGTGTCTTTGAACTTGTAACGAAAAAAGAGAAGAGAATATATTAAATACATGAAAGCTTGTTCGCTTGTGGAGTGTCATAGGCAGCGCAGTACAGTGCTGCCTAAGTAAAAAGCGAAGTGGGCACAATGTATTATTATTATTTCTTTACCAAGGCACTTCGTATAGAAGGAGTTGTCGTACAAACTTAGAAAGAAGGTCATTCAATTGGAAGTTTAAAGTTCTAGTTCGCTCTTTAAAAGTCAAAAGTGATTGAAGGGCAACCAGTCCCCCTCCTACGCCCTTCAATTCCCCAAACATATCCAATCCAATCAAAATTTTGAGATAGCCATTTTGTTCAGCATAGTACGAAAGTCCAGTAATCATGTCTTTTTGGACTTAATGCTGCGAATACTTATTAAAACTTAAAACAAATCGAAATTATTACTTATGTGATGGGGGCTGTCTCTTCTTCAGCCGTTCTTCTTTACGCATAAGTTTGACTTTTTTGGCTCAATCCTTCAAGAACGATTCCAGAAACACAAGGGGCATTTAATTGGAATAAGAAGGTTTTTTTAAAGCACGAAAAAACTTTAGCGTACGGGAGAGTATTGAGAAGGGGAAGTCGCTTTTTTACGCTAAAGTCTTAATTTTCTTTAAAAACACTTCTCATTCAAATTCAACGACCCTTGAGTTTGAGGAGATCTTATTTTTTGTCACAATATTTAATAAATACTTTGCAATTACTACGTCGTACATGGTGTTCTATTAACGTTTTAACACGAGCGTAATCCCTTCTCGCATGGAATAAAAAAACACATGAGGCAAATAGGGTTAAATATAGGCTAAAGAGGTTAAAACACCAGCGTTTTACTAAAAACACAAAACCGACGAACAAAGAGACCAAGGTGTATATTAAAAGGAGGAATTATAAACCTCTGGTTATTGGTTGTTGACCATATAGATTTGTATAGTACGCTTTTTGTTCTTCGCAGCATTTCGAATCAAGAAATGACAGTGAAAATGCCATGTTTTGGGCCATATGGTACTTTATGATTGAATTGCCGAGACGAAGTTTCAAAGAGCACGTAATTCAGTTGCTTTAAAATGAGCCATTTAACGTCTCTACGATGATGCGACCGATGCTTATGCTAGTCAGCTCATAATTTATTAAATTTACTAGGGGAGGGGAGAGCACAAGAGAGATATTATTGCTTTAATAATAGCTAACAAGAGGATTATTTCGCTACAGAATAATTAACTTAAATTTCAATTTTTATACTTTTCCTCAGGTGCTTTGGTGTTCTCATCGAAGTAACTCTAATAGCTTCTTTTCTCTCCGTGGATAAGTTGTGACAATTGTATTTATTAATATTGGTGGTGGTTTATTTGTTTTTTTTAGTTTAGTTTCTTTTTTAATCTTTGTTTCTCTTGTGCTGAGGACGCCTAGTTTGCGTACAGGCGAAATATCCGCGTTGTTTTAGTTTTTCATCTTTTCTCTCTACTGGCCGCAGTCTCGTTTGTTATTTTTTCATTGAATTTTACCTCTCTTTGTTGTTTTTTGTACAAGAGGGAGGATCATAAAAACTCCAGTGGAAGGTTTTCGACCATGGAAATTATGAATGTACCCTTTTTATGCTTCGTAGCCTCCAGATACTGTTCCATAAAGGGCTATTTTTGGTGCCATATAGCACTTATGACGGCGTTTTCAAGACGAATTGTAAAATGAACGTAGATACAAAGATCTATTTCTAAATAAGATCCTTAAACAGGTCTATGATGTTGCAGTAACCTGCTTGTCCTTTTAGTTAGTATGCGACTTATGAAAAATATTAAAGGGGCGGGAGAGGAATATACAAGAGGGGAATGTCAACCCCAGACTTA
Organism: Artemia sinica; assembly: GCA_027921565.1. Lineage (NCBI taxonomy): Eukaryota > Metazoa > Arthropoda > Branchiopoda > Anostraca > Artemiidae > Artemia > Artemia sinica. The sequence goes on from CM051262.1 coordinate 32,985,261, forward strand.
AGGTTTTCATCCATGGAGATTATGACGGTATGGTTTTTATTATTCCCTGCTTTTCTACTTCAGAAACCGTACACAAAGTGCAATTTTTGGGTGCCATACAGCACATTGAGATGGCCTTATCAAGTCAAATTTATAAAAAGTGATTAGATGTAAAAGTTAGCTTTCAAATGAACCCTCAAACAGCTCTCTATGATGTTCCGGCACCCCATTAGAAGCGAAGAAAAATAAAAGAAGAAAAAAAGGAATAACGTGCATACTACTGCTATTACTACTTTAACTAATATTAATACTACTACTGCTATTTCAACTACTATGTAACTACTACTACTACGACAACTACTACAACTACTAACAGCTATAGCCCAGTACAGCATAGATAAGTTGAATTTTTCAGTGCATGTTGAGGGGGATATTGAATAAATTAAAAGATACTATATGCATACTAGGTCTACCAATACTTCTACTGCTACACTAAGTTGGAACTTGGTGCTACCCATGTTGTACACATCAGTGCTAACCATACATAAACGTGATTTTCCCTGTTCTTCAAGGTGAGAATATGTAATTTTTACTGTATATGGTTTTTGACAATGGCAATTCCAATGGCGTACTTTTTTATGTCGATCAAACGCCACTTTCTTGTAGTTTCAGTCTCTTTTTGAAAATCTGTGAAAATTCGTTTTTAAAATGCCTTTTTATTAATCGAGAATTACGGTTTCCATTCCTGAATCAGCCAAAAATGGCTATTTCTCATTAGACCATTAAAAAAAACAACAACTAATTCTTAAATTTCTATTTACTATGGGCCGTCATTCGCTCTTATCTAGGTTGCAACTGTCGCCGCAACCATGATGATAGAATTGACTTGTTTCACGTTGCAAACCCTTGGTGCATCGTGACATTCGAGATTTGGCGACATCTTTGGCCCCAAGAAGGTGTGTCTGCAACTGATGGCTCGACGATAGACAACTGTTTCTGGCCCCAGTATCTGCCTTATTTCCTGAACCCACCAAGCGACACCAGGATGGGCTTGATGGTGGTCAGGTGGATAGCTTTGTTTCCTTTTGACGATTGACTCGTTTCCTCCACGACGGTAACAGGAGACATTTTAGGAATTGCTGCAATATTGCGTCGTCAGGGGGTGTTGTATTACGTAGCTAAACCAGACGAGGTGTTCGTATTTTATTACATTTGATTCGGGAGGTCGGTTTTCAGCTTTGCTGCGGCTGTTATCGTTGCTGACTTCGCAGAACACCTGACCTGCAGGATATTCCGATGGAATGCGTATCCAGATCCCAGGCTTCTGACGTTTTTTATGGACCTGGTTTTTCAGCCGTGCCGCAGTACCGACGCCACTATTGCATCAAATATCCATAGTTTTGACTTAAATGTAACTTTGGGCTTGTTCCTTATGGGTTCCATGATAGTTTTTTCTGTTTTTTATGTAAAAAAAAAACTAAATAAAGAAAAATAGTTTTTTTTTTTGTAGTTTGTCTATTGAATGTCTAAAGGAAATAAGAATAGTGACTGGGCTACCTGTTCGTTAGTTTATGAAGCTTGGGTTTGATTTTTAATACTACTATTTTAAGGGGATTTTGAAGGATTATAAAAGTGAAAGGATTGTACCGGATTAGTTGTCACATACTTTAAGTACACTTTAGCCCATTTTAGTTTAGTTATTATGAAGTAAGTTATTGAGTAACTGGAAACTGGCCTGTTAATGAAGTATATTAAGAATAGTTACGCGTAATCGAAGTCTTTCGACGGGCACCGGAATATGTTTCAGGCTGATAGTCTTCGACTGAACAGTAGACCACTAGACACAACTATAAGAAATTGCCGTGTAAGTTTAAGTCCTCCCAGTATTTCCTTCGGACTAGTCCTCTGGGTCAGTTGGGATGCCCTCCCCCTTCTTTTGCATATAGATGCAACAAAATTTAACGACGGACAAATACACTAATGAGCTGGCTATTTTCTCCTAGTCTTCCATTAATTTTTTGTTCAAATCCTTATTTTGCACGTCTGTGTATACTCGTGCACGAGTCCTAAAGGTTCAGGTAGAATTTGTATCCTGAACTTTGATCTCTTCCTTTGATCTCTTATTTTGCACGTTTGTGTATACTCGTGCACGAGTCCTAAAGGTTCAGGTAGAATTTGTATCCTGAACTTTGATCTCTTCCTTTATGGCGCAAGTACCGAACATTTTGAGAAAGTTTCCCTAGTCATTCAAAGCTGTTTTGATCAAGGACTTGTTAACCTTCCCTCAGATGTTTATGCTGCTTTATTGTGTGTTTTCTAATTAGAACTAAAGTTGATGAGATCAGGAATAGTTAATGTGTCAGTGTGAAAATGGCCTCGGTCCCAAACGGGGGTATCCCCAAGTCAGATGGTGTGAAGTTAAGTGGTGGAGAAGTGAAGAAAATAAAGCCACATTTACTAGTATGGGAGCAAAAAATCGAAGAAAAATCTGTCGAGGTATAACGTTTAATCTGGATTTTCTAATACATCAGATCCCTCTTTAAAGGTTTAGAAAAACATTCATGAAAAAGGCGGCAAATTTATGATTTTCAAAAAAAGAACTACTAGTTAGACTGAGTATTGTAACAGTTTCTACCACGGCAATAAATAAAATATACGTGGACGTAGAGAGGGCTTGGGGTTGCATTGCCTTCCTCTCCGATACTTTTATGTATTTTTTTTTCAGATTCCCCCTTTTTTCAAATCATGTCCTTTAGTTCTCATATTAGTTAATTTTAAGGAACTTTTACACAAAAGAAGTTTTTTCAAAGAAAAGTAAAGACCTTCATTAAACCAAAGATGAACTGAAATAAAGTCAAATTATTTTCCAAGCGTAAAACTATCAGAAACAACCAAGAAATTACAATTATAACGGAGTCAATCTCAAAACGAGCAGAAACTAAGAGTAGGGCATACGCATAACTTGCAGTTTACTGAAAAAAATCCTTATTTAGAATTGAATGTTTCTATCTCTATATTATTGAAAAACAAGAATCTCCATCATAACTAAAATTTAAAAAAAAACAACAACAAATGTATGTGGATTGACATTTAATATATAGGTATACTGATGTTCATTCCTGAAAGTCTTAATAGCATTGGATTTATTAAAGTTAAAAAAGAGAAAAATTTAAAATGTACTTTGTTTTGAGTGAAGTGGAAAACTATGTTCTGGTCTTTAGAAGGTATGGGGGGCTTCAGCCCTACTCTCTTAGTTCCTTCTTGCTTTGAATTTAGCTCGGTCATTTGTTGTAATTTCTGTTCATTTTTGGCTTTATTTATTTTTTTGGGGATTTGTGTTAGTTTTATGCTTGACACATTTTTGTATTTATTTCTGCTCATCTTTGGTTTAATATGACTCTTTATTTTTCTTTGAAAACTTTCTTTTGTGGAAAGTTTTTTTTTTAATTAATATCTGATCGTTTTAAATCTTATTGCTTTTACTCTTTAAGAGTCAAAATTTTGGCTCACTATTTATGATTCGGTCAAGATTTCTCAACAATTTTCAATAATTTATGGCCTTTTCAAAATTAGGACACACAAAGTATCTTTTGATTTAGTTTTACAACACCTTAATTCCCCAAAAAATTAAACTTAGTACCCTATTGTGTCCCTAAGACATTTTATCTATGCTATTTTGATAACTAAGCCTACTCTCTTTGATTTAGTTCATTTCTAAGAAGTGAACTTTTAGTACTTTAAGCTGTTTCTGAGGTATTGCTGATACGTCCTTTGATAACCTGCATGCGCGCAATGTGTTTTGATTTAGCCCAACAGTCTCTGAAAGTCCCTCATTAATATCATTATTTTTGCTGTCTACCCTATTCTAGTCCTAAGATATCCCGCCTGGATATCTTGACAACCTGGTCTATCGTGACAATCTGGATGCACTTCAGCTATTTTGGTTTTGTTCAGTAGCAGCAGTAGTAGTGTTAAAAGTAGTAGCAAAAATGGTAGTAATGTTGGTAGCTTTGGGGGTGTCAGCTTAATACCCTGGGTTGTCGCTGGGATATTGCTAATACCCCTCTTTGGTAACCTAAATGTACATAATTCAGTTCAACACCGTTCCCTTAAAGTTTAACGCATTCCCTTAGAGTTGCCAATAGTAGTAGTCATAGTAACAGTAGCAATAGTAGGTGCATTATCAGTAGTATTAGTGATAGCAGTAAAATTATTAGTAGTAAACAGTAATAGTATTCACATTTTGCTTTTTTGGTCTAGTTCAACATCTCCTCCTTATGCCCTGATAGTTTCAGTTTAGTACTTAAAGCTGTTTCTGAGGTATTGCTGATACGTCCTTTTGACAACCTGCATGCGCGCAATGTGTTTTGATTTAGCGTATTAGTAGTAGCAGTAGAAGTAGTAGTAGTAACAGTATATATCCCACTTATTACTCCAAACTGTACCTGGGATATAGCTGTTACACCCTTTTAATAATCTGCATCCACTTAGCGTGTTTCAATTTACTTCAACATCCTCAAGAACATCCACTGAGATTTTCACTATAATACACCTAGATTCAGGTGTACTAGTAGTAATAGTCGCAGGAGTAGTAGCAGTTGTATGCACATAGTGCCTTTTGATTAATTCAATCCCCCCCCCCCTTTAACGTGCCCTGAAAGTTTCAACTTCATATCCTCGATCAGTGGCTCTCAAACTTATTTAGACACTGTACCCTTTCTTACCCACAAAACATTTTAGGTACCCCTTCTCTGTTACCGGTACTAAGTAAACTATAGCTAAAATATAAATAAAATTGCCAGTCCTAGAGTTAAGGTGCTCTTTATTTTTTTCTTGGCCGGCCGCGTACCCACTAAAAATTGTTGCTTACCCCCAAGGGGTACGCGTTCCACAGTTTGAGAACCACTGCCCTAGATCATTCCAGGGATATTGCTCATATGCCGTTATGACAACCTCCTTGCACAAGGTGTGTTGTGATTTAGTTCCACACCCCCCTAAACGTTTCTTTAAAGTTCCACCTTCCAACACTTTGCCTCAGCAGTAGTAGTTACAGTAATAGTAGCAGTAGAAATAGTAGCAGCAGTATGCTTAGAGGGCCTTTTGGTAATTTCAAAATCACCCTCTTACACGCCCTGAAAATTTCAACATAATTTTCAAAGCTGTTCCTATGAAATAGCTCATACATCCTTTTGGCAACCTGAATGCACACAGTCTGTTTTGATTTAGTCTAACATACCTCTAGATACTCGCTGAAAGTTTCAGCTTGATACCCTTTGCCTCAGTAAAAGTAGTAGTTGTGATAGTAATAATAGTAGCAATGGTGGTAATGTGCACATAGTGCCTTTTGCTTAGTTCAACATCCCCCACAACAAGCCCTGTAAGTTTCAACTTCGTACTACAAGCTGTTCCTAAGATATTACTGATACACCCTTTTGACAACCTGCATGCACACTGGGTGTTTCGATTCAGTTCACCTTCCCTTCAATATTCTCTGAAGTTTTCACCTTTATACCTTCATCCTTAGTAGTAGTCACAGTAGTAGTAGTAGGATTAGTAGTAGCAGTAGTAGTATGCACCTATTGCCATTTGGTCAATTGAACATCCCCCATATCAAACCTTGAAAGTTTCATCTTGATATTATAGCCCATTGGTATGATATTGCCGATATGCCCTTTTGATAACCTGTATGGTCATAGCTGTTTTAGTTTGGTTCAGTTTTCGCCTCCAAATTTCCTGAAATTTTCACGTACTACTAATACCCTTAACACTCTTAGTAGAAGTAGTAGTAGTAGTATTAGTAGTAGCATGCACATATTGCCTTTTGTTCAATTGTCCCCCAAGTATTTTCTGAAAGTTCAAATTTGATACCCTAAGCTATTCTTTGGGTATCGTCTTTTCACAACCTGCATGCATATATTGCGTTTTGATTTACTTCAACTCTCCCCTCAATATTCTCTTTACCTTCATACCCTTCGCCGTAGTATTACTAGAATCATAGTAGTAGGAATAGTATTGTAGTAGTAGTATTGTTGTATCAGTATTACTAGTAACTGAAGTAGCAGTAGCATTATTAGCTGCAGTAGTATGCACATACTACCTTTGTGTCAGTTGAACATGCCCCTGATCATACCCTGGGCGTTTCAGTTTGATACACCAAGATATTGCTGATGCGCCCTTTTGAAAATCTGTATGCACTTAATACGTTTTGATATAGTCCACTGTCCCCTCGACATTTCCTCAAAATTTCCCTTCAATTTCCTCCGCCTTAGTAGTAGTCACTAGCCTACAGATGCAGTAGTTTAGTAGCAGCAGTAGAAGTAGTGTTAGCGTGCAAAAAGTGGCTTTTTGGTCAATTGGTCACCCTCCTCATTATTCCCTAAAAGTTCGAACTTAACACCCTCAGTCATTCCGGGATTACGCCATTTTGACAACTTGCATGCGCGTGGTGTGTTTTGATTTAGTTCAACACTCCCCTCAACATTTTCCGAAAGCTTCATCTAAATGCCCTTGGCCCTTTTGGACACCAAGGGTCAAATATGCCCCCCCTTTTCCAGTAACAAGTACTATATTTGAACAATGGGTGAATTGCTTAACTTATTGCCCTTGCCCTGAGGGCTGTGGAGGGTTGACATCGCCAGAAGCATAGCTATTGGACCTGTCAACTAGGCTGAGCAAAATGGCTATGTTAAAATTTTGATCGGATGCGTTTGACGAATAAAGGGGTGTTGGGGTGGCTGGTTGCCTTAAATCGCATTTGGCTCTTTAAAAGAGCACTAGAACTTTTGGAAGTTCCAATCTAATGGCTCCTTCCGAAGTTAATACAACTTTCTATCCAAAGTGCCTTGGTGAAAAAAAATACTACATTATGTCCCCTTCGTTCTTTACTTTGGCAGTGCTATTGCGTCGCCTATGACTTTCTGTTTTGATTGATTTGTTTTGTCATTTCGACAAAACAGAGCCCCTACAAAATTTTCCCTCGCAAGAAAAGTCCCTGTATTCTTGCCTGACCAAAGATCAACCGAGTAAAAAAGAAGTCAAATTATTTTTTTTTTTTCGTGTTATTTCTAAACTATAAGAAGAGATTCTGCGGAAACAGATAATAGGCATCCTCAAAAAAATATCTGCAAGTGCCCATCATCCAAGGGTGACATGCGGAATGTACAAGTTGTTGATGCTCAGTGGATTTGAGACCCTGTAATTTAAAATACTTAATTAATATTTAGTTACGAGCTATATATACTGGTAGTCTTCCTCGCCTCCCTCAAATTATTGGTTCCATTAAATTTAAAGTTTTTGCATGTTGTCTAAAAGATGGCCTTTGTCTAAAAGAAAACTTATGTGGATGATAAATTCAAAGTGCTGATAAAAATTTTTGAGAAAAAATAGTTGGTTTTGACTATATCTTGATTAATCCTGATCTAGACTGCATGTCGATTGACGGCTTGTGTCTGCCTGTGGCAATCTCATGGTTTGCCAACTAAAATAATTTTACGGAAAAAAATTATTTTCTTTTAGAACAGCCATAAAGTCCCTCCGGTTGGCTGGAGATTCCAAACGAAAAGGAAAAAAAACAAAAAAACAGCCATATCCAGAGATTAGTTAATGAGGTTGGTTAAGGCGTTTGGGAGAAAGTAGGTTTGCTTAGAAATGTGTGGAATACGATCGATTTCTTCCGTTTTTTTGCTTATATTATTGTAAAAAGTGCTAAAATTCAGCAATCTAGAAATTCAAGGGAGTCATCTTACTTTCACCTCAATGACTCAATCAAGTTTCTTGACTGTTCTGAGATGCTCCCAATGATTCAGGGTCGTATCGAGTCCAACTTAAACAGCATTTTCTCTATTAGAAAGCATTTTGTTAACAAAAAGTATAAAAAGAAGAAGAAGAGAAACACAAGTAACAGCAGAAACACGAGACTATCTCTGTTTTGAAGGTGCGTTTAGTCCTAGCTTCGAAATTTTGGTTTTCAGGTTCAATTAGTTCCAGTTGCTACATTGGGTACTGGTGCATTATACCTAACACACGACAGAAGTTAAGTTTGGTTAATGCTAATGAAATAAAATAAAATAGGATGAATAAACAATAATTTAGAAATAAATTTGGGCTATGTATTTGCACATTAGGGGGGTGGGGGTAAAGCATAGCATATGTTAAATACGTAAACTAACCTAACCTAGGTACCCCCCCCCCTAAACCCTGAAAAGTTTAAATATTGTAAATTCAATGAGAAACCACGCTTTGCGATCAATTTAGATAGCAAATACCCGTTTTACGGCTCTCCATGTCTGCATTCCTTGGACAGTCTATAGCGCTATGTTAGGTATAATGCACCAGTACCCAACATTGATAGGTTATTTGTGACAAATTAATCCTAATTGCCTGAGCGACGATCATATTTAAAATCTTTGGCATTGATAGGATTTAGCCCTTTAATTTTGTTTATTTACCTTGATTTATTTGAATAATTATTCAGTTCTGGAACATAACCTTTGTGCCAATGTAGACCAAACTTGATCGTAACTATGGATACACATACTGTTATTTTCAGCGACATATAGGGTTCAAACCAAAAGTGTCACTTTGATATAAATACCACTATATCCCGCTTTAATGGTGACTGCATAATCCATAAATAAGGCCGGAAAGAGAAATTCTTGAGACAGTCCCTGCGTTCAGTAGTTATTATTGGAATTAATTTTCTTTATTTGTGGTGTTCAAAAAGGATTTGCAATTATTAGATTTGTTTCCCAAAATGCTTATTGCAAACTATTGCAATTATTATTTTCTTATTTTGGTTCGAAGCTCAATATGCTGGAATCTTTGCTTTTAAAAATATAAAATTCTTGATGAATTCATCTATTAGGATGAGCTTTGTCCTTTCTGTTAATTTTAAGGGTTCTGTGGAGTTTCGAATAATTGCGCTCATTCAAGAATTAATTGCCTTTGGTTGCAGAAAACTCTTTTGAACGCAGGGCATGTCTTAGAGCAGCATAAATCTGTATTGTAAAAATAAACTAATTTCCCCACGGAACAATCTTTGTTTGTTTTTTGTAATTAATTCCATAACTTTATTATTTAAAGCAATTAAGTCTATAAGCAAAGCTAGAGTTTTGAGGGATCGTAAAAGGTGAGTATAATTATGTATTGCGTTTGAGAAAAAGTAAAAAGCACTGAGAAATAATTTGATTTACTATCTAAAAAGATATTTTCCATGCATAACATGTTGTCATTATCTTCTTTAGGTGTGTGTAATCTATGTTTATGATTTGAGTTTTGCAACTATTCGCTAATTTTTTCCTTTTTCTTCTTTCAGTCCTTGGACAGTACAAGGCGTATGCTCCAGTTATGCGAAGAGGTAAGATAAATTCCAATTTCTATCCAAGTTATGTTTTATCTCCTCTTTCAAAAGTACACTGATATTGACTTTAAAAATTTGGATTTAGTATTCATAAAGGTTTTGTCATCATATTTTAACGAAATGGAAGTGTAGATAATAAATTCTCGCCGTTGGAATTGGGCAGTTCTAATATTTTGGTTATTTTATTCAACACGAGCTGGGGAACAAATTAGAATGGCGACAGGGAATAAAGATTTAACTCCAGCATGACATAAATGAGGCATTGAATATATCTGAAAGGCGAAAGAAATGTTTTACTGAATGTTATGGTCGATAACTAAGAAATGAGTTGAAACGCACAACACTTATATATTTATGCTCATAACCGATTATACATATTTACTCATTGGGTTGTGGATGAATAGCAACATATTTCTGTTTATTTTAAGAATATTTGATTTTTTGGCAGCAGATGATTGGATATGATTGGGCTGCACTCAAAGGCCCAAGCTGTACCAAAAAGTTTCAGTTATTCCCCTTTCTCTCCCCTCCCTTTATCGATCCTTAATTAAACTACTTTACTTCACAACCCCGTTAGGTGTTAGGGTGTATTTTTAAAATATTATTAAGACCACATCAGTACTGGGCATCTTAATAAATTTATTTATGGACAAATATATTCAAGTTCCTGAAAAAATAAAATGCTTAACAAGACCGTACCCAGGATTTTTTCGGAGGAGGCTTTACTAAAAAAAATTGGGGGGTTTTACACAAAAAAAAACCTCAAAAAACACATACAAAATTTGTTTATGTCCATTTTTGTTACGTTTTTACGAGTCAGATAAACATTTCGGCCTTGATACTTAAGCTGTGATTTTTGTACACAACCCATACGCATATACACAGGGGATTGTCTTCGGACAGGCTACTCGAAATTTTGATTTTTCTCGATTGTCTCCATTATATCCTAAAAATGGGATAATATTGGTCTTGCTTATTTTGCTGTTTTGACCAGTTTGCCCAGATACAGTCTTCTTCCTTTCGAAATCAATAAATGTGTATGCAGCTATTATGGTACAAACAAAAACAGTCGAATTGGTTGACTGCAATCCTCTTTCAGACATTAAGGCATAGGTAATTTGATATTTCGTGTTCGAACTTCAGTTCTGAACAAAACATGAATTTGGAAACACAAGAAGACCTTGTAGGAAAAGCCTAACGAGACCTATAATAAAAGTCTGCAGTTCAAAAAGTTTGATCGGGGAGATAATATTTAATTTCCTTCCCCCCAGCATAAAGTTATAACTCCCCTCTAAAAAAAAATCCAAAAAATTTCGAACTGGCTCCTAAAACCTGAGACTAAACAGGGTATTCCCTCTTGTGATGATTGAAAACCAACAAATTGTGAAATTACTCCTGAGAAATATTGCCTTCAGAGTCTTGGTGCATATCCTTACCTATATTTCTACTTATGAATTATAAATAGCTATGGAATTCTCAAACACTGGATTCTTTATTATATGCGTCGGAATTGGCTATGTTCCCTCCAAATAGAAAATCTAAGCCTCTTTATGATTAAAAAAATCTTACGACTATTGCCGTACAGGAAAAAGAGAAGAAATCACTGTCTTGGGTCCGAATTATTCGTCCACCCCCCTGGAAAATCCCACCTCCTGCGGAAAATTCATCCCGCGGAAGTCTCCAAAAAATTTCCTCTGTGGCAGATTCACGCCACGGAGAATTCACCCTGACAATTTCCCGATGGGAAACTCCCCCCACATTTAAAATTGAGCATCCAAGGACATTAAGACAAGCAAAAAGGAATATTCTACCTAAGTTCTAAAATATAGGTATACTAATAATAATATTAATAATATGGTTTAGATTCAAGCAGTTCGTAGTAATGAAGTGTAAGTAAAGAGCGACTCGGGCCAATAGTTACTAACATAGTAATACAAAGACAATTTTGATAGCAATTGATATATCAAAAGAATTAGCCTTTTCTGCTGATTTCAGGTATATTAAGTTTATTATTAAGTTGAATGTTACACATCGAACGCTACGAATCCTGGGAAATTTGCCTGATTTTAGAAAAACGGAGAAAACGCCCCCTAAGAAGCAAGTGATCCTAATGATAATCAAATCTTTGGATTCAGCACATTAGACAACCCAACTGTGATTTGTATCGAACCGATGGTCCTAGAAGACCGAGAGAGTGCTCAAATGTGTGCAAAGTAACCAAAAAGCTCTTTTAAAGTAACCAAAAAGATTTTGCCACGGGGAAGGGGCGTTTTCTGCCATTTTTGGGACCAAATTACGATTTTGCCCTATTGAGGACCATGTTGATATCGATTAAAAATTCTGAAAAACCGAGTCGATTTAAAATTATCACGAAATTACAGATTGAGCCTCCCAGTTGCAGAGGAAGTAATGCGACAACTGCTGCGAATTCGTTCCTGAAAAATCACGTAGTCCACACAAGTAAAGGCACTTCAGACTAGAAATACCTTCTGATGCACGCCTAGTGGACAATAACCAATATTCTTTTTTTGCACAGGGCCTGGTGATGTTTGAAAACTTTCTTTACTTAAACTATTGCTTGCTTCTTTTGAGTAAGTTTAAGCTTTGTCAAGTTTAAATTTGCTTGGTTCTGACTTAGAGATTGACTCCTTGTTATTTAATTAAAGTAGAAATAAAAAAATGCCCATTGAAGGTCCTGCAGACAGGGAATCCCTCTGATGAACGGCTAGTGGACCCGTTCTCGATCGTAAGGGGTCAACTGGTATCATGTACTATAGCTCTTAGTATGGGTTCCATATATGGGGGGAGGGGGGGCATCCCTCCCCAACATTTTCAGCCCATTCAATGCCAAAATTTGAGTTGGTAAAATAGTGATTTTACTGATTTTTTTTATTTTTTTTTATTAGGACAAATGGACTGATCGAAATGTATAACGTAAAATCAAAGAAAGAATATCAGTTTTAGTCCATAAAGAACACAAAATTAAGTAATTTCCACGGATAAAAATTTTCAGGGGGACACACCTACCATCGTCATATTAATGCCTTTATCCGTTTTCCATTATTTTTATTGCGTCCTAGTTGTAAATTAAATTAAAAAAAAACAATTTTTTTTTTAAACTGAAAGTAAGGAGCAACATTAAAAATTAAAACTAGCAGAAATTATCCCTTTGTATGGAAGGGACTGCCCGCTCTTCAATACCGCGCTTTTTGCGCTAAACTTTGACTCTTTGTCACAACTCTGCTTTTTAAAGTAATAAAAAACTTCAATCTAAAGAACGAGGTATTGAGGGGGGGGGGAGCATTTTATATAATGGAATACTTCTGTTCCTTTTAATTTCTAATGCTGCTCCTTACTTTCAGTTGAAAAACCCATTTCTTTTTATTTAATTTCTGATCGTTTTTCAAATAATGCCAGGAAATCCACGATGCACCACATGGTACCGACACTGCCATGATATTTTTTTTCTGGGAGGGGGCAGTCCCTTTATATACAGAATATTTATTTTTGTTTAAGTTTTAATATAGAGCCTTACATCTAGTTGAATTTTTTTTATTTGATTTGTTTGATTGAAAGTTCTGCAAAGTTCCCCCACAAACTTCTCTTTCCATTGGAAACTCTTCCTGTGGAAAATCCCCTCTCTTACAAAATTGTCCCTCAAAATCGTTGAAATTTTGTCGGTTAATCGGTATTTCTTGGCATCGAATAAAAACAGCATTAGTTGAGAATTACCATATCAGCCCAAACAAAGACAGGCTTTTCACATAAACATATAAAAGGCACAATACCATGAAAAAAGAAAACGCCCGATACCGGTACGTCCAACACAGATACACTCGATACTTATACGCCAGATAGCACTTACAGCCCTTTCCCAGGGACCATGGAGAGTCTTATCATTATCAAAAGCAGTGTTATTTCACTTTTGAACTATGCTGAACGAAATAGCTATCTCAGAATTTTAATTTGACGACTTTGTAGGAGGGGAGAGAAGGAAGGGAGGCTAGCTGCCCTCCAATCTTTTTGGTCACTCAATAGGGGCTCTAGAACTTATAATTCTCGTCCGAATGAGCCCCCTCCCGATGTTCTAGGACTTTCTTTTTTCAATTTCATTTGTAAGCACCAATTCTATTTTAGCTCAACAAAGGCAATGATAAATGAAGATAAGCACACACCGATGTGCCATCTAAGATTACCTGGCAAAACATTCATAGCTTATATTCCATGCGATGTCCTTGTGTATTGGCCAATCACGCAGCCCGAGTATGGGTAACTTATAAGACAAGGAACTGGCGCTTGTGTCGACAAAAAAATTTTTTTTTTAGTGTAATAACAAGAATGATTAATTTGACTAGTATAATAGGAAAAATTAGAGCAGTGATAAGCATGTGATCTCAGTTCCTGACACAAAAATGATTGCAGAGCTTTAAAAAATGCCAAGTCTCGTCACGTTGTAGATGGCATTGAAGTTTTTTTTGTCCACACTAGCAACACTCCCTACTCTTATAAGCTACCCATACTCTTTGGACCCATATACGAATACGAATACGACCCATATACGAATAAGTTTTCACTGTATATCGATGCATGGAAAGGCAGCGTGGTCTCCGTCGTTATTTACATATCAATGCAACGAGGAACACAAACAATAAATTGATTAGCAATGTAATATTTGATACTCCCACTATTTTTTTTTTTAGATACAACAGTATAACAAGTTAACCAGATACGCCAAATTAACCAACTAAAACCCAAATTTAATGAGAAAAGTAAATAAAATCAGTATATTAAAGCACGTTTTCTTATGTAGTACAATAAGTTATTTAGTTTGTTATCTTTATATAGATAACGTACTGGAACTGTTTTGTTTTCAAGTTATTTGGAAATCCTGTTTTTTTCCAAATTCGTTAAATTTTCTTAAATATAAAACATTTAAATCCTCCTAAAATTAAGAGTGTAAGTCTTTTAATTAATTAATAATATAATAGTTGTAATATGGAGCTTAACTATTAAAGTTGTTTTAGTTGTAACTTATATCCCAAAACTTGCCTAGTGCTAATAACAGGTCCATCATATCAGTAAAAAAAAACTCAAAACACATTTTTCAGGCTCTCTGCTTTCCTGTAAAATCCAAATTTTATTACGCATTTTTGTTGCCGCTGCTAAATTTGGTCATTAAAGCCTGGGATGAAACCCGGTACCGACTTGAAGACCGGCTTGAAACCTGCCACTGAATTAAAGCCCGGCTTGAATTCTGCCAATGAATTAAAGCCTGGGATGGTGTTGGTGCCAAGATTTATCTTGTCCAAACGAGTGTTGTCTAATATTTTTTTCTTTTTTTCATGCTAGAGCAAGGAAGCTGGAATCAGGACCTTGGTCGCTTTAGACGACCAGGGAGGTAATTGTCCTTTTATAATTTGCTTCTCACATCATGTAGATTTTTTCCCCATTTTGACACACTTTATGACTATTTGCTTGTAAGCTTATTTTGTTTTATTTATAGCTATTTGTAGGTATATGCGTAGTTTGTTTTCTAGCTGTGGTTTTGGAAACAGTTGTAAGTAATAGTTCTACGTGGGAGACGAAGATATGTATTATAGCAGAAACAATAAGGAAGCTACGGCTATCTATCGTGGAAAAAAAGAACTAGCAAAATTTTCAAGAGATTTCAAAACGCTGTTAAAATCCGGAAATAGAGAAAAAATAAGGAAAGTATACAGTTTAAAGTGTTAAATTATATGTAAATTAATGCAATTTCATAATAAAGTAATCAAATTGTGTTAGATGTAGACCAAGCCTCAAATGCTATATCTTAAAAGAAAAATTTAATTCTTTTCTGGGAATTAAATGTGTATGTATTACCGTGAATGTCCGAAATCTGGTTAACGTCGACATTCACCAGTGAATGTCCGAAATTCCTTTTCTCTGCTTGGATTCTATTAGCGCTGTGATTCAGCTTTTTCAGTCTTATGCAAGCTATGATGTTAGTTAGGGTAGTGTTGGATTATGTTAGTTTAGGTTTAGGTTTGGTTAAATTTGGTTATGAATATCAGAAATGGGTTAAAAACATAACCTAAGCTAGCTTAACCTAATTTAACCAAACTTAATCTAACCTAACCTTTCATCCTCAAGCCTTGCATTAAATTGAAAAAGTTGACCGGCAACGCTGACTAAATCCAAGGGGAGAAAAAGGTATTTCGGACACTCAACGGTGAATGTCGACATTCACCAATTTCGGGATACTCACGGTAACATATGCAAAGCAAGCTGTTGGTTAGAGATGTCACCAGCTTCCATACTAACCGAGGGACTGTCAATTGATTCCTGCAGGAAACTTTGTTTGATAGAGGTTCCAACTTCTCGTATTCTCATCTTAAGTTCTTCTACAGTATTTAGCTGAACAAACTATATTTGTTCCTTGAGCCGACTCTAAGAAATAAGTTAGTTGTTAGCCTAGACGACCTGTCTAGAAGGCAGTTCGCAATGCAACCGACATTAAACACCGTCTGATCATCCAAAAGGTGCTTTGCAAAGATGGAGCTAGTGCTGCATAACCTTCCCAAAGGCTAAGTGTTTAAAGCTGTCTTCAGCAAAAACTGATTTTTTTCTCTTCTTTTTGAATCTTCTACACAAACCGTTTAAGCTCGTTTTTTTATACTTCAGCTCTTGCTATTTTATAACTTTTTAAAACTACTGATTATATTTCCCGGTTGAGCTAGGAGATACAACTACTTCCTAAAGTTAGGTAGGTTACGTTTACTAGTAAAACTTCCATAACCCATGATTTTATAGTCTTACCTGAAAAAAGAAACTCTTGTTGGTTAACGATATCAATTGATAATCTTTTGATTGGTATGAATACATCAAGATTAGATAGGTATGATAAACATGTCTTGTAACTACCGAGCGTTAAAAAGGTGTAAATGTAAATCTTGTGCTGCATTTCTAAATCGAGGGACAAGGATCAATAACCATTTTTTTATTTTATGCTTCTATTACTTTCCCTTTTGTTTGCTTTTTATCTTTATGTTTTGTTTGTAGTCTCAGGATGTTGGTGCCAAGACCCTCGTCAACCTCGAAAAGCAAGGTGGTAAGTTGTAATTTCCATTTCTAAATAAATCGTACGTTGATAATTTTCACTAGAAATCGTGAATCTAATTGTTCAAAATTTATGTATTAAGACACATATTGTTTTCCAAGTAAGACAGTTGGATTTGTACCAATCAGCGATAAACAATTAGACTATAGATAAATCGCAATTTTCTGCTTTATTTATGTATCTCAATATTATTTCTCACCATTTATTTGAATAATTAAAAAAAAAAACTTACAGTTCAGTATCACGAACGTTTGATCATACAAGTTATACCTAGATTTAAGAAAAAAAAAGAAGAAGAAACAACTGACGAAAATTTGGAACAATTCACCTAATTTAATTCAGGGGATATAGACCTTGTTGACCTACTTGCAATCAATTTTTATTTGAAAGTATCATTTTCTTATTTGACTCCTTAATCTGTTAAGCAATTCAAGTTCTTATGGCGTTTGTATCATCGAGTCCTTATGTTAAAGGTAAAATAAAATTTGTTCATAATTAATTCAACATGTATTGAATACACGGTACCAATGGCTCCTCGGCCTGTAAATAAAAAAGTTGCTTATTTAATTTTTGCATAATCGACCACTATTACAGTATTATCCTGATTTTCGTTTTTTAGATTTTAGCGTAATAATATTTGATTAACTTTTCGATTTTCAAGTTCTTAGGACTATGCTTTAAGGAACAGGAATCGATAGCAACTTTTTGAATATACATTTTTCTTGAAGCCAATTGAACAAAACCCGTCCTAATATAAAATCTTTTCAAGATTCTATACATGTTTTTTTTTAAATCAAAATTTGTTGATCTACGTCGAATCTTGAAGACAGAAGGTACGGGAGGGGACTTTCCACCTTGCATTAGTCCTAAGGTCCTTCCCTTCTAGAAAATTAGGAGCTGGAAAACTCAGTTTTTCCGACTCTGGATACATTCTTTCTTTGGAAAATGCTGTGCCCCCCCCCCCCAACCCTAACACTAGGAATTTTTGCATCTATGCTTGAGAATGTTTTGTTTACTCAAATGTTCAAGCCAACAGTCAAAATGCCTGGTATTCTGTATTCAAGTGATTGGTGCATTAAAATTAAAACAACTAAAGTACCTTCTTTCTGAAGTTTTTTCACTGTTTGTTATATGGGCTTAGTCAATTCAGCCTAATAAGGCTCTTGTTATCCTCCACATTTTATGGCGTTGTATAACCTGCTTTACTAATGGGATATAGTTTAATCCAGAAGCTCTTGCATGATCCCTAAAGTTCCCTGCTTGCATCTTAGCTTTCACTTGAAGGATAAGCAATTACTGTATTCTCATGTTCATTTGGAGAAGTGTAAATTAATTCCTCAGGAGTATCAGTTCATTCTGTATTAAAGTACAATGTCATTTTTTTGTAGAATTTTCCTTGCAGAAGGAAAATTTGTTGTCTTTCCTCCTCTGTTACAGAAAGAACAATTCAATTATATTTATGGAGCTGGGTTTGAAGCTTTTTGTGTTTTCTTTTTTTGTTTTTCTATTTTGTGCCGGCAATCATCGTTTACTGCGAGAAAGTGGCAAGGGTGGAATCTCTGCTGCTTTTACATGAAGAGAAACCTCTGGATGGATTGACGAATGTGATAGATATTTTATTAAAGCTGCGTGCAGTTCCTGCTCGGGACCTAAAAGGGTGCGATGCACTTGTACTTGAGTAAAGCTTACATTGTGTGAGTCTCATTAAGTTTTAATAGTCTTAGAGGACTATTCTGAGTTGTTCTACTAAGTTTTTATTTCTTTGAACCATATTTATGCTTTCGAGCGGAAAGTTCCGCTGAAGTTGGCAAGGAAAAAGGCAGCAATATCAAATTTCAGCCGGACTAAATCTAATAGTGATACGATGTGCTACATCCTCCTAGCCCCATCGCCAAAATACTTTCTGGGAAAAAGTGGAGCTATCTATCTTTACAAGTCTTTTCTGTTTGTGATTTCAATTGAGTTTGTTATTTTGTTTTCTGCCTAGTTCTTTCTTGATTTAGAACTTGAAGAGCTATTGAAAGTATATTATGGGTCTAGGCGTTTTCTAAGTGTGCCTACAGCACCTTTGTGCTGTAAACTGGCGTAGGGAAGGGCGTAATCCGAAAATCGCCCAATAAAATTCCCCCCCCCCCTTATTCCCCCTGGATAATTCCAGATGTCCATTAGAAGGGAAATTGAAAGTTCTTCTCAGCTGTTTAAGTCAGAGGCAATACTATAACCCTAGCGTTGCCATAAGAGTATTAATATTTTTTTTTCTTTTCCCCAAAGGCGCTTCATATGGAAGGAGTGGCCGTATAAAACTTTGGAGGGGGTCATTCGATTGCAAATTAATAGTTATAGTGCCCTTTTTAAGAGTCAAAGTGGGTTGGAGAGGAACAAGCTGCCCCGCACTTTTTTTTCCCAAATCGTATCCGATCAGAATTTTGAGACAGCCATTTTGTTCAAAATTAGTCCAAATGTCACATACCATGCCTCTGGGTTTGGCAATCCCCCTTCCATTCCCTGGGGCAAGGGCTGTAAACTATGTAAGTTGTTCATTGTTAAAGTGTAAGGTTTTTATCGGGAAGGGTCTTGTCCAGGATTGAGACCAACCAGCACCTTTCCTAAAATTGCTTTTGATATCTTGTCATTTTTGTTACCCCTTAAAACATCTGATCGACATTTTCAGGTATCTATTTTGTACTTTCTCTTTGGCTGCTCAATTTTGTGTGTGGGAAAATTTCCCCTGGGGGAATTTTCCGGGGGAGAAAACGCCGGTTCCCTTATGTTACAATAGTTTTTTGTACAAACCACTGAAAATTCTTGTACTGGTTTCTTGGTTTTTTTTGGAAAATTCTGGTCTCTTTTTCTGGTTTCTAAATGTGATGCACCATGTTGAAAGTTTCGAGAGCTTAATAGCTCGATTGTTGTGGAACACATCAGATTGAAAAAGGTCCAATAATGAATCGCTGCAAAAACCACCAAAGAGCTAAGTCGCGACCCAATGAAAGGACTAGAGCGCATGGATTGTTAGAAGTGTCAGCTTCCTCTAACCCCCACTTACTTTCCGAATTAAAGTATCTGCATTCATTTGAAACAGAGTAGCCAGCTACATACAGCCAAGGCGACGCTAAAATCAAAAAAATGTTTAGACCGTTGACTTCTATAGCTTAGGCATCTGTAAGCTTCAGTTTAATTTTTCTTCTATAAACTATAATCGAGTGAACGGTAAGCATGAACACTAAATCACGCTGAGGGCTATACTTGTATACTTGGGCTCGAGGGGTATATACTTGTTCAAATGGACGAATCTTTTATTCGTCTCCGAAATTTGCCATCATGGCATTGGTTACGTAACGATTATAAGTAACAATTGCAATGTAATGGTGTAATTTTGTAATTATTAGTAAAGTGTTTGTCACAATCATTTGATGATAGACGTTTAATTAAATGCCTTTTCCACTGAAATTTAATCTTAATTTCGTAATCTGAATTGTAAACATCCCGTTCCATTGACAGTCAAAATCATGAAAATGCTATACCATTGAATATCGGGATCGTGAGTACATGATATAGATTGTGAAATTGACAACTTGGCTTGGAAGAAAAAATGTTGGCTTGGGTTATTGATTTTTGCAGTACGGAAGTCTCTGATTGTGAGTTTATAAATTTTGATGTTCCACACTTTCCAATTCGTGAATCCAGTTTTAATTGGTTTTTACAAAACCTCATTGTTCCACTGATAATTCTGAATCATGTTTCATCAATTTGGGTTGTCACTAAAACAGATCTCAGATTGTTCTTATCGTCAAATTAGTACGTTGGAAACAAATAATAGATTTTATATTTTGAGGCAGAATAATGTAGCTTTAGCTTCTAGAGTGTAGATTTTAGGAATAATAGCATATATTAGGTTAGGTTTTATGCTTTGGGACAAAAAAATACAGCATTAGCTTGTAAGCGTGACGCACTCCAGAAGTAACAACACTGATTGGGTATCAAGAAATACATAATAGAGTTTGTTTTAAGAAAAGACACATTCTTTTGAAATCCTCTTTAATGGACCAAGAACAGTGAAAATGATGGATGATTATTTAAATTGGCGAAATGGAAACTTACTCAGTGACATCTTAAAAATTATGAAAAATTGGGAACTCAAATTTTAGTAAAAAAAAAAAAGAAAAAGACACCTGTATGCAGGCATGCAGGTTTTGGTATGGTGGGCGTCAAAATAATAATAATAAAAAGAAGCATTGGTGAAAAATCAGGCCGAGATAAAAGCATACTGCACCAAACAGTTAAGAATGTGCAGCTTTCCATTGAAAGTGTAGTTGTCTATGGGAATCTACAGATCGTTAATGTTTAATTTTTGTGGACGAAAAGGGTTGTTATATTTAACTAATTCGTTTTGTTTATTTATTTTCGTGATTCAACGTAGCTAACCTGACAAAAATATAAAACTTCTCTAACTTTGCAGCCATAAAACTTCTCGATTTGCGAAACAACCAAACGAAAATTCATAGAAATTGTGGTTTTAAGGGATGAATAAATCTAAGACGTGTCCTGGGGGCAAAAATGTTATTATTTTCATGTCCTTGGTACCTTAAGGGACATGTCAACATTTTTGTTTTTCTAAAGAATAGTCATCGACAAACGATTAAAGATCTGACGTGATGACAGCTACAGGTTTTAATCGATTGCATAGAAACAAAACCCAAGTGTTGCTGCTGCACCATCTTTGTCGGTGGAGACATCTAAAAGTTGTCACGACAGATCGCGTTGCTTAAAAACAGTATATTTTGATTCGCTTAACTTTCGTCTTTCATTTCTAACGGTACAGAATGCATGGTCTGATTTTATTATTTAATTTCAGTATAATAGAGCAAATTGTTCGATTTAACAGCTCTTATTTGGGTCTCATAAACTTTGCTGGCTATTATTCTTGTTGCTGAATTGCAATAGTCTAAACGTGGCAAATATTTGTTTTTCTTTGTAAAGAAGCTTTTTCACTTTTATAAGGAAATATTAATGGCTGGGACCTTGATTCGTTGTCATTGCAGAGCAATTGGACAGAATCGAGGAAGGAATGGACCAGATCAACTGCGATATGAAAGAAGCCGAAAAGAATTTAGAAGGAATGGAAAAATGTTGTGGTCTCTGTGTTTTGCCCTGCCAAAAGTAAGTTAAAGCATCCCTATTTTTCCTTTTGTGAACGGTTACAATTACCTAGATGAGATTTGATATAACAAAGGATGTATTAAAATATTATGCATCATCCAAATGCATGCCATTGTTCTATTTGTCATTTACATTTGGCTAATTTATAGTGATGATTTAAATACCTAAAGTTTATGTCCTGTAATTTACAGGACAAAGTATGTCTTGACGAGAGAGGGGGGGCTTCAAAGCAGTCTAAACGGAAATTTTCTCCTCGCCCGTGTTCCCACCACCATTTGCGCAGGTATCTTAAAATTATTGGTGAGTATTATATCAAGAAGTTATATATTACTTCAAGATCATTAATTATTTTATTTGATTTACCTTTCCATTATCAACACTGTCGTTGCCGTAGTTAAATTTTGCTTTAATCATAAACAGTGAAAATTGACATTTTGATGCGATAATTCAATTTTGTATAATTTGCAAATAATACGTCTTTCATGTCACATTCATTTCATATCATGAAGCCTTTTCCTCTTTTGGAAAAAAGAAATGTTCCGAAATTCAGTCCTTGGCACAGATACTTCAATGTTTTTCAAAGTTTCCACTAATGATTTGGACTCATAATTAGAATATGAATATTCCCTAGTTATCTGCCTTTCTTCTCTCTATAGCTCTTGTCTTGGTTACTTCATTTCGAAAACTCAGAGTTGAGAGAGGAAAAGTTATTCCCTCTTCGTTAAGTTGATTGAGACTTTCCTTTAAAGTATCTCATAATTATTGTAATACTGATTTTCTAAGGTGTGCTTATTCCTCTCTAGATTAGTGAGATGTAATAACTGGATCTGGGTTTGTTATAAGGTAAATCTGCTTGGGTGGATTTGGGCTAAACTGAGTATGCAATGTTTCTTGCAATTTTTTAGAAAAGGCTGACGATTTATATTGCCGTGTAAACACATCAAATAGATGTAACTTTTTACGTAACATAAATTTTGGAAGCGGTTATAAAGTTTACCATCGCTATTATTGACAATTCAGCACAGCGTAAAAGCGCCTGATGGTAAGTTTTCTTCAGCACCACTGTGTTCAGAGCTTCACTCTTTATTCTTGACCATGAAGTTCCCAATTCTTTAAGTCTTCCCACTCCCTCGGAGGGATACCTGGTTTTTGCTTAGCCCAGATCAACTGTCTGAAGGCACAATGTTTGGCAACCTATTATACTTCATCCTTTAGATGTGACATAACCGTCATAATCTTCTTTTCGTTATAGCCCTAGAATGTGGGATTGAACTCCATTTTCTAAAACAACTGTAGGCTAACACAATGCAATCTGCTACAGCTTCCCAATATTGACCCATATTTTATTTCCTTGATGCCCTCTTTTGAGATGGGAAATATAAGTAATTTGAAAGATCCGAATCTGGACTGTAGGACAACGAGACAACATTTCCTGGAATATCTCCTTGAAGTATTCCGTTAGTGCCTCAAAGATTAGACTGGCAAGCTATAAGGGTGAAATAGTTTAAAGAAGCATGTTTAAAAGCGACGAACCGTGAGCAAGGCGACTCGGCAGTAAGGATATATATCAAAAGAATTGACTTTATGCTGATCCCAAATATATATAAAATCGTCAGGTTTAGTGTTACGCATCAAAACCTACGACCCTGAGAAAATTTTCCTGATTTTTTGAAAAGAGGGGGGGGGCACTTTCGAAAGGTCAAGGAATCTTCCATCAACGTATGAGAAAATCATTCAACGTATGAGAAAACCCAACTGTAGAGGTTCCAAGCTCCCTTATGCAAAAATGTGTAACTTTGTACTTTTGCCAGAAGAAAGATCATGGATGTGTGTTTATTTTTCCCCCAGGGAGATCGTATTGAACCAACTGTCCTTGAATATCGGGAGTGGGCTCATTCACTCAGAAATATAAAGTTCTAGTGCCATTTTTAAGTGTCCAAAAGATTGTAGGGCAAGTAGCCCCCCTCCCTCGTCCTGTTTCTCCAACGTTGTCTGATTAAAATTTTGAGATAGCCATTTTGTTCAGCATAGTTGAAAGGTTCCCTAACTATGTCTTTGGGGTTAACACGTCCCCAAAGCCCCTGTAAAAAGGACTAAAAGCTATGAAATTTGACCATATAGATAGTACTTGTTATTGAGAAGCATAACATTCATTTTCCAGTGGGAGGGGCATCTCCTGCTAGGGGGAATTTTTCACGCTCTAGAATTTCCTATGGGGAAGGAATTTCAGGGGGGGGGGAACTTTCCAGGATAATTTTTTTCAGGCGAGTAATTTGCCTGAAATCCTATACGAAATTCTTTTTATATGTCACTTTTTCTTTGTCGATTCGTTTTTCAGAGGGTTGGAATTGCCTGAAGGATTTTTCCGTGGAGGGAGATTTTTCACGGGAGAAATAATACATGTGGAAATTTTCCGCGGGAGAAATTCTCCCTGGGTGAATTGTCTGCGGGAGCAGCTTTTCACTGGGGGGGGGGGATCCTCGGAAGGGATGGTATTCGAAAAAAGATAAGAATTGACAAGTTTTTTTTTTAATGAAAGTATGCTAAGGAGAAGTTTTCAAGCAGAATCATCCGCAAGATTTTTTTTTGGGGGGGGGGGAGATTTTCGTGAGGATGTTATTGTTTGGGGTGGTGTGTTTCATGTGGGAGGGACTTTCAACGGAGGAATGTTTTTTGTTGCGTGGAGGGATTTTTTCCGACATTGTTTTTGAGAAACGATTAAAAATTAAGTGGATAAAACAATTGTTTTTGTTTTCATTAGAGATTTTTTGGGCGCCCATAAGCTGAAATTCCATTGCTCCCTCGGGATGCTTGTTTTGATTAGAAATTAAGTCTCAGAACAAAAATGGGCGCCCATAAAAATCCCTCGTCTAATTGGCACTTTTAATGCATATATTCAGAACAAAAATGGGGCAGCATCATTCAGCCGGGGGGGGGGGGGGGCCTGCCCTCCTCCTTATGGGCGCCCATAAGGCAACATTAAAACTTGAAGCGAACAGAAATTACTCCCTATATGAGGGGGGTGCCCTCTCCTCAAAACCCCCTTCTTTGCGCTAAAGTTGGATTCTTTTTTCCCAAATCGTTAAGAACGAGTCCTGTACAACAAGGGTCGCTTAATTAATATAAGACTTTTCTTTAAGTACTTAAACAACTTTAGGCATGAAAAGCGAGAGATTGAGGAGGGGACAACTCTTCTCATATACGGAATAATTTCTGTTTGTTTTGAGTTTTAATGTTGCTCCTTACTTACAGTTGAAAAAATTGTTTTTTTTGGATGCAGATTACAATGAAACGTTCTCAATAAGTTTAAAACAAATATTAATGAAAATTTAAAAACATATGTTCTAAACATTTTCGGCTCTGGTTTTAGATTGCTTTAACAAAAATGACGATCGAAGTGCAGGTTCTTTTATGTATAGACTTCACTAAATATCAGAAAGTAAATGATTATTTACTATATATATTTTGACCTAGTTATGAAGAATAAATGTATTCTCATGCAAAAAGAAAGATTCTAGGGTCAATTTTTTACTGTAGGCTAAGGTTTTTATCGTGTCTCCAGTCTGCATGGCTAATCTTAATTATGCTATTATTACATAACTAAGAACTGAGCCAGTAAAACTTCATTGCATTTTAATCTCGGTAAATTCCTATATTTTTCTGTAGCACAACTTTCCACCGCGTAGTTTTACGTTATATATCTTCAAATTTATTTTTTCGATGTTAAAGCAATCCAATTTATTTTGTGACGGGGGGGGGGTGTATCAGAACTGTTACAGGATAATCTAAGCAAATACATATATGTTTAAGGCTTTTTGTTGGAACTTAGGAGGTATGTTGGACCTTGGGCGTTCGATTGGTTAAAAACTGATTGGTTCATTTTGTGGTTCTCAGAGCCAAGATAACCGCACATTTTGCTGAAGGAGGAGGGTGCTAGTGGAACTAGCACCCTCTGTAGTGGAGCACCCAATGTAGTGGGAATGCGTACAAAAAATTATTTTTGCCCCTGATCAGTTCGAACCTTACAGCCGTAAGTCCTTGAGCCAAGGGGAACCTAAAATTTTTTGGAGGCATAGGTCCAATCAAAATAGAGTTTTTTTTCTTTTCTAAACCCAATGCGCAAAAAAATTGGCTCCCATGGTAGTAGGGCCTGGAAATGGCAAACAATTATTCGTAGTTGGGGCGTTGGCGCCCTAATATGGGGCCAAAAATATTAAAAAGAACTTGCTGTTAAACGAAACTTAAAGTCGTCAGTATTCGGAAAAAGGGAAACTAACGATGAAAATTTGCGGCATGCCCCCCCCCTCCCCCCACTAAATGGGCCAACAGTTTTTTATTTCTATCAACCCTGAGCTTATAACTCAAGTCCTTGAGTTAATAACACAACAATGCACCAAAAAAAAGATAGAAAAATTTATGTTCCCCGGAAAAAGTGCTTTTTCTTCGAACGCAGATTGGGAAAACTTCGGATAGATATTTGCCGTCCCGCTATAAAGTTACATAAGATAGGATCATGCCTACCTCAATGAAAAGGATATTTTTTGAAAATAAATTGGTTGAATCGATTTGTAACGTTAGTAAATACATGCAATATTTTTCTCGCCTCAATAATCTACCATCCGGCATAGTATATTGCGGGTATAGTCAAATGTGCCTTGAATGTAGGCCCCCAGGCCAGAAATTGTTTTTTTCCCATTGGGTATGAAACTTTCAGGGTAAGTGGATTGAAGAAAGTGGCCTTTAATGAGAACAATAAATTTCGGGAGAAAAATTTGATTGTATCGATTTATGCGAGAACCTATACTAAGACCAATAATTAAGGAACAAATCTGGGCGCATTGACTTGTGAAGTCAGATTCCTTTTCTCTTTTTTTTATATAATAACAAACATAAATCTTTTTGTAATAACCTTAACATGCATTTATTGAAACAAATGAATCGTTACAAAAAAATAGAACTTGAGAACGCTATTTTAATAAAATGGCGGATTAAGATACCTGTATATTCAAGGACGTCTGCAGTATGGCTTCAATGCAATGCCAAAATAGTAGTAGCTAAAAACAGTACTTGCAACTTAGTAAAGAAAAACCACGACCCGTTGTAGCCGAAAGTTTAAAATCGCGTTCTCAAAGAAAATATCTGGTGAGAAACATTTTCTTAATGAACACTTATTCAGAAATAATGACTATAATTCAGACTAAATAGCATAATAAGTGACATCCAATATGACGCCAAATTGGAATAAAAATTACACCATTGAAATTACCATAGCGGAAAGCTTGAACCTGGAGACTTGCAGTCTCCCATTTTGAACAACAAGGAAAATCACTTTCACATGTGTAGCACGTGTGTAGTTTCCTTTTGTCCTTTTTTCACAGGGGTGATCGTTTCGAACCAATGGCTGTAGAATACTGGGAGAGGTATTATTTGAACAGAATCACACTATCTAGTCTCTTTTTAATGAACAAAGAGATGCCACAGCTAAGTGCTGTTATCCGCCATTTTGTGTCACAAAAACCATCAGTTTTTACCCAAAGAGGACCAAAATGCCAGGGAATAGAAATTCTAAGAATTCCAAATAATTTTTCGTGCTCTAAAACCTTTAGATAGGTTTACAGGTCCTGGAATAGAGAGAAATCGCATTTTAGCATTGGTGATATGACTGTTCTGTCTCTTCTTTTTCTTTTTTTTCCCCAGAGGTGATCTTACTGACTTTAAAGTCGTGGGTAATCACGGTGGGGCTCATTTGAATGTAAACAAAAGTTATGGCGCAGTGTTACCGAAGAGATCATGCCACAACAAAGTGCCATTTTCTACCAGAAAACAACCATTTTGACCAAGTAAGGCAGTCAATGAGTAAAAATTCTTAGGTAGCCAATTGATCGAAAAAGTTTCCTAAGTTGTATATAAGATCTCCCCTTTTTTACTCATTCTCCAAATCTAAAGTTTATTTTACATTGTACAATTTTGTTCTCATCTATGAAATTTCGAAACATTTCTTAAAATTAACGCCATAGTGAAAACTGAGCTTGCTTGCATTTTTAAAGAGCATAAATTGTACTAAAAGTTATTGATATCATGGCCGCTGAAAGACTCAGGGTGGCAAACGGGATCCGCCAGTCTCATTCGTGTAAACCCGCTGTATCGCTATTTTGGCTAGCTGTCCCAAATTTGAAACATTTGCGTCCAATTTGAGACTATCTATTTCAAATTGGAACCAGCAGTAGCGAGGAATTCTAATATCACTCGTAAAACAGTGACTTTCGTTGGCTGT
The DNA here is from genome assembly GCA_027921565.1 of Artemia sinica. Taxonomy (NCBI): domain Eukaryota; kingdom Metazoa; phylum Arthropoda; class Branchiopoda; order Anostraca; family Artemiidae; genus Artemia; species Artemia sinica. Next base: position 33,013,131 of record CM051262.1, read on the forward strand.
CAGTGAAGCTTTGACTAAACTGATAAAATATCACTTTTCTTTTCTGTAACCTTACGTCAGTGGGAAACGCCTCTGAGTAGTTGTAATGTTATACGGTCACTTACATCCAATCCTAGCCCATGCTTCGCTACTGTTGGTTCTAATTTGAGACAGATGGTATATTTTTCAATGCCCGCCTTGCAACATATGTGCATTGACAGTGCGCAAGCGCACTGATCCAAAGTAATGATACTGAGAGGGAGGGAGATAACGTTTTTAAAATTACCGGAACATGCGTGGACCACGCTGGCCACCCTGAGACTATTGTGAGTCTTATAAGTTGGTCCTTTATTTTTTGTAGGCTACTTAAGAACTTTTCTGCTCCTTAGAGAACATCCTGTTTTTTGGTGTGGGTTTCATCTTTTTAGTAAAACGCGTGTTTTTTTATAATTCTAAGAAAAATCTAGGGACATATGACGAATCAGATTATTCAAGCTAGTTTAGTTGATATGTGTTGCATAAACTGCGAAGCAATAATTTTTGTTTCTTTTAAGTTTTAACTTTGATCTTTACAACCATTAGAAATGCATTTTTCAGAAGTGAATGTTATAAATAAGATGTTTGCACATAACCTACGGCTGATCGAATATTTTGACTGAATATTCAAATTTAACCCCAAATTTATATTGCAAGTCAACGTTTTAGTTGTTAAGCAGAAAAACTGAAAAGAAAACGAATATTCCTATAGCTGTCTTAAAATAAAATTACTTTAAAATAAAATGAAAAACTTTTTACAAAAAAAAAGAATTTTAGAAGAAAGGTGAGGAGCCATAATAAGACCTAAAACCAGCAAAAATAAAAGTCATATAACAAATTCTAAACTTAAAACGAACAGAAATTTCTATGAGTGAATAAATTAAAACCATAACGAACAGAAGTTAAAATTAACTACCAAGTAAAAATTAATCATAAAAGATACTGCTATGGATCAACGAGCGAATCTTAAAACAAACAGAAATTAAACGGGAAAGTCAATTTAAATTCAAACGAACAGAAATTACCGTAAATAGGAGTAGAGCTACCGCCTCCTTTAACCCTCTATAGGCCAGAGTTTCATATGTACTTCACTAAAAACAAAATATATATTTGCAGCTGTATTTATATAATTATTAGAACATCGTAAAGTCAAAAGTCACTGAGACTTCCAGAAATTGATATCATTATCAAAGGCGGCGCTCTAGTGCTTCCTACGTAAAAATCCTCAAGTCTTTAGTGTTTTTGAAGTCGTAGATACCTATGAGGGGCCTCATTCCGTTGCAAATTGAAAGCTCTAGTGCCTTTTCTAAGAGCAAAAAGTGAGCGAACGACCACAAGCTTCCCTACCATGCTCTTTTTTGGTGCCTAACCGACCCCCGACGCATAGCCTCCCAAGATATCCGATCAAAATTTTGAGATGGCCATTTTGTTTAAAATACCTAAGAGATGCAGTAAATATGCCTTTGAGATGACATAACCTCCACAGGTCCTGGGTAAAGAGTCGTAAATAACGCAAATTGTTAATTGCTTAAATATAGTTTTATAATTTAAAAGGTGGGCTTATTTGATTTTGGGTTTGTGATTGCCTTGAACATTTCAGGAATCATTGTCTGAGTCAAAAATATCAAATTTCTTGTCGTGGGAGGAGAGGCCCCCACAACAACCCTACAGGTTGCTCAGGAATGGACCAAATTTTTTTGGCCCTGGTCAGCTTGAATTTATGGCCTTAAGCCCATGGGTCAAAAGGAACATAATGAACAAGACAAATTATCTGGGCATAGCCCCCCCCCCCAATACACACACAAAAAAATGAGGCCAGAAAAGGACAAAATTAAAAAAAATTAAGTCTTTGGGCTAAAAGTTCCCGAGTGCAGAAGGACAAATTAAGAAAATGATTGTTTTCCCCCGAAACAGGTTTGGCAGAGGGAAAACCTTTAATTTTATGGCCACTTCATAGAAACTGGTAAAGGGGGCCTGCTCGTTAGAAATTGAAAGTTCTTATGCCCTTTTTAAGAGCCGAAAGTGTGTTGAGGGTATCCAGCGTCCGTAAGTCCCGTGAATTTGGATCCAAATTTTGAGATAGTTATTTCGCTCAAAATAGGTTGAAAGAAACAGAGCATGCAGCATTATCTCCGTGCCCCAGGGATAATGGCTCTAAAACACTTGAATTAGCTATTGTTCACTGGTAGGTTTTAATAAAAAAAAAAAAAACTGCTGGGGATCATTTGCAAGGCTAAGATTCCCAGAGGTTTACAAGGACATAATCTGTAAATGACACGGGTAGTACTGAAGTATCAAATACACTATGTGCCCCCAAGTTTCAAATTAGTTGCAATGTCGCCGGAATTGCCTAGGGGATCAAGTTGTAACTTTCAGGCAGTGCTGTTGGTGTCAAAGGGATTTAAAATTTTGGTGTGGGGAGGTTGGTCAAAAGACATTAAGTGTATACAGATCATCGAAATAACACGTCTGTAATATCTGTGCAACGGTTTGGGTGATGGTGTTGAAATTTTCAAGAGGGGGAGGATTCAAGAGGAGGATGGGGGCAAGAGAACTTCGAATTTCGTGTTGGGGTGAGGTTTAAGAGTTTAAACAATTTTTGTCTTTGATCCACCCAACACGTTCTTGCACTATAAGTTCTTATGGGACTTATAACTTAGGCACAATTAAGCAGCGGGGCAAGTTAAAGGACACTATTGTTAACTGTTTATCAAAATAGAATATGTGGAACATCTTGGGGTATCAAGTTGATACTATTATAGAGTGTTAAGCTGGGGGTGGGGCAGATGGATCTTACATTTTGACTTGGAGGAGAGGTGGAGCTCAATCAAAAGCTACTATTTGTAAATGGTAGAATTTTTGGTAAAACTCAAAGTGTTTTTAGAAAACTGAAGCATAATAAAGAAGAAATTTTAGCTTCGTGCTTGAAAAGTCGTTAATCAGCACACACAGATTTATAATAGGCTCGTTAGTCTTATCGGCCTTATTAGACAGTTTCGTCTATATATTTTATATAGATATTATTATTTATTTTGTATTTCATACCTATTATTATTTTATGTTTTCAGTTAAGTCCTGGCTTTTCAAAATTCTGTAAATCTTGGAAAATGTCATAAGTCAATATATTTAAGCTATTTATCTGAGTTAATTTACGGATCGTACCCAATTAGGGGAATTCAAATCTTCAAAAAGAAAAAACCAAAAATCTAAAAAAAACTAAAATGCTTGATGTTTCTACCGTAAAAAACATCCTAAAGCACTTTATGTTTCTACTTCACAAAAATAAAAATTATTTTATGGCTCTAGTAAAGTGCTTGTTTTTCAAATTTGTAAAAAAAATAATAAAAAAAATAAATAAAATATGGAAACATCAAGAGTCAGTATATTTAAGCTAGTTACTCACGTATAGGAGTAATGCTTTTGCTCGTTTTAATTTTCAAATTCGCTCTTGATTTCCATCAGAAAAACTTCTTTTTTTATTACTTCAAGGCAAAGGCCCTTAGCTCTTCGGGATTAGAAACATTGTAAAATATTTGGCACCTTAAGAGTTCCCTGGCTAAAAACTGGAATAAGAATACTTCCATCCTCGTAGGAATAATATTTTGTGCTTAATATATCCTTCTGTCTTTTTCCCGAAGTTTTTGATTTCCCAAAAGTAAACGAAAATGCACGAACGAGGTGTTTCCATGACCAAATGTCAGAGTATTCGCGTGTTGATAGTTGCTTTTAACAAAATTCCTGATTGAAAGAATATAAGAGATAAAATAGACACAAAAGGTCTGATGTATAATTATAAAAGCCCTTTTGTATATTAATTTCTAGCTTCTAAATTGATGTATGCATGCTGGTGTTTGGGTTTGAAACCCAAAATATACTTGTGTTTACTTTGGAAAGGTAACTAATTACTTGTGAGAATACATGAATTAACAAGCTGGAATTTAGGATAATGGACATCTCATTTAATTAATATTCTTTATTTTTGAAAACACTTTTTCTATATCTTATGAATCTATCTACTACCCCCTTGCAGGATGTCTCCTTTTTTTTCGAAGTTTTTTATAAATTGTTAGCAAGGCAATTTTAATAATGTTTCGTTTAAATAAGATCCACGCAACAGTAAGAATTCGTCGTACTGGTGTGAAACAGACTGATTTGTTAAGGACAAAGTATTATTGCGAGGTCACTTGGATGGGATTTTCTATTCTATTAAGCATTTAATATGTTTTTTTTTTTTGTTTTTTTTTTTAGATGCTTCTTTGTTCCAATAAGACTTTTGGATTATCTGTAAGCAAGATATGATTTCCCTGCTAAGTATTAGTCAAAATAACTATCGCTGATAGCCTACTGATGAAGCATGTCGCTAGTAAAATTGCTACCATAAATTTATAAAATCCCGAAAAAACGAAATTATTTAGATGTCTTTTAGTCTGTTTACTGCAGTATTGTAATCCCACTGTAAAAAAAATCTTGTTGCCGCATTAAGCCGGTAGCAGAGCTGGACACGACATGAAACAAAAATCTCATTAAAAAAAAACAAAAAACAAACAAGGCAATATGCACTTTTCAATTGTGTGATATCAATATAACTTACAATGAGATGTGTAACTCAGTGTAAGTGTGCAAATACATAAATCTGTGTCGCTGTCGGTATTTACTACCGAGTTCATTAACATCTAGCGTCAATCTGTGGCCCTAAAATGCAACCCAGTCCAAAGAGAATAGGGAAATAATAATAGTTGGATCGTCAATTATTCAACATGGGAAGATTTAAATCAATACTAAAAATTACTAGCCCCGCTGACAGTATAGCGCTTGTGACTTGATTGAAAATGAAAAACTAAATAATTAAAATTAAAAAATTAGTAATACAATTAACATGTAATGTTATGGGGTTAAGGCTTAAATTTCTATAAGAGATAACAACCAACATTTTTCTCAAAACCTGTCAAAATCAGATCTCTGCCCTAAGTAAGTGGCTCAGGTTTGCTTGAAAGAATCTTGGAAGGTCAAGCAAGCTACCTGATTGTAAAGCTGGTAAAGTTTCCCATTTTTCTTGATATAGTTTCTATGTTAAGTCTTAGTACTGGAAAGCAATGATCTGTTATGTGAGGTGTTAATTTTCATTGTATAGGAAATATTTATGTGTATAGAACAAGAAAAGAAAGAAAAGGGAAAATATATCGCGAAGTCTTTCTACCGTGAAAATTTTGTGGGGTTCTGACTCGCATATTAATGCTACAGAGTTTTTTTTCTGTAACATTTTAACCGTTTTAATGTTTTATTTTTTTTTTCTTTTTAATTGTTTTAAATAATAAAAAAAAAATGTCTTTAGGTTACGACTTTACTCTTCCGACTTTAAGTTCCTATGTTGCGACTGAGCCGAATTGTATGCGGCAAATTCTGCTACAGCCTCTACGCACCTTCTCGCTTTAATTTTCCGAGTTCTCTTTAGTCGGGAGGGGGGGTATTTGAACTTCCTCACATGTACAGGGATGGGTCAAATGGTAAATTGTTGCTCTGGAGATATTCATGCTGTAAATTATCATTAAGTTCGGAAAACTAATCGCTATATTTTTCTTGAAATTTTATAAAGCGGTCTGAATATACTCAAATTTAGGAACAAGCGAAGTTTCCTCCCCTCAGCCTATTTGCAAACAGTCTTACATTGATTGAAAAATATTTTATTGTAATTATATATTTCATGTGTAAACAAAATATTGTCTTCGATCTTTGTATCGAATTAGCTCAGTTTATCTCTGACGGCAAAGGCAAAGTCAGAAATTATTAAAAAAAAAGATAACATACAGTAAAAAAAAAAATCATAAAAAGTCTTATTAAAAGTATGTGTAGGTCACATACGTACCGGGGACGTAATTCGTTAACCCCTAGATTACAATTATCAATTCCGAACTTCATTGCTGATTGGCTGAATTTTATTTTGTGTTTCAAGTATCAAACAATGAAGAACAGATCTCACTGGTTTACTAATTTGTAATTGGAGTAGAAATTACTTACAAAGTATATGCTATTAATAATATTTAATCCGGGTTAGTTTGTGCTGCTTGGATATTTAGAGCAGTGTCTTAGTAAGGTCCCATCTGAAGCTGTCTTTGCGATATAAGTAATTTTATTTTCTCTATGACTGTTGAAAAAAGTAGTTGCCGGGAAAAATTGAACTTTTCTCGAAATCGAACTAAAATCTCGAAACTAAAATCAAATTAAAAAAATAAATAGAATAAATAACATCCTTATTATGTTTCTTAGAAGGAGGATAAGAGGTAATTTGAAGCCATCTTTCTTGGCTTCTGCATCTGATCTTGTGCATGTAGTTTTCTTCCTTTTTAGGCTAGCATATTCCTCTCACATCCAAATATTTTTAGCTTAACTTCTTAGAATCGATACATAATTCAATCGAATATAAAAATATGTCTGGTTCGGGATATTTCTTTTCAGTTTTTTTGTCAATTGATTCTTTTAGCATAATTTTTTCCTCAGGGGCACTCAATTCAAAGAAGACGAAGGCACTTGGAAAGGTAACGACGATGGGAAAGTGGTGAACAATCAACCGCAACGAGTTATGATGGATAATGGTATGGGAGTACCTGGGGCTATATTGGAAAGTAAGTTCTTTCTTGGAGATTTCTCCCGCAATAAATCCCCCCCCCCCCATGACAAATGTAAAGTAATAAAAATAAAAGGATTTTTGTGTACGAATTCTGGCAAATTCCCCCATTGCAAAAATTTCCCTGGAAGTTTCACCCCCTGAAACTTCCCTTCCTACGGAAATTTCTCAACGTGGAAAATTCCCCAAGCCGGAAATCCCCCTCCTAATAAAAAGAATTTTTTTATGTACTTCCTAATAATAATACTATACGTAAACAATTGGTAAATTTCGTATTTCGCACCCCTTTCCCCAGGGGCTTTTGGGGGTCATTGTATCCCCAAAGGCATAGTTAACGGGCCTTTTTACTATGCTGAACAAAATAGCTTCTCAAATTTTTGTTGGACGACTTTGAGGGGGGAAGGGGCATGGGAGGTGAGCTAGCTGCCATCCAATCTTTTTGTTGACTTAAAAAGGGCACTAGAACTTTTGATTACCGATTAAGTGAGCCCTCTCCAGATCTTCTAGGATTACTGGTTCGATACGATCCTCCATGAGGAAAAGAAACGACCACCTCCGTATGGGTATTCTTTTTTGATTTGTTTGTAGTTTGTGTTATGTATTTTTGTTAATAGTATTTACTCATATTCCTTGTTTTCTTTCTTTCTGTACTCCATTGTTTTCACTTTTTTTGTTGATGGGTAATAAAGTATTTCATTCAGTTATTCTAATAAACATGCTTCCTTGATCTTTCTTCTGGCAAAAAAATACAAAATTCTACATTTTTATGTATAGGAACTTGAAACCTCTTCATTTGGGTTCTCTGATATGCTGAATCTGATGGTATGATTTTCATTAAGGTCGCTTGACGTTTTGGGCTCTTCCCCTTTTTCAAAAATTGGGCAAATTTTCTTAGGTTGATAAATTTTGATGGGTAACATTAACTTAATGAACTTTGCATATTTAGAATGAGCATGAAGTTCGATTCTTTTGATGCTTCTCTTTATATCAAAACTCAGTTTTGATAATAATGGATCAACTCTTTAGATCAAAACTGAAGAGTTTCGGTTGCTATTGAGCCGCGTTGCTCCTTACTTACAGTAAAATAGTGCACATTTTAGGCCACTTTTTTAGGACCAAATATTGCCCCTCCCCCTCCCTTACACGTATACGGTAACGCTGTTAAAGTATTTATATTTATAGAAGTGGTATTGCAAAGTCTATAATTTCAGTATTTAGCCACAAAAGCTACCTTACCTTAGACCTTAGAGTCTCATGTGCAGCTAGAGCCACCCAGGCATCCACAAAGAGCCGCCAGTCGTTTCGCATGTGCGCCGTCACCAAAACATCTTCCCATTAGGGTTGCATCGTCGTATGAATGTTGGACAGGTCCCGTAAATATCTGTGACGCAAGGTGTTTTTTTGGGCGACCTCTCCTGCGGTTTCCTTGAGGTTGCCAATCCAAGATCTGTCTTGGGGTCCTATCGTCCTTCATACAGATCACGTGCCGAAGGAATGGCCACCTTCGTTACCTGACTAGGTTGGCGCGATTATTTTCTGCTAATCTTGTGGACTTCAATTTTCCAAACCTCGTGCGGATGCCCATACAATCTAGACAGTGGTTGTTCTGCAGTGGAGACGTGTGGAGGGCGATAGATACGGAGCCAAGCTATGGAACCGGCAGCATAGACGATGGTCGAAGAAAGAATGCAAATGGATATTGTAAAGTTGAAGTTCAGTGTTTATGTTTGTAAGGCTGGACTAGCGTGGCACGTGGGTGGTCATTTATCTTACGGGGGGAGGTGTTCGGGCTCCCTGTTACTTTTCTTTCTTTCTTTTCAGATAAATGCTCTGTTTTCCTTCTCGTAATTACATTTGCTTAGATTTGCCTATAATACATTTTTCAATTACAAGTTATAGTCCCGTTGCTAAGCCAGTGGTGTTGCAATAAGTAGACTTTCAGGCTAAAATCTATTTCTGTCTTCTTGGACTTGGCCATTGATTGTTATTCGTGTTCAAAAAGTGTTTGATTTTGAAGCTTTCATTTATAGGATTGGCATGGGTCATGACGGGCATTGTCATGCGGCAAAATGACAACCCTTACTCAACTTGCCACGTCTTTTGTTCTGGATTGCACGACGCAGATTGTTCAATGTCTCACAATAAGACGCTGCATTGATTGTCTCATTACGAGGCAGAAACTCCACTAGCAATACTCCTATTTTTGTCCCAAATTACTGTGCACACATGATTTTCCGGGCAGAAATTGTTTGCTCAAACTTCACTTTTTGGGTGATGATGAATGTCACCATTCCATGGATTGTTATTTTGATTCTGGTGTGACGAAGGCTACCCATGTCACTCATAATGTTTTGTCCGTAAATTTCACAGATCTCACGATGAATATCGATCAGTTTTTACGCCTTTAGCGCTAAGAAATCGTATAACAGCCCGTACATCACAATCGGCGGGATTCACGATTGTCGGAGGCATCTTAAACACTCAGTAAACAACGTATACAATGAAGAATCAGACTGTAATGGCGTCAGTGTGTAGACAAAAATGTAGGTAACCAGCGCGCATGTGCAGAACGCCCACCGTAGCGCTGCGGCGGAATCACACAACGGTACTTACTTAAAAAAACATGCCTCGTAATACTAACAATATCAAAATAGGTCTCGACGCATATTAGCGTGTTTGGGACAACCCAAAAAAGGGGACACTTCAACTACTAATAAACTAATACACTTCCTCGGGGGAAAAACTCTCCGACTCCTCCTCCCCTCCCCCACCCCCTACTAAACAATTAATCAAAACTCTAAAGATAAAATATTTTTACAGGAAACTTAAAGGAATCCTACATTCATACTCTATGATTCATCATGCTTCCTCAATCCGACAATCACCTCAATCAACACACAAATAAATTTCTCTTTTAACACTCGCAAGCATATACTCACTCCCGAATCAATCACTCAATCCATGTCTACAATACTGGTTAAAACAAATACACCGCAAAGAAGCACGAGATTCTTCAAGGGCCTTCTTACCTTTTACTTCCGCCGGAAGCCTGTTCCAGACTTCAGGACCAATATACCTGATAGAAAATTTAGATCTTGTAGTAATTGGAACCGGTGTTCAAACTAATTCAACATTTCTAGTTTCATAACTATGTTCCCTTTCATTATAAAATTCCAAAAAACATGCAGGTAACAAATTAAAAAAAATTATGTATAAACAAATTTAAATAAAATTTAACCAAACAAAAAAATGGTAAAATTTTTAATTGGTGATACCTCGATCTTACTGAATTCTGGGACAAGTCATTGGTCAAAACTCTTACAGTTTTATTTTGTAACACACGGAGCGGATACAAATGGCCAGTGAACGTCGACGACCAAACTGTAACGCACTACAACTTACATGGATGAATAAGAAAAAATATAACATTCTAATAACCTTTTTGGCAAAAAAAAAATTCAGCTTCCGCAGAGTTCCAACATTAATGGCTAATTTAGTACTTATAAATAACTAAATTAGTACTTCCATTTTCTAACTCAATTTCTTCAATCCATGGATAGTAATTTGCACTTCTGCCATATAACATGAACATTGTTTTCTTCTTATTGACAAGCAGTTTGTTCACTCGCATCCACCTCGATTATCACCATTCGTTGTTTCATGCCATTTTTCAAATCCGCTTCTGTTTTCGCAGCCATTGTAAACTGAGTATCATCAGCCAAACTTGGAAGTATTGTTCACTCCGGGCCATCATTGTACCTTGGAGCTGACAGTTGTTTGAGGCATTCATTTAGATCAATAATGTACAAAAGAAATAAAAGGGGACCCAACACAGACCCCTGTGGCACGCCGCGCTTTACTACCATCTCTTCTGACAGGACTGTGCCCAGCCGTACTCTTTGCGTTCTTCCTTCAAGAAATGGAGTAATTAATTTCAGACTTTTAAAACGAAGTCCAGCATTTTCAAGCTTAGCCAATAAAATCTTATGATCAACACATTCAAAAGCCTTCATGATATCTAGACAAAATTGAAGCCACTTTTAAACCCGAATCTAGGCAATCGGTAACAAATGTTGTCAAAAATGATAAAGTATGCTCTGTAGCAAGGTCGTATCCAGGGGGGGGGGGGGGGGGGGGGGGGGGGGGGGTTACCCGGTTTGAATCCCCCCCCCCGAAATTTTTGACCGACTCGAAAATAAGTCGAAAATTAGTAAACCTAGGTAAAAATCAGTAAAATTAGTCGAAAACTGAGTCAAAAATTAGTAAACCCCCCCCCCAAAAAAAAAGTAAAAAATTAGTAAACCCCCCCCCCCCAAAAAAAAGTAAAAAATTAGTAAACCCCCCCCCCCTGAATAAAAATCCTGGATACGGCCCTGCTCTGTAGACATATTTTTTCAACAACCAAATTGACTAGAGTGAAAAAAAAAACATCTTTTTTCAAAATAATCCATCACTCGTCTATAAATCAATTTCTCAAAAATACGAGAAATCACTGGAAGTAGAGATATCAGACGGTAGTTGTTCATATCTTCCTTATCACCTCCTTTATACAGAGAAATAACCAAAGCACTTTTCAAGCAATTAGGGTACACTCCAAATTCAAAACAATGATAAAAAGGTACAACAGAGGACTAGATATAATTGGGTAAATTTTTTGCACTATTTGAAAGGTTATAAAGTCCATTCCAGCTGCCGATTTTTCATACTTTTAAAATATCCTCAAGTTCACGCGATCTCACTGGTTGAAGATAAATGGTTGTATCATTTGCTTCAGGAAGAAAATTCTGATATGTATCATCACCATTTATACATTCCACAGATGTCGATATTTTTAGCCCTACTTCTGAGAAGTGGGTACACAAGTTATTGGCTACACCACTATCCGACTCACGCGGCAAATTACTATGAGTTATTGGTTCACTATTTGGGCTCATTACCGACTTAATCAGTTGCCAAGTTTTAGCTGGGGTTTCTTCATAATCTTTAAATTTCTTTGCACAGTAATCCTTTTTTGTTTTTCTTGAAAGACTTTTTAACTTCCTGTTCTTTATCAAATACTGAACCTTGAGTCACGCACCTTTTATGTATCACTTGCCGTTTTTCCATTGAGGCTAGTAATCCTTTTGTAATCAAAGGTTTTATTGGCAACTTGTATCTTTGCTTTGTCTCTTTAACCTCCAAACACTCTTGAAGTAATAATTTTATTTTTTCATACCATTTACCAAATTTGGTATCAGTACCTCTACTATCATGAAGAAACTCAAAATCTGCATTCTGAAGATTCCACTTAAACTTCAAAAGCACATTTCCATCCACAAAAGGCACCTTTGACACACTTTTATTCTTGGGTTTTGGACCAATTTTTCCAGATACAGATATTGCAACCCCAAAATGATCAGATACAATATTAATAACTATTGGAGGGCACAAATGATTGATATTTAAAAAAAAATTTATATTATCAATTATAGACTCTGAATTTTCTGTCAAACTTTCTCAAAAAATCATCAATCAGTTGGATAAATTTCTCAACATTTATAGGCCACCTGAAGGTGGCCTATAAATTACTACAACCATAAACTTATTATTTGCATTACTCAAATCAAGAACCATAGACTAAAATTTCATTTCATAATTAACCGCTAAATCAGACCCAAGAGGTACACTAAATCCACTTTTTACATATACAGCTAACCACCACGTTGGTGTAGTACCCTGTATTGCAGTAAGTAAGGAGCAACCCGGCTCATTAGTAACCGAAACTATAAAAAACAGAACTTTTATAGCAATAGATACATAAAAAAAATCAGATTAGTGTGCTGATTTCAAATATATAAGTTTTATCAAGTTTAGTCTTACTCATCAAAAGTTACGCGCCTGAGAAAATTTGCCTTATTTTCGAAAAAAGGAGAAAACACCCCCTAAAAGTCATAGAACCTTAATGAAAACCACACCATCAGATTCTGCGTATGAGAGAACCCTACTGTAGAGGTTTCAAGTTCCTATCTACAAAAATGTGGAATTTTGTATTTTTTGCCAGAAGAAAGATCACGGATCCGTGTTTATTTGTTGTTGTTTTTTTTTTTTTCAGGGGTGATAGTAACGACCCAATGGTCCTAGAGTGTCGCGGTAGGGCTCATTCAAACGGAAATTAAAAGTTCTAGTGCCCTTTTGAAGTGACCGAAAAAATGGAGGGCAACTAGGCCCCCTCCCACGCTCATTTTTTCTCCAAAGTCACCCGATCAAAATTTTGAGATAGCCATTTTGTTCGGCATGGTCGAAAAATATAGTAACTATGTCTTTGAGGATGACTTAATCCCCCACAGTCCCCGGGGGAAGGGCTGCAAGCTATGAATTTTGCCCAATGTTTACATATAGTATTTGTTATTGGGAAGTATACAGACGTTTTCAGGTTTTTTTTCTGGTAGTGTGGGGGGGGGGGTTGGAGTTTACGTGGGAGATCTTTCCACGTAGGAAGTTTTCATGGGGAAGGGACATTGCTATGAAGGTGGCGCTGGATTCCCCAACATTATTTGAAAAAAACGATTAGAAAAATTAAGTAAAAAAAAAACAAGTTTTCAACTGAAAATCTTTTCAACTGAAAACTTTTCAATATCAAAACTTAAAACGAATAGAAACTTTTACATATATGATTGGGTTCGTCCTCTAGTGAATATCTCGCTCTTTACGCTAAAGTTTTATTTAGTACTTTCATAAGAGCTATTTATTCTAATTAACGGCCTTTGTGATTAAGGGTCATTCTTAAAGAATTTGAAAAAATTTCGAACTTTACTGTAAAGAGCGAGGTATTGACTAGGGGGCGAACCCCCTAATATACGTAATAAAATACACGAATATAGAAGTTCGGTACGTAAAGTTAATTTGTAAGTTACGTATATTTATTACTAATAAAAACGTCCGTAAATAAAATTAAACAACTTTCGAGAAAGCCATTTAGCCAAAAAAAAGTAAAATTAATATGCAAATTTCGTTTTAATTACTCATGTACGGTGAGCCAAAATCAAAACTTGCATTAATTCAGAAGCGTTCAGAAATTAAATTAAAAAAAAAAAAAACTAGTTTTCTTTAACTGAAAGTAAGGAGCGACATTAAAACTTAAAACGAACAGAAATTATTCCTTATATGAAAGGGGTTTTCTCCTCCTTAACGCCTCGCTCTTTACGCTAAAGTTTGACTTTTTCTCACAACTCTATTTTTAAAAAACAATGAAAAACTTTAGCGTAAAAGAGCGAGGCGTTGAGGAGGGGACAGCCCCTTTCATATACTGAATAATTTCTGTTCGTTTTAAGTTTTAATGTCGCTTCTTACTTTCAGTTAAGAAACTTGTTTTTTTGTTTTTTTTTTTTTTAATTCCGTTAGGGCCAGGATATGCAGCTTTGTTTTAAGACATAGCTCATTAAGAAACTCATATGATGTGTTTATCCCTTGACAGTTCACGTTGTAGACTTCCATTTCTCTCTTATTCTTCCAATCACACATCTCACACGAAAAAGCATACCGGGAGTGCACACGTCCAACATTCTCACTTTCATCATAGTCCAGATGCAGAACACCATCTATCAATCCACACACATCCAGTGGGCTCCTTTCAAGTTCCCCGAACCTACTGGTTAAATTAACCATTATCCAAAATCTAATGTGGGCAAGAGAAAGTCAAAGGAGGAGTAGAAAACCATAACTTCTCCAAATAACTTCTACATCTTGCAACATCCAAGGACGTATTAACTATCATAAAAAAATAAACATAAGAAACAAAACTTAAACAAAACAAATAAACAAACCGTCCGATATGTATACACATATCAACTCCCAAAATAAAAACTCAATGGGCTTAATATGGCTCACAACTTCATTTATAAGCAAACTAAAATTTAATAACCTTCATAGTTAATAACTTTTCATATAACCTCTAAAAAAAATCCAAACACTATATATAACTAGCTCAAAACCAATATTTACATTTTCCAGGCTTTGAACCACACAACCTTTCCAATGTTACCTGCAGATTTAACAGAAAGAACCGGCGGTACCACGGATGGTATCCAGCACTCAACACCTCTCCCCATCAAATATTTTTTTTTTAACACCTATTTCTTTCTAGTTTGGCGCACCTCTCTACTAACATCATAACTAATTAAAACTGGTTTTCCAGACTGCAAGTCCTTTCCTCTTAATTTCTTTGCATTTTTTCATCATCCCGTATCGGTCCTTATAATCAGTAACTTTGATTTTGATAAAGTTGCTCGCTTCTTGTATCACTGAAAATGGTGGAATATCCTTCACTTCCATTTCCATCCCTCATTCAGCACTCTTTTAATGGTATTTTTTGCATCTGACAATGAATCAGTCCTCACATTCCAGAACAATAAGTTGTTTTTTCTTTCCGTATGCTGCAACACAAGAGACTGATTTTTTAGTGATTTAACTTGGGCACATCAATCATTCACAAGTTTATCCTGATTTTCCATCTTAGACTTCAAACTATCTACCCGATTATTTGTTTCACTTGCATCACCTTCCACACGCGTGCATCTTTCTCCAAATTCACGAACAGTTTTCTGTATACTTTGCACATCAGTGTTCACACTATAAAGGGACTCTCTAATTTCTTTTACGTCTGATTGTAAAGTTTCCAACAGCTCTAAAATTCTCACATTGTTTTCTGCATTTGTTTGCTCACATTTTTGTCGTAAGTATTCGCCACTCGAATCCAGAATAGAATCTTCTGGCGAAGGCCTTTTCTTCTGTGTTAGAGTTCTTAGGGTTGACGTTAGGTTTTCATTCGATTTATCACCACTCTCATTACCACCATCAGTTTCTACTTCCTTATCATTTCTGTTTCTCTCCATTCTCATGAACAATTACGGCAAATAAATTTCCAAAAAAAGGCAATCTTAAATCAGTATATGCCACGTAGTTCAAAAGTTCTTTATATTTTCCATATTTACTCTGACTCGGACTACCTGTCTTGGCTTTTTCTACAATTAGCCATGTCTTGATGCCTACTGCAAATACTTGATTTTCAATTCATTATGGCTTGGTCATTATTTATTCGTTCATTTCACTGACAACTTCTAGCCCACTTCATTAACTATATTAACGGAATGATTGTGGAACCACAATCTTCAAAATACAGGTACAGTTTTGTCTAGATCATTTGTTACTTGTTTAATCAGATATTGGCGTAACACATTTCTTTTAATCCACGCAAAAATCAGTTGGCTCCTTGTCCAGGTTTATCACAGGTAAACAGGTTATCCGTGAAATGTACTTAATTTAAAAAGTACATTTTTTTCGTAATGACTCATATTACAGATGAATTGAAAAAATGAAATTTTCTGAAACTTGAAACGGACAAAACATGTTGCTTACCCAGCCTATGCAACATACATATCTATAAAGCTAGCTCAGTGAACCGACCAATGGCATTTCGCTGTGCGTGTAGGGAAACTGTATAGCCTTGTATTTGTAGCACTTTCCAAATTCTCCAATTTGTCATTCAAATTCTTTAACAATTTTCTCCAACTAACGATTTAATTTGTTGAGGAATTCTCTACCGACGTCAGTTAGCAGCTTTCTGTTAGATTCTGGATACGCAACTGTTTGGAAAACTGTTAGCTATTCATTTCCGTTAGGATGGTGGAGAAAACGGCTTATAGGAAAATCGGGGGAAAAAAATTGAGAAGTGAGGGGGGAGGCTATATGCAGCTTTTAAATAGTTTTCGACTAATTGACTGTCTCAGAAATTTCACTCTGGTATTTTGGCTCTATTTGGCCTGTGTTTTTTTTTGTAATTGAAAAGGGCACTTTGTTCTGGCCCTTTGCCCCTACATTCCAAGACTATTCATCCGATGCGATTATCTCTGCCGGAAAAAGAGACAGATCACTGCTGCCAATGCAAAATGGTGGTTTTCCTCGCTCTTCAAGATAAGGGACTATTAACCTCCAGCTGAGGGTTGTCGACAATGGCCACTTAAGTGATATACTTTCTATTTCTATTTAAAGTCATGTTCTAGTGGTCTCAAGCTCTTTATTAAACCTCAAAACATTTCTGTAATATCGAATTAAGCCTACAGCTCAGCTGAATTTGAAAACTTAGTATTTACAAATTAGTGTCAACTGGGAAATATTGGTCACTCGGCAGTGTTTTAAAGCCTATTTTTTTCTATCTCTTAGGAGATTTTTCTATTATCCAATCGTACGAGGTGTGCACGCAACAGCCTTGATCTTTTCAATATTGACGACCATGAACCCTCTAGACATGCTGGAATGACCAGCAATTAAAATCCGAATATTTACTTGTTTTTAAATTTCGTAATGTTAAACTGTGGGAACCGTTCAAAAAGTCCTAATTTTAAGAAAATCGAAAAGCAGGCTTTAATTTTATCATGTAAGTTATTCAGGAATTAAAATTTTGGGTATTTATCCCTTATAGTCACCACGCTCAAGTTCTTCAACCATTGACACTTTCTGGAACCGTTTTCATTTGCTTGTTTCTTTCACCTTAGCGTGAGACAAGACAAAGACACGTGATAGAATAGATGGGAAATATATAATTGAGACTATATATTTGTACATTAGGAAGGGTGGGGGTTAAGTATTTGGACGGTGTGAAGTTTGAAAACAATTCTTACTTCATAATATGCAGAATAATTGTACCTAACACATTTTGCATACAGACCCGCTATACTTTACCAACAATCCCCCCCCCCCCTCCTAATGTACAAATATATAGCACAAATTTGTTTCTAAAGTATTTTATTTTATCATACTTAGATATATTTCATCAGGATTACCCTAACTTCACTTCTTAAGCGAGGTGGCTATAAAAGATAAGTACCAAATGTAGAATTAAATTGTCATTAAATGTTACTGTAACAAGTCTTTTAGGGGGGTACTGTTTGCTTTATGGGGTCAAATATGTTTTGAAGATTTTCATTTCAGAGAATTGTGGCTATTTTAGGCTCTTCTTTTGGGTACTTTCTCATTATGCGGGCCTCTCTAAAAAGTCAAGTTTGATTAATGCTAATAAACTAAAATAAAATAGGATGAATATATAATAGTTTAGAAACAAATTTGGGCTATATATTTGCACATTAGGGGGGTGGGGGGGTAAAGCATAGCATATATTAAATACGTAACCTAACTAACCTAGGTACCTTTCCACCCCCACCCCCTAAACCCCAAAAAACACAATTTAATATCGTATACGCAATGAAAACCACGCTATCATTGCCTACTCTATAACGGTTAACATGTCAAAAACGGGTTTTATCATTGCGTACTCTATAGCAGTTAACCCGAGGGGCCCACATAATGGGAAAGTACCCTTTTTTTTACCTTTGAGGATTGTACAAGGTTGTGTAGTCGTACCTCCTTTTCTTTTGATCAAATCATTTGTAGGGTTGAATCAAAATCATCTGATATTGATGGTATTAGCACTTTTCGTCTTTTCATTTATTCAAATGTGCTGACTAGTTACTTGCAGCTGTTATTCAAATGTGTTAGTGTACATCTATGGTCCCAGATTCTTTTTTTTGGGGGGGATTATCATCTTCATTCTAAAACGTAGTAAGGATCCAATTAGTTGCATACCGTATAGCCCCATTACCGTTGCTTGATCTTTAAGCAGATGTTGAATATGTTCCGCTTCCGGAAACTCTTCCTAAAGTAGTTAGAAGCACCGAAAGATCGCTCTGAATTGGATCTTGTTCCGTGGGTTCTTCAAAGGGGTTTGATTCGGTTTGTCATGGCCGGCTATAAACGCTCGTATCAGCTTTGGGGTAAATCGTCTGTAATATCTGTTCTTAGCTTTTGGTGTTCTAATTCGACTGATTTTTGTCGGCATATGTCGAAATTTTCTGATAAGGCAACATTATTATTTAGGCCTAGTTGGAAAGTGGCAATTTTTCAATTACTTTTGAGAATAGAATCACTCTTAACTTCATCTGCTCCTTTTTCGTTTATTCTTTTAAAATTAATGTTGAAGTTCATAATTAAAGAAACATGTTAATGACACTAGACGCACGCGAATGAACATAGTTCGAGGAGGGGAGTGGGTGTCTCCAAATCATGAAAATATATAAGTTAAACGGAAAATATGGAGAAAATCAGAAGAATGTATACTTTTTTTAGTCAAGGCTCGAAAGAGCCCCCCCCCCCCAATGCGTGCCTGTATACCTATATATGAAAACAAAGAAGGTAGAAGACTCGATTGGTCTACTTACTTGGAATTTCGACTTTAAGCTGGTACACGCTAGAGTGTGCCAAGAATTGCTTCTCATTGCATTTTTTATGAGATTGTCCAGAGGAAATTGAATTCTGTTTTTGTTATGTAGTTTTTAATTTAAACTGGGGCTTCATAAACTATACATTAGGGCTACCTTGGTCTGCTCTTATTATTCCAAGCCCCGCTAATTATCATCAATAGCCAATAGATGTCTTCATTTAAGTTGCTCTTTCGAGTCGCCTAATTTCAGCCTCGATGGCTTCAAACTTTAACAGCGTGTGTTCAATCTGATTTTAAAGTTCTGGTCCCCCCCCCCTTCAATATTGATCAGAGTTGTTCTTTTAATTTTTTTCTCCAGTCTTTCGATAGTTATTTTTTCAATCTCTTCCTGCTTTTGTCTTTCTTCTCAGTCTCATTTCTTCCCACTTTCCCCCTCTCCCCATATCTTTCTTTAAGGTTTTTTTTTAGCATATGCGTTCAATAGCTTTGAGAAAAATTTGATAGTGCTTCTAAAAGTTGTTAATGTTTACAAATAGCAACTGATAGACAAGAAAAACATGAGAAAAAACACAAAATTCAAGTATTTATATTTTTTTTCTGATAAAGCGATTAAGACTTCCCCTAATGCAGAAATCAGAAAAAATACCTTAAATCAGTTCGAAAGCCTATTTAAAAAAAAAAATGGAAATACTGTGTAACTAAACTTAAAATAACCAAAATTAAGATTTGTTAGAGGGAAGCCATCTTACCCCTTGCCCCCCCACTACTAGTAGATGGAATTTGATAATATACAAATCACAATTTGGCTAAGAATTGGTATTGAGAATTGTATCAAAAGTGAGAATGTGAGGTGTAGTCGGAACCGGCAAAAACTTTGCCATTATCCTATCACTGATTCAATTCAAGAGATTCTAAATTTCTTGGTCCTCATTATTCTCCTCTTTTTTTTTCTTTTTTTTCTTTTTTTTCAAGTGACAATTACAAGTTAGCATCCTGATATGTCGAGTAATCAAGATGTCAGAATTCAAATATAGCTCTACATATTCATTGCAATCCGATTAGCTCCTTGTATTAAGTTACTCATGAGCTTGTATTTGCTATAGTCAGATTTCTTGAATCAGAAGTTCCAATGAGGGTTTTAGCCGATGTTTCGAGCTCGAGCTGGATAATTTATTTTAAGTAGTTGCAGTATGCTGTTTATAATTTATGCCTTTTATAGTGCCGAAGATCTGAATGAGCTCTTCCTGTATTCTTCAGTTGATTCGGTGCATATAAACAAAACAAAATAGGTATAAACACATAGGTTTCTTTTGTGTTTATAAATAGCGTTTGCTTATTTCCGTTCCATCTGCAGTCAATTGTTATTCCATAGTTTCTGTTTTCTTTGCTACAATATCTTGCTCTTCAAAACTTCCAATTTTCTGACTGACTGAATGTAGCAGAGGGCTTCCAGTTTGTCTCATAATGTCTCTATACAATTGCAAAACTCCAGTAATTTAAGAAAGAAAGGGTAAATCAATTTGTGCTTCATTTAGTGTGAAATTGTTGCTTATTGTTGGGCTCGACCGTCGTCCACTTGTCTTTAAAAGGAAAAATATTGAGTAAGTAAAGAGAGACTTTTTTTTTTCTAATTTGGTCCTTGGATAGGAATGCCACTGGACCGGGAAGAAAATATTAGATTAGAGAGAAAAAAATGTAGATGGTACTATCGGATTTTAATTTGGTGTTTCTGCTAAGAAGATGAAACTAATTTCTATCTTATTTTTATTCTCGCTATTGCCTTTATCATTGTCCGTGTTATTTCGTTAATGCTAATACTCTTATCCTTGTTGCCAAGGCCGTATCCAGGGGTTACCGGGTTGGACCCCCCCCCCCCTCCGAAATTGTGTCCAATTTATAAAATTTAACAAAATGTATATATAAATTTTTTATGTTTTTTAAGTTTTTGGTCCCCCCCCCCTCCGAAAAAAATCGTTGATACGCCCTTACGTGTTGCTATTGATATCTTGTAGTCAATTTTTATTCATATAATTGAAGAGCGATGTGGCTGCTTGGGTAGGTACACCTTGAAGGAGGACTGGTTCAATCAGAAATTAAAAATTCTAATTCTCTTTGGGCCAGACCAGGATCAGGGGGTAACCTGCGAATTCTTCAGTAACCCACGTACCCGATGCCACTTCAAACCCTGTGTTACCGGATAAAAATTTTAGGATTGGCAGTTAAATCAAAATGCTTGGAAGATCCAAAAAATGTCCTTCCAGGTGAGTTATGATTAATCTAAACCTATGGGTAAAGACCCAAAAACTGTGGTAATCATACATTTAAAACTTAAACTTCATAAAATATTTTAGCAGATAGTTCGAAATGTCGCAACAAGACGTTGGAAAGTTGGACGTTGGAAAGTTGGAAATCATTCACACAAGACTTGCAATATATACGACTGACGGGCTCAAAGTGAGGCGCTTGGGACCGTGTCCCCTTTTATCTCCTCTCTTTAAGTTCTTTTTTCGTTGAAAATGATATTAAATGTTTTTCAAACTAGCTTACGACAAATCTGAGGCTAATTGTACAACAGAGACATCCAAAATCAAAACACGTTAAGAGCATGTTTCACAGTGGTTGACATGTCGCACATCATTGAAATCAGGTTTATAATAGTATTGCCAATTTGCATTATTTGAGAACTCTAACTAGGGCTTTTCGACTTTTCCCCTTCAACACTCCCCCTTCCCATTTCAAACATATTGACCTGCTGTATATCTCTTGCCTTGCTATTTAGAAATTTGAGCTTCCTGATTACATATCTGAGGCTAATATTGAAATATAGATATCCAAAACTGAAACTTGGCAAGTAAGAATGTCAGGAGACCCATGCCTCCTCTAAGATCCCTCCCTCTCCTCCTCGAATATGTGCAAATACAACTTTGGCCCCTTTTGACTCATGATAGTCTAGATATTACTAGGGAAATGTCCATACCTGATCATCTTTAAGGACGCTGTATGACTGTGCTGCAACTTCATAAAAAGACTAGTACTTGATTTCCATTAATTTGATTTATAAGGATTTGTGATCTTTGTAAGCACCAATCTGAGGTAACATTGAAATTAGTTTCTCTAAAATCGCAACGTGTCCATTAGATATATCAAGGCTTGCTATCCTTAAGGTACTAAGGACACCAAAATAAGAATATTTATCCCTTTGGACACATCTTAGGTCCATTCGCACCCGAAAACCGCTATTTTGTAAGATTTAACTCTCGGTTGGTTCAAAATCATGAGGTTTTAAGGATAGTAACCACATTTTCGTCAGTGTTGCTACGTTGAACCGTGAAAATCAATAAGCAAGAATATGTTAGCTAAATTTAACAATGCCTTTCGTCTGTAAAATTCAAGCATTAAGAGTATGCTTATTCCTAAAGACAATATACTCTTTCAAAAGAAATCTGCACATCCTTAAGTTGTTCCTTGCTATGTTTTTAGCGTATTTCGCTGAATTTCTGCCCATGTTTCATTTTTTATTTAGCGCCATCTACTACCAAAAACTCCAAAAATGTATCGGGAGGTATTTTCCTTGAAAATAGGACTCCCGGTTTTTCCTAATTTTGTAAGATATATATGGTTGTCCAAGTTTCAACTTAATCTATATGCTTCATAAGATTTCATTTTCACTGTCTATGGTACTTGAAATACCCTACAAATCGACTGCGATATTTCCAAAACTGATATGTTGCACAGTGGGATTCAGATTTATTGATTCCCAGGCAACTGAGTCCTGGTTTGACTGTACCCCGTGAAACTTAACCCATTTAACTGATCCCTCGTGCAAAACAACCCCCCTTTGACACAATCACGCTTTAACTCAACTCCGTTTAACTCAACCCCTATGTAACTCAACCCTCATTCAACTCACCCATTATTCAAATCAACCCTCGTGCAGCTCAACCCTGTCAAAGTAAACCCTTGTGCAACTCAACCCCCATTTGACTCAGCCTCCATGGAATTGAACCCTCGTGCTAGTCAACCCCCGTTTGATTCAACTCTCAATTAACTCAACCCCTCTGCAACTCAACCTCTGTTTAACCCAACCCTATTTGACTTAACCCTTATTCGAATCAACCCCATTCAGTTCAAATCTCCTTATATCAACAATTTACCTAGAAAATGTTATTCAGCCCGTTTTGTCAGAAAGTGATAAAAATTAACTAGAACGAATTGGCCTTTATTCATTGGTTAATTCTTACTTAAGTGTTTTTGTTTGTTTTGTTTTGCTTTTTTTTTTTTTTTTTTTTTTTTTTTTTTTTTTTTTGCTGCTTTAATGTATAACTGTTCCTCGTCCTCCCTCTAAAATGCGAACAGTTTATCATTCTGTCTTATATATTTTGAAGTTAGCAAAATTTGTCATGCCCAGGGCTCGAACACACATGGTTGTACAAATGAGGTTGAATGGGGATAGATTCAAATTGGGATGGTGAAACGGGAGGTGAGTTGCACGAGGATTTAGTTAAATGATAGTTGAATTGCACTCCGATTGAGTTGAATGGGATTGAGACGAATGTGGCAGGGTATTGAGTTAAATAGAAGTTGAATCAAACAGGATTCAGTTAAACGAAGGTTGAGTTGGAAGGGGGGGGGGGGGGGGGGGGGGGCGGTGGGGGGGGGGGGGGGGGGGTGTTGGGTTAAATGAGGGTGGAATTGTATGGGGTTTGAGTTGAATATAATGTTGAATTGCACGGGGTTAAGTTAAGTGGGGGTTGAGTTGGAGGGGATTTCCATTAAAGGAAGGTGGAGTTAAATGGTGGTTGTACCCAGAAGTTCAGGAAAATTTAGGATTTCGGAGCTAAGCTTCCCCCTCCATAGGTTCCTTCGCCTTCTGAGTTTTATATGCTCTGATGTCTTTCATTCTCTTGTAATGAGTTTTGTCTCCTTTTCTCGCATGTTGAAATAAAAGTAATAGATGCTGATACCAATAGCTCTGGTGTATCTGGAAGATCTGTAAAATAAGCCTCGTTTATAACAGACATAACACCTGAAACTCATTTTCAGTTGTTTCTATCTCCTGTAAATTTTCATATCTTGTAATATAACGCCTTTTGAATTATGAAAGCGAAGTCGATGGGGTTTCTACAGCACTAGTTGAAAGAGTAAGTCTTACTTACTTTGGCCACATAAAATTCACTTTGTGGAGATAGTTTTTTTTTTTTTCTATGTATTTAGAGCATCCAATCTGTTGAAAGCCTGAAAGTGATGGTTTATAAGATGTTTTTTTTCTTTTATATTAATAGGATTACGAAAGATGCCCGAGAAGATGAAATGGAAGAAAATATGGGCCAAGTCAACACAATGATCGGAAACCTAAGAAATATGGCGATTGATATGGGCTCAGAAATTGGAAACCAAAATCAACAGATAGATAGAATTAATGCTAAAGTAGGTTTTTTTTTTGCCTATCTATTCAAAGTTGTTTTTTTAAAGCTTTTTACAGCAGTATCATTGAGTCCTGGTTGTGTGAGTGATTAAAGGTGACTATGAATGGCGAAATTATAAACAAAAACAAGTATGTTAATTTCAACGTAATGTTTAGTTTGGCGAAGAGATGAAAGGGGTGGGAAGCTCATCCCCCCTGCCCGTCAAATTCTGCTATCAGATTTTATCTTTGTTTTGAAATTCTATTGAAACCATATCCAGTTTTATATTAACTTGGTACCCATAATAATATTATATAACATATTATTGTAGTATAAAGTTAAGATTAAATATGCTTCTTAATTATGCTTCTGTCTTCGATCCTTTGAAAAGTAAGAACCCATAATATTTTTTTCTTTATTTATTTTTTTTTTTTTTAATATGTATTTTACTCAAGGAACCATTTATAGAAAGTTAGAAATTCATTAGAGAATTGATCGTGTCTTAGGTTTTTGTTATGTAGGGGGGTGGGTACGATTTTTTATACCGGATTGAAGCCCGACAACCCCCGCCTCTGGATACTGCCTTGGTCTGAAGACATGTCCTTGGTAAATTAAAACAAAAAAAGAAAATATATGCCCTAAGACGCGGCTATCATATGAGTAACAGAAATAATATATGCGAAAAAATAAATAAAAGAGGAAAATAAGGTTTTTCGAGGAAGGAAGTTTGTTTAGTTTATTAATAATGGAAAGGCAAATATTTGCCTCTCCCTCATTACCGGCAAGGCTACACAACCACTAAGACGAATTGATTCTGTTTTAGAATTATATCCAGGATTTTCTGCCAAAGGGTGCAGAGGTGCTCTTACTTTCTTCCTGGGTATCCATATCCCTCTTTTGAAGAGCACTTATTAATATTTTATCTCTCATAAACAAAACAGTTTAGAAGAGTGTCAGCAATGGCTTTGAGAGGCACGCTACCAATGAGGAAAGCTATGACAAAAATAAACTTCGAACTATAAGTTAGATTATAACTCATCCATATGTTAAGCAAATTTGGGAAATGGAAATATTTTTTTTCATAATTTTAAAATAAAATAAAAAATATAGAAGGTAATTGTGTTCGCAGCAACTGCTTACCGACCTTTTATGCAATCTTAGAATGTCTATATTTAGCTTTTATTAAGTCAATACTGGACCCTTAAGATACTTAAACAGGGATTATTTCAGAGAGATTGATAGAGAGAGGTTGTTTTAGTTATCTTGTCTCTTCTTATCGTTTTCTTCTCTTGTAGTTTTCAGAAAAGTGGGCTTAAGAGCAAAATTAATTCCATGGAACGGAATTTCTAAAGGCCTAGGTAACGGGAAGGATACTATTTTCATAGTATATTAAGCAAAAGACAAAAGCTCTTTGAGCTGTAACTTTGTATAATACAGACGCCCTACTTTAAAAGAAGGATGAAAATATTAAAGTTTAGTTAGGGTAAATTAGAACAGTATAAATTGGCCAAGTTTAAATTATAATAGTTAGAGGTGTTGTAAGATCAACGCTAACAACTTTTTCTGAGAAAGTATTATTTGGGCCATTAATTTGTAAAATAAATTAACTCCATAAAATGAAAGTGGTCAAAGAATAGAACTAGACTTAGCTTGCCTGTTTTGATTATATTGTGCAATGTTTTCGGTGGCAATGTTTTCTTCACTTTTTTTCCTTTAAATTGAATTGTGTTTTTGCAGCCTTCAGATTTACTTCAAAGGTGGCTTTTGAGTAGAATTTTTTCATTTTTTTGGGTTGCTCTTGTCTTTATTAGAAATTTTTGTTTTGAGTAAGAAACATACAAATAAAAAAAAAATTAGGAATCAATTAAGAGGGTCGTTTTCTTTAAACCTTCGATAGGCTATAAGTATAAGACAAGTTCATTTAAAATAATTATATGAAAGTGTACCAATCTCTTTTGGTAATAATTTTTTTTTGTATGAACTTGTCTTTTATTTATACCCTATCTGGTGTTGGAAAAAAAAACGACCCTCATCTGATATATAACGACCTCATCTTATACCTTATCTGATTTAAAAAAAAAAAACAATCCTCACACCCTATCTGGTGTTGTAAAAAAAAAAACCCGTATGAAATTCGTATTTGTGCGGCTCCTATAAAGAAAAAATGTGTTTTCTGTTTATAGTAGATAACAAGCGCAGTTAAAAACTTGTACTGAACAAAAAAAATATATATGCAGCATACATGCAGCAGAAATTAGTTGAATGTCAATATTAGCGATGGTTTATCCCGTCATTGAATAGCCTTGAAAAAGATCCTGGGTTTAACTCGCCCCAATTTAAAGTCCAAAAAGTAAAAGCAAACATAGGCTAGGTCCAGGAAAACTTCTTTCTAAACTACAATGAATGAACTGGCTAAGAATAATAAATACGTTAATGTCAACGATTTATCGGTCAATGAAGGAATTTTAACAGAAAGGAAACTTCTGATAGCCCATTGTAGGAGTGAATAACGAAATTGGAATTTTTTTTTATCGCTTATAGTGGTTCCTTATCCTTTTTTTTATCTCAAATGTGTCCAGTCCATATTGCTAGCTTCATCAGGTCCGTAAACTACTAGTCACAAAGATCATGGGTCCAATGAAGCATTTTATCAAAGAACACTCATCGTAATCACACCTAAGGAAAAAAGAACGTGGCAAAACACAATTTCGCGTTTTTCTGCTATTTTTGTTTGCTAATTTAAAAATCTTACCGAGTTGGTATGCTGCGAGCCTAGAGAATTAGATTTATTGCCTTTAAGCAAGAATCGATCTTCTTACGTGTAAGATTCATCAAAATTGCCCTCTTCTTGGACTAATAAGTAATATCAAGTAATATCAACTAGCTGCTAAATTGGCAATTAGGAAAGGCTGAGAAATCTCAACAACGTCGGTACTTATCATGGAGCACCTGACTTTTCTCTTTCTTTACTTTCAAGTTAATCCAAGGGCGTGTCCATGATTTTTGTTCGGGGAGGGAGGAAATATTGCATAAAAAAAACTTTAAAATTCATTTAAAGTTTGTTTGTATGCATTTTTGTCACGTTTTTACGAGTCGGACAAAAATGGGAGGGGGGGGGGGGGGGCTCGAAACTGGTAACCTGGATACGGCCGTGAGTGAGCATAATTTTGTTATGTCTCATGTTGTGTTTTTTTCTTGTTTTGTGCTTTTTTCTGCTTTTATTTTCTTAAATGCATTAAATATGCCGATGAAATATCTGGTATTATTTGTAGCTCATATTTAAGCAAATAGATTCTTCTAATGTTGTGTTATATCAGCTATTCTTGCCATTATACAGTATGTCCGCTTTTGTTCTAGGCCACTTCTAACGTCCACCATGTTACTGACGCCAGCAATAAAGCTAATCAGCTATTAAAAAGCTAAGGTTTGCAAATGTGTGTGATTTGGTTTGCAGTTGCTTTTTAAATCTGCGGTGGCAGTTATAGAAATATTTATGATTTATGTGAAACCCCATTGTCTCGAAAGATTTCTTGTGTGATCCCGCATTGATAGTATAAACGCTAGCTATTAAGCTGAAGTTAGAAAAATATTACGTCAAATACATGGAAATTGCTTTACACAATTTTGGTTTCCGAGTCATGGCGAAATCAAGTACTAGCTTTGTTCAAAAAGAAGATTTAAATTTATTCAACAGCGATTCTCACGATTCCAATTCTCCATTCTGATTCGCCATCCCGTTACTAAAAAAAAAAAACCCTCTTCGAAGGGAAAAAGTCTTAAAGACTTATCTGATATATACAGAAATAAAAATAAAAGTATTCGTTCAAATTTACCATTTTAAAATGCTTGTTTTTTTCGCAGCTTGCCTATCAATCCGTATAGTAACCATTTCCAAATAATGGTTCTCTCTTTGGATGGCTCTCTCTATAATTTATTTGCTTTTAGATTGCCATATAATAGATATGATAGTATTAGTGGTAACAATTCTGCCATTCATTTAGGGAATATTCTGTGTTTTCTATTTGAAGTCTATTTTTCTTTCTATGACTTCATAGTCTAGGTGCCGAATGCCAGGGTTATTTTTTATAGTAACTTGTCGCTTTTTGGCTACCATTGACACTGGCAGAGCTAATTTCCTTAGACGCAAGGGGAATATTTGTTTGTCATATCTGCAAGAATTTTCTTCTTCTCTCTTTTCTAGACTGGAGCTCTAATTCACGAAAATGTAGGGGGGGGGGGGGGGTGGTGGTTTTTTATTTTTCAAAATTTCGGAAACAATTTTGTTTTGTTGTTTTTGCAATGTGGGCAGGGAGCAAAAAATAATATAGTGAGTGAAATTCCCCCTCCTCCCAATCCGTGAATCTGACTTAGAAATAGAATATATCTGGATGTACCAATCCAGAATAGTTTGGGGCAGTTTTTATTCAAAGATCTTCAAACAAGTTTTATTCAAGAGATTATATTTTGTTTTGTCGAGAGCTTTCATTTGAGAACGTGACTTATTTCATTCTGATCCTTGAGGGATCCCTGCTAGGTCTTTGTCTGATTATAAGAATGGGAATGTCTCAATATTGGATTTTCGTCATCATTCTTTTGCTTTGCATTTTTTTTTACTAATTTTTTCTTTTATAGATTCCTGCTTTTATTTTTTTAAGTGTCTTTTGGTAATATATTTCCTTTCTAAAGATAAATAAAATTGTCTCCAAAGATTAAGTTCTCATAAAAAAAGGAGTCTAAATCTTTTGCACCAGGCTGAAAAAAGAAAAAAACTTGGTCAATTTAAAAAGAAAAAACATGAAATTATAATCAGTCAAGCTCAAACCGAATACTCTGAATGAATAATCATATCAAACGTAACACAAAAACAGAAATTATGATGAATAAGAGTGGGCTCTCTCAAACCACTTAAAGGCCGGAGTGTAATTTGCTTCACTGAAAACGATATAGGTTTCGAAAAGTCTGTTTTCACTTTTCATAGCATCAAAACGAAAAAAAAAAATACTGATCAAGTTTACTGTGAAGAAAAAAAAAATTATTAGATTCGTTTCATTTGTGACTTTCAATTTAGTCATACTATTTTTAAAAGGACGCTTTTTTCTGATATTTTCTATTGCCTAAGTAACCATTTTTTTTGAAAGAATGTTGGAAAATTTTAAGCTGTCTGTTTTGTTTGCTAAAGCAGTATTTAGATTTTGTGATTAAGCAAGTGCTTGATCAATTAGATTTTCCATGAATTTGAAAGGAAAATTTTCGAAGAAAAAAATATATTGATGAAAATTTGGATTTATTTTTCGTTGCAATATGGTTATTTATTTTCTTTTTTGTTTCATTTCTAGTTTAATCTATTATGTGAATTTTGTTTCTGCTCGTTTTAGGTTTTAATATTACTTTTTAATTTTCCTTGATAAAATTTGTTTCGGGTATGTTTTTCTTCAGTCGATTTTGATAAGGCTCCAAGTGGACAGATAATTTAACAGCAGATAGGGCACTTTGTACCTTTTCCAACTTATGAAACAGCTTAAATAATTTATGTCGTTTACAGAGGTTAATCGAATTTTGATTCTCTCCTTATATAGTCATTTATCGTTGACTAGTAGTGACCCCTATCAGGGAAAAGGCCTAAAGAAAAAAAAACAGTAACTTATACTCTTTTATATTTATCGAGAAAATTGTTTTTGCTTGCCTCCCTCCCCCCACACACGCAATTTGAAGTCTGCTTGCCCCCCCCCCCCCCAATAAAGCTCTCCTTCGAGTTCCAATCGATCCTCTAGTCGTGAGATAAACTAAGGTAGAATTACCAAAACTATAACTTTGAAAATACTGTATTACCACGAGAAAGATATCCCCCCTCGCCCTTTTTCTTTTTAATCAAATTTCTTATCTGTTTGCATGCGTAAAAGAATCTAATGCCGATTTTTTTTTGTTCTACGGCTCCAAATTTTACTCAAGCAGAATACACGCTCAATACTTTCTACATTTTATCAACGCTTGAAAAGACCAATGCTGAGCTCGAAACAGCGAACCTGAAACTGAAATTTGGATTTTCTACCTACCTAGGTAGCCGGGTGTGTTATTTTATTGAGCACATTTGGAGTATTCCATATAAAAACTAAATGGTTGCCATATAACCGGCTTTGTTTTAAGCGAAACAAAAAAAGGGGGCCGATATAACATATAATATTATAATTTCGTATTTACTACCTTTGCTATAATGTAGTTATTTTATTATAGGCGGCAAGGTTTTTTTTTTTTCTTTCAAAGAAAAAGAAAAAATAATCTAAAATACTGACTAATGAGATTTAGTAGAATTTATGGACTAATCTCAGTTCCTTACATAATATATTCTTCAATAACTATTTTAGTTCTTTAAAAAAAAACAATACAAGTGCTCCAGTATGCTTCGAAGAATCGAACAAGCAGGATTCATGCCCGGCCGTTCCACAAGCCAACAAATGTTCACTCTGCAGCAAGAGATAGAAAAGGCACGGGACTTTCGGAAGAAGGCGTATATAGGCTTCGTCGACTTCATAGCTGCTTTTGACTCTGGAGATATGGAGTCGCAGTGGCTCATACAAAGAATAACCGGTCTGCCCCAGAAATACTGCTCTCTCTTTCAGAAACTATGAACTAACGTCAAGCTGTTTACAAGTCAACGGGAAACGTAGCCAGCAATTCTGTACTTGTACAGAAGTTTCACAGGGATGTATCGCGGCTCCTGAACTATTTAATTGCGTCATTAACTATGTGATAATGAACCATTACCCAACTGAGCTTCAGCCAGAAGTTCGGAGATAGATTTTTGGGTCATGCTGACTTTGCCGACTACTTGGCACGCTATTGAAGTTAGGCTCAATATCAGCTGGAACAAAATGAAAATCATGTTCATTGATCCACAATTATCTCAACAGCGCCATCCTATAGTCTAAGTGTGCCAAAATCAAGAAGCAATCGTGAAAGATTTCACGTACATCGGCTCCATTCTGTTAAGTGAGGGATCCTTCGAGAATCAACACGAGAATGGCAACTTCCATCCTAGGGAGGCTCAACAGCATTTGGCGCAACCCTCTTGTCAGCCGTCTTACAAAGATGTGAAAATTAATGCATCTGTAGGCTCAGCCCTGCTACATGGCACAGAGATTTTGCCAACAACCACCATGACTTTGAATAAAAGCTTATTGCAATTCAAAGCAAAGGACTCCGAAAGATGGGGGAACTTTGCTGGCACGATTTTATCAGCAACGCTAACCTCCTGTCCCGTACGATGCTGATTCCATTCTACCTGCAAATTATGCAATATACACTGAAATGATACGGTCACCTCCGAATGTCAGAAGAAACCCCCTATCGCATGGTCTATGATTTCAACCCCGTCGGCGCGGCGTGGAAACGACCACGGGGCCGTCCAAGAACAAGATGGTCGGATAGTCTACATCATTTTCTATGCAAGGCAAAAATAAGACCTGAAGATGCACCCACGGTAGCTCAAGACTGTGTTTACAGATTTACTGGGAAGGATGGTGGCTGCTGTCTTGACGCTGGTGCCAAGTCGGCAGGAGAGTTAAGTCAAGATTTGCCTCGATCGTCATTTGCTACTTTTACCAAACGCTTTGTACAAAGAATAGAGCATACTAATTGATAGAATTTCATTCTTTCAGTTTTAGGGGTGGTGAGTTGACAACCAAACAATTGATATAATGGGTCATAAATAATATCAATTTAAATAATTTCGTATGGAAGGTTTTCCTCAAAAATGCTGAGTGTGTATATATCGCTTCATAAAGAGTGTGTTTCCCGGTGGAGTTGCAATTTAATTTGGGTTTACTCCAAATTCAATACGAATTAGCTTCAAACATAGAACGGTTTGTTAACTAATTCCTCTCTTCCTCACACTTTTCTCATTTTCCCTACACAACTTCCACCGTTTTCTATACACAAGGGCTCATATTTCTCATGATCATTTGATTTGTCGTTTATCTCCATCTTTCCCAATTTGAGAATAATTGCACAAAAGTGTATTCACTAAACATGCTGGTTAACCGTATTCAGAAAAATTTAATACAAGAATAATTTTTCGATCGTTCAAGCTGTTGATTCGCTCTCACTTAGATTGAAAAATCTAATTCTTACAAAATGTTACATTTAATTTTCCATTTGAATTTGTATGTTAACCATATATTATGATCATCGTTTGATCGTTATTTTATGTTAACCGTGTGCTGAAATACGTGTTTTAGTCCTCCTTTTATCTTTTTCAGTGATAATAACTGACATTCGTTGCTTTTAATTCTGTATTGTTTCTGAAGACAAGACAAAGGTGAAAAAATCGCAGTTGCACTTGGGTCTTTCTCTTATTTCTTAAAGACACCTGGAAGCAGCGATTATACTCTTGACAAAATTACTATAAATTTTCGTCTCTGTCGCAATTTTTTTTTTTCCTCGGA
Source organism: Artemia sinica (assembly GCA_027921565.1). Taxonomy (NCBI): domain Eukaryota; kingdom Metazoa; phylum Arthropoda; class Branchiopoda; order Anostraca; family Artemiidae; genus Artemia; species Artemia sinica. Next base: position 33,045,864 of record CM051262.1, read on the forward strand.
AACAAAAATCGACTTTTGTTTTAATATTGCTATAGCTGAAGCTCTCATTAAAAAAAGACTTTTACGGCCATTATAAAGGAAGTTGTCTTTGGAATGAATTTATTTGTTTTCTGTTGGTTTTGTAGACCAAAATGTATCTTTAGATTTAATTTAAGTGTTCAGTTTTTAGTGTAAGAGCATGAATAAAGATTTTAATCTAATTGGGATAAATTTATTGTGTTTATCCAGTGAATATACGAGAAGAACCCATTACTGAAATTCTGTAAAAAATTAAAGCAGTATTAATGTTATAATAAATATCCTACTTAAATATTGGAAGAGGGAGTCTCCTAGCTTTCGTCATATAACTCTTTTTAGACCTTGGTCCTTTCAAGAACAGAAGAAGTCTAAGAAGAAAATGATTGCAATTGAGTACCGTGGGGCTCATTATTCGAGTGTAAAATAGGAAGGAATGGTTTTCCATCTACTACTAATTTGCTTAATTGAATTCCTCCTTCTGTAGAATTCTTTAGCTGGAAAATTCCATATTGGATATAGAGCTTTTAAATTAAATTTTAATTTTTTTTTGAGAAAATTCATTTTTATTAAAGACCAATATTCACAAAAAAATCGTATCAAACAAACCTACCACGTGAAAATGCATTTGTGAAAAAGAATGATTTGTCTTATCCTAAGGTTAGCTACAGCAATGAATTAGAATGTTTTAGTCTCAATGCCGCGGTAAACAAAGGAAAATTGCCAACTGTTGTGGTAGGTTCCAACAGGAACTGAATTCTCCTCCGCATCAAGTAATATAGCTAGTCATTTCGTGAAAAAAGCACTTCATGTCCTCAAACATCCCTTCACTCCTGTTTCCAGTCAAAGTTAAAAAAATTTCAATTCTTCTCAAAAAACAAAAATTATTAAAATACTGCTAAGGAATAAATCTTGCTGCTTGATTTCAAGGATGTCTTCAATGGTTCAGGATACAATGTAACAGAAATATTTTGTTTTTATTACCTATCAACATTTTTAGATGACTAAGTAATAAAGGAAAAGACTATTAAACAATGTGTTTTTTATTCTCTTGGAAATTATATGTATTATTTATAACCTCTCTTTTCCTACTCTCAAGCAAAATTTCAAACTTGGAAAGTCGAACTATTTTAACCTACTGTGGAGGGTTAAATCTACAAAAATGTGGATTTTTTTTTTCAAGCAGAAAAATCATGGATGCATGTTGATTTTTTTTTTTTTTTTTTTTTTTTTTTTTTTTTTTTTTTTTTTTTTTTTTTTTTTTTTTTTTTTTTTTTTTTTTTTATCAGGGGTGATCGTATTGAACCAACGGTTCTAGAATATTAGGAGAGGGGTCATTTGGGCTGAAATAAAAGTTATAGTATCCTTTTTGCGTGATCAAAAGATTGTGCCATTGACTACTCTGAGATAAGTAATCGATTTAATAGTATACAAAAATATATTGAGCTTCCCAGTTGCAGAGGAAGTTTTGCCACACGGTGGCGCATTCCTTCCTGAAAATCACATAGCCTATACAAGATAAATGTTGAATATAGATATTTATTTTAATGATTTAGATAAGTATTGTTAAGTTAATTCATTGGTTGATTTAGTTAAGTTAATTCACTTGTTTTTTTTTCATGGAATTTTGTTCAGTAATATATAATCTGGTATTATAAAAGAGTGGTGGTGGGTTATTATGTTGTGGGGGGTGCCAAATGCCTAAAATACAACATTTCAATATCCAAATTGTATAACTCTCCATAAACCCTCAAATAAACACAGAAAGGGATGCGTCTTTGTGCGTGAGGGTGGGGGAATTAAAATTTTTCATCTCCATCCATCTTGGTTAGACCTGGGCATGATTTGAAAGAAGACGAAAAATTAAATAAAAAAATAAAATAAAATTTTCAGATGAAAGTAAGGGGCTGTATTAAAACTTTAAACAAACAGAAATTATTTCGTATATGAAAGGGACAATCCCCTCCTCAACTCCTCGCTCTTTACGCTAAAGTTCGAATTTTTGTCCCAAATCTTAAAGAACGACTGTTCAAAAACATGAATTTGAAATTGAATTTGAATGAGAAGTATTTTTAAATACTTTTAAGACTTCAGAGTAAAGAACAAAGGTCGAGGAGGAGGCATCCTTCATATATGAAGCAATTTCTGTTTGTTTTAAGTTTTAATGTTGCTCCTTGCTTTCATTTGAAAAAAAACTTGTTTTCTTCTATTTAATATCTAGTAAAAATTGTGGTTGTTGACTACATAAATTATGCGTGAAGCTATTCCTTTTTCATATTTTGTATGCCGTGAACCTGCTTCTCCTTTAAGAAAACTCCAAGCTAACCCCTTCTCCCCCCCCCCCCAGAATGAAAAGAGCTTAGATGACTTCTGTAATTTCAGCTACCGGATTCATGTAAAACAGAAGGAAAGAAACAACTCTTCACCTATAAATTTTACAATGTCTTACAAAGCATATGACCCAATTAGAGCCGCGTTTTCAGGCTCAGCGGGTTCGAACACGGGTTGTTCTCGTCTAGTTTCAAGTTTCTAGTTTTTCGTCTAGTTTTTGTCTAGTTTCAGCGAGTTTGAAGCTTCAACCCGGTGTTTGACACACTAGATGCACTGATGCACAACGCTTAATGCACTAGACGAGAACAACCCGTGTTCGAACCTGCTGATTCGTGAACAAACCCATCTTTAAAACGGGTTGTTCGCGTCTAGTGCATCAAGCGTTGTGCAGCAGTGTATCTAGTGTATCAAACACGGGGTTGAAGCTTCGAACCCGCTGAAACTAGACGAAAAACTAGAAACTTGAAACTAGACGAGAACAACCCCTGTTCGAACCCGCTGAGCCTGAAAACGCGGCTCAGCTAAGTTTGATGCTCCTATAGCCTTTGGTTATATGTAGTTACATATTGCTGTAACACTTTCAAACATTTCAATGTTCAAGTTTCCTCTTGGCATTTTGAAAGACAAAAAGCATTTAAGCTGCAGCTGCTTTGTTTATTTTCTTTTTACAATAGTCTATTAAGAAATTAGTATGCTTATTAAACCAGTAATTCCCAATTAACATGGTTAATCAATTAGTTGCCCGGCTATATTCTTATTTATTTCTTTAAGAATATAGCTAGATCCTTAGGAAAAAAAAACGATTTTAAGGAACTAAATATTTCGCTTTAGATTACGGAAAACCAACTTGAATGGAAGCTACGTGATGCCGAATGTTTTCTCTTGGGATATTTTTTTTTTTTTTTTCCTGTAATGCCGTTTTCTCCAGCGAAATCGGAACCGTCTTCGGCTGTGCATCTCGTAGGCATACACGCGGGAAATTTCGCCATGTTAACTGGATTCCGTGAAATGAGTTTACAACTACTCATATTTCTATCTTTACGGATATCAGAGCGTCATAACATGCTTCAAATTATAATTCAGACTTAGATAAACTACACTAAGTAAAAATCAAATTGCATTAGCTTGAATATTATAAAATATATTTAACATGACACAATTAAGTGTTAGTTATCTCAACATACATCTTGATACATATCTTTTTTCCAAACTAACTATGATAAAAAAAAGGGTAAAGAAAAAAGGCCCACTGAATACAGCTTTTATTGTGTGATTGTTTGAGAGCTAATTTGTTAAAGATAGAAAAGTATTCAAAGTATATGTTAATTAATTGCAACCTTTGCTGGTAGCCGTGACAGCCCAGGTTCGTCGATGAAATTCAAATAATAGAGTGAGAGGTATGCAGTGATACCATAGTTACATTTTTCTATTCATCATACTATTTAGTTTGTGAAAACAGGAGGGCCACATGAGAAGAGGCTCCAATCCACCCTGTTCCCTCCCTGTGTCTTACTGTATTTATTTGAGAAGGAGCTAATATCTTATGTATTTTTCTCACTATACTTCGATACAAGTAAACGTCTAATTAAAGTTCTGCTGAGTACTGCTTTCGTATCATGTTTATTAGAAAGCCCATTTGTTGAGGATAAGAAGTATATGGATTGTGAAAGCTTTCTCCATATGTCTGCTTTAATTATCTACAAGCCTTTATTTACAGGAAGCTCTATCTACACAGATTTTCGATATAATTAAAATAACTGAAGGAGGATATACTTCAGGGCTACGAATATCATATATATATATATATATATATATATATATATATATATATATATATATATATATATATATATATATATATATATATATATATATATATATATATTATATATATATATATATATATATATATATATATATATATATATATATATATATATATATATATATATATATATATATATATATATATATATATATATATATATATATATATATATATATATATATATATATATATATATATATATATATATATATATATATATATATATATATATATATATATATATATATATATATATATATATATATACCTGGGCATGCCTGTTGGAGCAAATCTGAAAGAAACTGTAAACCTGGCAATGAAAAATTATGCTAGAAAGATCCAGGCTGCGTATGCCTCCCGGCTTTTCAAACGTTTTGTATATGAGTAGAGTTCACCGTTCTCAGTTATATAATAGCCTAACAGTTCCTCGCTTACTTGCCCTTGCTCCTGTTTGGTCTTTTCTTAATTGTGGTAAGAGAAAGCAAGTTCATTACCTTTATTTTAAATTTGCAAAGTATTTGATAGAACTGCCAACATGGACAAGCAACTCTTTTCTGCAAAGAAAGTATCAATTGGTAAACCCAGCCGGGGTATTGAGAAACGTGTTCGTGATTTCTCTACTAATGCCAGAAGTCTTCCCATCTTTGGTCGTTTCTGTTTATACCTTGTCCGTAGTTTTCAAAGTATGTTTTTATTTCTGTTGTTTCTTTGTTATTTTTGATGATTTTTACTCTGTCTTTTTCGGGGCTCTGCCCAGTTTTTTTTGTGATGGGTTATAAATAAAATGATGATGGTGATGATGATACATATGTATTATTTTACGTTGGAGCGTGCAGGTAATACGTGAAATGTTCAAACAACGCCTAGTCTCCTTTGTACAGCTTTTTGCCCCCCGACGATATATCACAATCTAGACCCTGGATGCCTACAGGGTTTCGCAATAGCCCAGATATGCCTAACGTAATGATTGAACAGTCTGTCTTATGGTCTTTGGCACATAAAAATGGCACTAAGGAACGAAGTAATAATGAAGTGTTTTGGAAACAACTCCATATCAAAAGGATAGATAGGTAAAGGATATTTGTTAAGCAATGGTGCCTAATTCCAGCTTAATTACTGCTTAGAGATACGGTTGTTTTGTTTAGTCGCTACTACTACTACTACTGACAACTCACCGCAGCACCAAGCCACCAGAGGTCTGTTTAGTCATTGAATGGAAATAACTACTTTTTTGGACCTATCATTGGGAGGAGGTGCTTTATTTTTCAGCAGTGGGTTCTAATTCAACGTCCCGTAAGGCTAGGCGTAGCTTCATAAGGTCGTCAGTCATTGAACATCTGCACATAGCTGAATCCATGCATGCTCAGCTACTCCTGGCTCAGTTTGTGCTTGCTTAATCTTCAACCACTCCTGAATTTGGGAGAGAGACGCAACACCATTCATGGACCATCTTTTTCTAACGTTCGCCTTTTCGGCCTCTGACATGTTTGTACCTGGCTCCGAGATTTTCCTAGAGCTTCAGCTTTGAATATAGGAAATGCCTTCACATTAGCTTCTATCCCACGCTAATACCCTTGTATGTGAAATCGAAATATACAGAAAATTTATCCTTGGAATATTTGGGAGAGGGAAGGGGGCACAGAAAAAGCCTTTGGAGGTCACAATTTTCCAATCCTTGGAAAGAAGTTTGCTCTTTTTATTCCGTCATCCGTGGGCTCATTTGTGTTTTATATTCCCCTCGTTTTTTTTCGTTCGTTTTAAGGCATCATCCTTGTACATGGGTCACAACCAAATTGAACAAAACAAAATTCTAAGGAAGGTTGCCTCTTAGTTTTCGTTATTTGGTATATAACTTTTTTTTTATATAGAATCGCTTGCCTTGGTCGTTTTTCTTTTCTTCAGAAAATATCCTACTTAATAAGCGGTTCAATTAACACAAGTTTTACTCTGTATGGTCCCGGCTACTAAATAGGAATTCGAAAATGCATCGTGTCTTGGCTTAACTGCTTAGTTGAGAAAAAAAAAATAATGAAGAGACAAGTTTCTTAATTTCCTTAAAGCGTTCTCATTTTTTAGGGCACATCAAACGAGACAAGAATATCCATGGCAAATCAGCGAGCAGGAAAACTTCTCAAATCCTAAAGTATGGCCAAACCAAAGGCATTTTATCTTCATCTTATGCATTCCCGTGTGCTTATTTCAGAGCAAGCCCTATTTGCACATTATAAGAAGTCTTTCTGTATTAATAAATATGATAAAAAATAGTTACTGTGAATATATATAATGTGAATTGTAAAGCTTCTTTAGGGTTTTGTTTGTGCTGCTTTTTACTGATTTGTTGTGAGTGTAGTAGCTAAGCATTTGACTAACTTTTCTAGGATTCCTGCTTATTGACAATTTTATTTTAGCATCACCACGCTTTGAATTTCTAGTAGCCCCCCTCCCTAGTTTTCATCACTTTCATCAGTGGATAAATAAATTTCATTGTTAATTCATATGACCAGACATAATTCAACGCTGTCTTGTCGAAAAATCGTAACTTACAGTTTCACACTTTTGCAATAGTTGCAAAAAAATGTGTTTGATCAATGAAAATTCGATCTTTCTATTCTGCATATGTTGCTGGTCCTCCCTTTGAGAACAGCTTAGAAAATGATTTTTAGTAATTTCCTCAGAATTGGGGAAATGTCAGATAAAATATAATGTTTAAAGATTGAAAAGGGGTCCTTTTTAATTAAAAATGAAGGTTCTTGTTCTTATTTGGCGTAAGCTTTCAAATCTTATTGAAAAATTCGGTAATTATTACAGATGGGGAAGAAATGGGTGAGACCTGTCCAATAATCCATCGGTGGCGCTGAACTCATTTATGGCCATTTTGGATTAATTGTCATTTTCTTGCTAGAATTAAAATCATATAGGAGAGCTGAAGGTTTTATTAGTATGCTTACTGCCGGTGTGTTTGTTGTTACTGTGAATTTTTTTGATTGATATAAATGTAATTTATTTTAAGCATCGCTGTAGATGGACTACTTAAAATACTGTTTTTGCTTAGTGGATGCTTGAGATGTACAATTCTGTTACAGTTGTAACGGCTGTTGTAACATTTCGTTTTAATTATTTCGATGTAATTATGGCAGTAAGAGATGTCATAACTTTGTGGTTTAAAGGCGTTTTCCCAAATTTACTATAATTTACTTTAGTTAAAATAATAGCTGTAATTTTCTATCTCAAGATACGTTATCTATACAAGAAGAAACATGCTACAAATGTTAATGTTGTGCTTTGAAAGGGTGTTTCTAATTGATTGTGTTATGGAATATATCAAAGAAGGTAATAGCATATTTGGAATGTTTAAGAATTGTAATATATTGGTTGTTACTTTGGTAACTAAAGTACCATTAAGGATAGTCTTTGATACTTTAGAGAAATATACTCATTTATGTGTTGACAAATTAGATGTTATTAGCCAGTTGATTATGTTTTCTATCCCTCTTTTCTGTAGCTAAAAAACAAGAATTTTGTTTTGTCACTTTCGTAGGGATTAAGTCATCCTCTAACTTGTAAAGTCACAATCCTTACTTTGCTCCCTTGATGGGTTGTTACTTCTCTGTCTTCCTAACTTCCTATGGTGTCTTAGCTGTAAATACAAATCCCCTAAACTTTGTAACATCACTATTTGAAAGCTGGTAGCTTTACCTAAAATTTGCAAAGTTTTAACCAGTGGGTCAACCCTATTGCAAAGTATAACATTTTTGAACTAGAGCTAGAATGGATTCTTGGGGACATCTGAAAGGTTTGGGGATTGGAATGTCACTACGTATCTTTAGATATAAAATTGAAAAACTATCTGCCGAAAGAGAACATTTACACGAACTTTGATTGGTAAAAGAGGAATAAGTTTACTTTACATAAATAAAAAGTAAATAAAAGGTATGTGCATAGCATTAATATTCTTTTTAAAAGTAAAACTGACAGTTTTTTAAGAATATTAATAAAAAAGAATATTTTTCTGTCAGCATTAGATAGGGTTTATAATTTGTTGGAAAATTGGTATTGGAAAGTTATGACGATACTTTTAAGTAAAAGAAAAAAAAAAAGCAGGAACCATGATGTAAAGTCGGTTGATCTTGAATTTTCTTGGTGGGTTGGGTATAAATCTCTGTTTTGTAAAAATTAAATAGTCTAGCTTTTTTTAATTAATCTTCTTTTTATTTTATGCTCTTTTATTATGACTTGTATTTTGTCGTTGTTCCGTTGTATGTCCTCTCGTTACTATTGTATTGAATCATAATCCGAATTTACTAGGATTTTCGATTGTTTCATGTCTTTTCCCTATTCCCGTTTCTTTATATATATTTTTTTTTTTCCGCCAGCTTTGTTTTCTCTTGCGCTTTAATTGAATTTGTTTCAAAGATTGTTTTAATGTCAATATTTTTGCTGCCATATTTATTTTCGACTCTTTATGTTCAGTCTACCAAAAGCTTGTTTTATTCTATATTTATAAAGTAGAGAGAAAAAATTAACCAATTTGAAAAAAAAGTGCGAAATAGAAAGTTTTGATAATACGTCTTGATTTTCAAACTGGTATATTCTGGCCTCTATCAGGTTTTATATGGCCTCTTTAATGGTTTTAACTTTAACTAACTATAATAAATTTATAAACAAAGCATAGAAAATTAAGTATAAGGGGAAGGAGGGGTGGTATTCATGCTGTTTATTATTGCAAGGTTGGAATAATGCTTTTCAGTTTAAAAGAGAAACAACTCAGTAACGCTACACAACTGAAATAAACCAATTTAACTTGAGCGCTTCAGTTCAATGCTTATAAAAAGAAGAGTTGATAAAAAAAAAGCAAACGTTTTGTGTGAGTGTTTTGATTGCTGTCTTTTATGAAAATTAATTAGCAGGTACTTTTTCTTCTAGCATAATCTACCACTTAAACTCTAACATATTTTCAATGTTGTATTTGCTTGTACCTGTTTTATTGATGTCTGTAGTTGTTTAAACCTTTAATAAACGTTATAAAATCTACTTTATGTTGAATTTGTTAAAATCTACACAGCAGAGCAGTGCGCAAAGCTGAAAACCAAAAAGAAGAAAGGAACCGATTCTGAAGAGAAAAATTGATGGATATCAAATTTTCTTTTATTTAAGAATTTATAAATACGATATGGATATTCTATATCAAAAACTATTTCAACGTTCTAACGATGAAGGATTTCACGCTACATTTTACCACATTTGTTGGTAGAGGCCTTGAGGCCAGGATTTTCATAATCGAATCTTGCGAACTGAAAATATTTGAGTTTCACCGGGGTATGCATCCTTTTCAAGATTTCTGATGTTAACAGCCGACCTCTTTTGTTATGCTTTTTTGTGTATACCATCTGGATCACATCATTTTGATGAAACGCTATTATTCACAAAGGTTATTTTTCTGTCGTTGGTTGGCTACTTTAAGACAAACCCTACTAGGGACCTACTATTAGACGCTTAAGCTTAATATGGTAGAGAGTAAAAGTACCAAAATTGATACAATTCGAAAAGAAACTAGATTTATGTTGTCTAGGCAGCGTGAAGTGTCCCAGCAGCCCTTTGTCGACTTTGCCAATGAAGGTGTTGCGGAAGCAGCACTTTGGTCAGGATTCCAAAGAAGGATTTAAAATTATTATATTGATTTTAAAGCCAGTTTGCCCTTGAGTGTATGTGTGTATTGTACCCAGGGGTGGATCTACTGCAAAATCTTGGGAGGGGGGCAATGTGACAAGGGCGCAATGAGCAAATCTTTGGGGGGGGGGGGGGGGGTGACAAAGGTGTGAATAATTGATTGAATTGACAAATTTATTCTAAAAAAAGAGTGAAAAAAGAAAAAAAAAAACAGGGAAAGAGGGCGCCAGAAAAATAATGGGGGAGGGGGTCCTTTGGATTCGCCAGTGAGTGTACCTTCAAGCAAATCGGAACAAAATATTGACTATGCAGCCACTTGAGCATTAAATGTATATATGTAATTATTTGAAAAAAACTACGTTTTCTAAAGAGTTAAAGAGGCTGAGTTACAAGGTCGAACCTTAAAACGTACAGGGATTAGGAGGCACAGTTGGGGGGCTGCCGCCCCCCAAATTCCCCGCTTTTGCAGCCTTTAAATAAAAAAAAAAAATTTTAACTGAAAGTAAGGAGCGACATTAAATCTTAAAACGAACAGAAATTATTCCGTATATGAAAGAGGCTGTGCCCTCCTCAACGCCTCGCTCTTTACGCTAAAGTTTGACTTTCTCACAACTCTTTTTTTAAACAATAAAAACTTTAGCGTAAAGAGCGAGGCGTTGAGGAGGGCACAGCCTCTTTCATATACGGAATAATTTCTGTTCGTTTTAAGATTTAATGTCGCTCCTTACTTTCAGTTAAAATTTTTTTTTTTTATTTAAAGGCTGCAAAAGCGGGGGGTTTGGGGGGCGGCAGCCCCCCCCCCCCTGTGCTGCCTCCTAATCCCTGTACGTTTTAAGGTTCGACCTTGTAACTCAGCCTCTTTAACTCTTTAGAAAACGTAGTTTTTTTTTCAAATAATTTCTGCACGTTTTTGTACAGTTTATTACTTATTATTGCTTGACTAACTGTTAGCTGATCGTGTCAGGAGTTGAAGTTGGGGGGCTGCCGCCCCCCAAACCCCCCGCTCTTGAACATTCTTGTGTTAAGGCTTTTAAAACAAGGGCCCCCCCCCCAACAGTTCCTGAATACTCAAATCACGTCGTACAGGGTGCCTCCTAATCCCTGTACGTTTTAAGGTTCGAACTTGTGACTCAGCCTCTTTAACAGCCCCCCCAAACTGTGCCTCCTAATCCCTGTACGTTTTAAGGGTTGACCTTGTAACTCAGCCTCTTTAACTCTTTAGAAAACGTAGTTTTTTTCAAATAATACACATAAACAGGTTAGAAATGCTTTGTTATGAAAAATTGACGCGCAGATATTTTCATAACAAAGCATGTCTAACCTGTTTATCTGTATTATTTGAAAAAAACTAAGGTTTTTTTCGTAAATGTAAATTCGGGGGATAATTTTTTTCGGTCTGAAAATATCAAAAGGCCCTAACAGGTCGAATTCTGCTTCGAAAATGAGTCCTCATTCAATCGGATCCGTTGCCAACTGTGGCCTGTAGGCGTGGCTAAGAAAAAAAAAAGAATGATGATGAATTTTAAGTGGCTATATTTGGTTTTTTTGAAAACAGGGAAGGAGTGATCGGATTGAGCTGAAATTTCGAGGATAAGCTCCCGGGCCCTAGGAAAGCTTAACCTCTAAATTTCAGCCCAATCGGACAACGTTTAAAGGGGGGCTGTGGTGGGAGGGTCCAAACTTCCGGCCCAGTTTACCCCATGAAGATAAAGTCGGAGGAGGATGAAAATTTTGCAAGTTTCTTAGTTTGAGCTTGGGCTACAAAATGCGATTACCGCCGTCTCTCTGCGACCTCTAGGACCTGAAATCACTTAACATTGTGGTGGGTCGCCTCTTTATAGAGGCACAAGTGTGCCTCCTTGATGTACCCTTAAATGTATCGGAAACAAATAAAACTAAAGAAGTTGGAACCAGCATCTAACCCGTTGCTTTGGTTTTCCTTCCTCGCTATCGCCTGCTTCCGGTAAAAATCACAAAGGAATCCTAGGAAAGAATTTTGAAAGTAGTATGGTGACGTTTCAATCAGGTGAAGTTGTCATTTTATATCAAACCTTCGTCGCCGAAAATGGTTATGATATAAAAAAGGATTTAAAAGAAATATACGTTGCCTTTTTAGCCAGTTCAAACCTTATCCTTCCGAGTCTCATCCGATCCGAAGTTTTTAAGACCACTGGTTGTATAAAAACCTGATATGCCCAATGTTACAACCTACAACCCTTGTCCCAGGGCTCTGAGGGGTTGTGTCCATCCCAAAGACATATTTATATGCTCTTTGGACTACTGTGAAAAGAATGGCAATCTCCCAATTTTGATCAGATATGTTTGGGGAAAACAGGATGTCAGGGAGGGGATGGGGCTAGTTGCCCTCCATCACTTTTGGCTTTTAAAAGGGAACCAGAACTATATAAGTTTTCTATCAAATGATCTTCGTCTGAAGTTCACACGACCACTCCTTCCATAAAAACATTATATGCCCCGGGGCATAACTAACAACCTTTGCCCCCAGACTCTGGGGGATTCTGATGGAGAAGGTAAAGTAGTTTGTATACGCAAGAAGGGCTAGGATCCTTCACAATGTTGAACGGGTAGACCTATAACACTTTGATACGTTATTAGTAAATTATTTGAAAATATTTTACACCCACATTGATCAAAAAATATACGTGGGGGACCATCAGTTGGGCTTTTGAAGTGGTTTAGGTGGTTCAAAATGCACACGCAAAATTTAAAAAAAAATGGAGCTTCAAAAAACTATTTTTTTATATTCGGAGTTGATATTTCAAAAACTTTTGATTGCATTTTGCATAGCCATCCTTTTTTATCATTGTTGCGTAGTAGAGTGAACCCATTTATAAGCCAATGTTTAACAGGGTGGTATGGTAATCCGTCTGTGAGAATTCTTGGGGGAGGACGACTTTCAAAAACAATTTCTTTACGTTTTGGAGTAAAACAAGGGTTAGTTCTTAGCCCCGTTATATTTAATAACGCAATTAGAATAGCCACATGGCTCCTACCCACATATGTGATAAACGGTATCGACATTAGCCACTTGTCGTATGCTGATGATGTTTTGTTGTTTTTGTGCAATTTAGTATCAATGCAGAATGCAATTAGTATATTACATTCACATCTACGGGAGATAAAATTAGAGACTGAACCTGCTAAAACAGAATTCCTAGTGGCAAATAATAATAATGATTTCTAGAGTCATTCAATTAGGGTGGAATTACTGAATAGTTTTAATAAAGACTCCGTTAATTGCGGGGGGTTGCCTTTTCGCCCGACAGTAAAAGCCACGTGCGAGTTGGTGTTATTGTCTGTATTTGAAAAACTTAGAAAAACTTCTAAGTTTTCCCTGCTAGTCAGGGTGAGAGGTCGTTTTGATAGACACTTACTATAATTTATAATTCAATGTTTGCCCCTCGCGTGTTTTTCATCGTTCCATTTTTGAAATTTTAAAGTAATAGTAATAAAAACGTATCCGCGTGTACTTTTTCCGGTTTTGTAAATATTTTCTTGGAATCCCACTACGGTTCAGAAATAGGTGTTATTCAAAAATTCGGAATATTTGGTGATACTGTTAAAATTGATCAACAATACGATCGATTTCTACGATGGATGTCATCTTCAAAGACGCAATTTTCGGACCTTTCAACTACGCTGAACAAAACGGCTATCTAAAAATTTTGATTGGATGTGTTTGAGGAAATGAGCGACGTGAGGGGGGGGGGCTTGTTGCCCACCAACCACTTTAGACTATTAAAAGGGCACTAGCCCTTTCAATTTCCAATCGGATGAGCACATTTCGAAGTTTCTATGACAAATTCCTTTTATAATAAGTGCCCTGGTCTAGACAAACCAAATAAACATAAATTATACATTGTGCCCACATCGCTCTTTACTTAGGCAACGCTATTGTAGTGCCTAAGTAAAACACTGCATTAAGGGTTGTTGGGCATTTAATAGTTTCATATAGTAATTAAACAAAGACAGTAAGTCATCAAGTAAAATTATTTAATATACTCGTATCAAAAGTGTCTACCAAAGGAAGTCATGTACTTTGATGTTGTTGTTTTGTTTTTTTTTTAGTTATCAAGTCAAACAAGTCAATATCTTGGCATAAAAAAAAATTCTAAATCAATCATACACAAAATTGCATAATGATTAGCTATTATAAGTCTTAGATTAGTCCAAAAGAGCGTATTAAAGAATGATAAACGATAACCTATGTTTTAGCTGTAGTTGTAATATGACCTCATATATTAAATCCCAAGCATACATTTTTTCCAATGTTAAACTTTGGAAAACTTTTTATTAGAAAACAATTTTACTGTAAATGTAATATTTTGAATCGCCCGATAAAAAAAAAAAAAAAAAAAAAAAAAAAAAAAAAAAAGTTTTATCTGATCGATTGAATTTTGTATCCACTAGAGGTAAAAACTTTGTGTCTAGGTGTTTAAGCAGTACTTGAAAAAGCGATAAAACCTAATAGTGGTACGTCTGTGTTTATGAACAATTTTTCTTTGATTTTATAAATGATAATTCTAAAACGAGCTCGTACCTCTAATATTTTTACAGCTCATGAAAGATCGAATTCTGGAGAAAAACCGTATAAGTGTGCCACATGTGAGAAAAGTTTTAGCCAATCATCTAAGTTGAAAAGAAAGCAATATTATGTTTTTTTTTTTTTATCCACTTGTGTCTTTTTTTATATCTAGCGGGTTTTATCATACAGCTAACCATTTGTGATTGATTTTTCGGGGAACATTTGTCCGAGTTTCTTTCCTGTGTCATAAGCTGAAAGTTTGAACTTCATGACCTCAGTCGCTCTTGATATATTCAAAGTTTCTTCAGAACGTCTACGTAAATATTGGGAAACTTGCATAACTTACAGCCCTAGCCCCATGGACTGTTGGGGGTCATGTTACCTGGCGAGGCATAGTTTTTGGGTACTTGAAAATTTTGGAAAAAAAAAAAAAAACAAACAAATAACCGTGGACATATAGGCCTACTGATATTTATTCCTTAAAGTTTTGATGATTTTTTATTGATGATATTAAAAAAAGGGAAAACATTTAAAACGTGTTTTGTTTTCAGTACAGCGTAAATTGTGTTCTAGTCTTGAGAAGGCATTGGGGTTATCAGCCCTACTGATGCTAATTTTTGTTTGTTTTTTAGTTTGACTCGGCTATTTATTGTAATTTCTGTTCGTTTTGAGTTTCTTTTATTTATTGACAGTGATTTGTGGTAGTTTTTTACGCTTGGAAGATTATTTGACTTTATTTCTGCTTATTTTTGGCTTAATGGAGCTCTTTACTTTTCTTTAAAAGACTTTTTTTGTGGAAAAAGTAATTTAAATTTATTTCTGTTCTTTTTTTATTGACATAGTTTTTTTTCATGGAAAAAAATAATATTTTATATATCTGGGCATTATGCAAGCCAAAACATTTACCACGAGATGTCTCTTGCATCATTATTGCAAGTATCTACTATCCTGAAAGCGCCAAGAACAGACGGCTGTTGGTATCCTACCTTCAGTCTACGTTAGACACATTACGTCAGCGGTATAGCCGCCCGGGCTTCATAATAGCTGGTGACTTCAACCAAACAAAGAAACAATGGCTTGCTAATACGCTGGGTATGTCACAAGTGGTCAAGATACCCACCCATGTCACCGGGAGCACCCTTGACCTTATTCTTACAAACCTTGCTCCATATTACAAAGACGTGTCTTCGAACGGGCCATTGGGCAAATCGGACCATCACACTCTGCTGATGAAGGCAAAAAGTGAAATCAGGAAGCTTAAGAAAATAAAAGTACTCCGGAGACCTATCACGAAGTCTGCTATTAATACGTACGGAATGTGGGTTGGTACTCACTGCTTCAGCGAAGTATACAACGAAAGCGATGTCAACAGGAAAGCAGAAATATTTCAGTCCCTACTCTATGAGAAATACTTAGCAGTTTTCCCGGAAAAGCAATTTGTCGTGAGCGAATCTGACAAGCCCTGGATCACTCCAAAAATAAAACAGCTGATTCGCGAAAAAAAGCCACTGTAAGGCAGTCAAGTGGTGACGCAACGTCGTTACGATTATTAAGAAACAAAATCGTTAGCCTTTGTCGCGAGGCAAGAAAGTCCTTCGGAAAATCCCTTTTGGACCCTGAAATAAAAAAAGGATCCCCGTAAATGGCACCGTCTAGTGAGGCAGATTGCTGGAAAAACAGTATCATCCAGTATCCGTATTCTGAACGATGATGGGTCACTCGTGAGTGCAAATGACGTCAACAATTACTTTACTGACATTTGTACATCCTTTCCTGCCCTCACTAACACTGAAATAGAGAATCTACTGTCAATATGCCCTGACGAAGGTGAAATCGAAATAGTTGAGTATCAAGTTTTCAAAGAGCTGAACAAGTTGTGTCCATCCAGTAGCTCTTTTCCTGAAGAGCTGCCTATAAGGTTAATACGAGAGTTCTCTCTTTTCCTCGCCAAGCCACTTGGACACATCATCAGCGAATGTTTCGCCCAGTCAACTTTCCCGTCGTGCTGGAAACGCGCATTTGTGCGTGTTATACCGAAGACTAAAACACCCAAATCTTGCAACGAGTTACGACCGATATCAATCACATCTACCTTTGCAAAAGTCACCGAGTCATTCATCCTGCGTGAATTGCTCAAGCAAACGCGGGAAAACATAGACCGTTACCAGTATGGCGGCCTCAAAGGTTGCAATACCTCGATATACCTCGTGCGCCTAGTTGACATTATCTTTAAGTGGCTTGACAAGGGCAGTACCTTCATCGACCTAGCTCTCGCCGATTTCAGGAAGGTATTTGACCTGATTTGTCATCTTACGGCAGCAAAAAATATGCGAGCAATGGGCGCACAGAAGCGGTCTCTTGCATTAGTGATGAGCTTCCTTCAGGACAGAATGCAGTGTGTATTTCCATTGTTTGAAGGTGACTTGATCTCATACTGGTCTAAACTTACCTGTGGAGCCCCTCAGGGTACAAGACTTGCTGGTTTCATATTTATCTCCCTCATCAACTTCCTCCTTCAGAATTTCGAAGAGCGACTCAAATTCGTCGACGATTTATCATTTGTCCTCAAATACCTCGTGAGAGAAGGTGTAATCGAACGTCAGTTCAGCGAGACCCTTCTGGCATCCTTCTCTGAGGACTGTGAACGTTACAAGTTGACACTGAATGCAGATAAATCAATGATCCTCAAGTTTTGCCCCTTAAAACGTGATCTGGAATTCCCGCAAGTCCCTTTCCCTATTGTCCATCTGCAAAAATCCTCGAGTCACATTATCGATGGACTGCACATTCACCGAACACGTGGAGAAGGTTATTAAGGCTGGCAATGCATCACTTCAGACCCTAGTCCTGATGCGCAGGTTTGGCTGCGACACTCAAAAGCCTAAAAAATGCCTATATTACGTATGTGAGACCTCTACTCGAATATGCCGTCGCTGTCTGGGGACCTTTTGTCCAGAGCACCCACTACCTTTGATATGACCTATAATCTTTGCAGAAACGAGCTGTTAACATAATCGTTGGTAACAGACGTGACAACTACAACAAACTCTTGCAAGAACTGAACCTTGAATCTCTCAGCGACAGACGATTATCACTGATCATGTCCCTCGGCAAGTCACTGCTATCTTCGCCCCATCACAGACTGATCCTCCCACCTGATGCTCCTGTTAACCAAAGAACCAGATCCCAGTCGAAGCTACAACCCCCTGTCTGCAGGACCAACCGCTACAAAAACACGTTGTCCCCTTTTTCGTTGAAGCATACAACAAGACTTAGTGTTATTTGAATTCACGTGTTAGTGTTTTTATAGTGTTATTTGTATTTTTTTTTTTTTCTTCTCATATTGTTGTAAAGACGACATAAATTAGCCATGGCTACGCTGTTCGATCTTAATAAACCTATGTCTATGTCTATTTTATCTTCGTTTTTTTCTATAAGAATCCGTAGTTTGGTTTGCTATTTGTATGTTGGAGAAACTTTTTCAACAATTTTTAATTCTGACACAAACAATATTTTTTAATTTAATTTTATAACTCCTGAATTTGACCTGAAAAATAAAATCTAATATCATTCCCAAATGATTCTATCTATGCTCTTTGACAACCTGGATACACTTACGCTTTTTTTATTTATTTAATTTGTAAGAGCAGAAATAGTAATAGTAGTAGCCCCAAAAGTTTCAACTTAATAACCCCAGTCGTTCTCGATATATTCCTGAGGTGTCTTATTGGAAACCATAAACACAAACGCCTCTTGATTTAGTTTAAAGCAGCATTTAGTTCTAAAATATAACAGGCCAATTGCATAATTTTGGGTGGTTGACATGCCCAATATCTCTAAAGACATAGTTGCTGGACCATTCTACTATGCTGAACAAAATGGATTTCTCAAAATTTTTACTGGATACATCTGGAAAATGATCCGACTTGAGAGAAGGACTGCTTGCCATCCAATCTCTTTTTACTCTTAAAAAGGGCACCAGAACTTTTAACTTTGAATCCAATGAGCTCCTTTAAAAGTTTCAATGATATTTCTGGCCATTATAGAGTGTTGCTTGCTATGATATTGCTTATATACCCTTTTGAAAACCTGCATGCATACAGTTTTTTTCGTTGAATTGAACTTTTCCTAAACGTTCCCTAACAATTTCACCTTAATACCCTTAGCATCATTAGTTACAGTAACTGTAGTGGCAGTATTAAAGGTATACACATAGTGCCTTCTGGATTGTTCAAAATCCCCCACAACTTATCCTTAAAGGTCAACTTAATAATGTAAGTTGTTCTTCAGATATTACTTTGTCCCCTTTTGAAAGTCCACATGCTCATAGTTTTTTTTTATTTAGTTCAACATCCGTTAAATATTCCTTAAAAGCTTTACCTTAACATCCGTAGCTTGCGCAGTAGCAATAGCAGCAGCATTAGTAGCAGTATGCACATAGCACCTTTGGTTTTTTTCAACATTCCCTTTAACACACGCTGAAAGTTTCAGCTTAATACTATCAACTGTTAATGAGGTATTTCCGATGCGTCTGCTTGACAACCTGTGTTGGCATAGTATGTTTCGAATTAGTTCCATACAGTTTCTATATATCCCAAGTTTTTCGCCTTAATAACCTTAGATTTAATACCAGTAGTAGTTGTAGTAGCAGTAGAATTAATAGTAATAGCCTAAGCTTTAGTGACAGTAGTTGTAATAGAAGCAGTAATATGCGGACCTGCAGCTAGACGGTCAAAGATGATATTGCCTAGCTTCGCTGATGACACACAGTATTCAGTGGCAGCTGTGACTGAGGCAGATTTATTTCTGCTATTAAATACAGGAATGAGTTGTATTGAAAGATGGATGCGTGTAAATAAATTATGTTTGAATTATAGTAAAAGTAAATTTATTATATATGGAGGAAGTGCTAATTATTATCCTTGGATCCATGGTATTCAACTAGAAAGTGGATATCTACAGAGACATAGTTATGTCCAATATTTTGGTGTCCAAGTTGACGAGTGTCTTATGTTTAAACCTCATATTGAATCACTGTGTACAAAAATCGTCAGGAAAGTTGGAATGCTGCGGAAACTGAAACATTTTTTCCCTCCTAAAATTTTAAGAATGCTGTATTTCTCGCTAGTTCATCCGTATTTGTTATATTGTGTAAGTGTATGGTCAGTGACATTTAATACTTATCTACTGCTACTGAGGGTTCTACAAAATAAAGCTGATCGTGTTTTATCTGGAATGCGAGGCTCTGACTCGGTTCGAAGGCAATACCTTGGTATCAAGATTCTGCCACTGTTCGGCCTAGTTAAGTTTTACACGGCATTATTCATGTTTGAAAGTTTTAATAACCTGCTACCTGCATGTTTCTCGATTGCATTTACTGAAGCTCAACACAGGTATGAGACAAGAAATGCCCATTCAATACGAACCCCGTTCCCTGTAACAACAAGGTCTACATTTTCTATCCGTTTTTCTGGCCCGGCTGTCTGGAATAAACTTCCCGAGGAGGTAAAAAACAAAACAGATCTGGATGAATTTCGAAATCCCCTCAGAGTAAGCTGTTTTTCTCAATATGTAAGATTTTAGTGGTTGTGTGTAGAGAAAGATTGGTTGATTGTTGTTGGTGAGATGATTGTTTGGGTTTTGAATGGATGAGTGATTTATTTCCCTTTTTTTTGCTCTGTTTTTGTGAATGTTGTGAGTTGTGTTGGGTTGTTTGCGTGGGTGATTCTCAAGTTCCCACTCTCTTTTTTTTTGTTTTGTTTTTGTTGGAGGGGTGGGAGAGGGAGGCGAGAGAAGATATTTATTTGTTTTTGGGTTGGGTTATATTAGGGTCCGAGGAAATAAAAGATAATAAAAGAATTTTTTTTAAGTGTTTTTCTTTTTTTTTTTTTTTTTTCTTTTTTTTTTTTTTTTTTTCGGGTTTTTATCCGGCATGCAGTAATGCATTGGATTGTGTTTTTTAAATGAGGAGTTTGTTTATTTATTTATTGTAACCCGTTTGTAAATAAAAAAAATAATAATAAAAAAAAAATAGTAGCAGTAGCCTATTTGTAGCATGAGTAGAAGGAGTAGCATTAGGATGCAAATATTTTGTTTTGGTTAGTTCAACATCCCTCACAACAAGTCATGTTCGTTTCAACTTCACACACCAAACTGTTCCTAAGATATTGCTGTTACAACCTGCATGCAGATGGTGTTTGTGATTCAGTTCACCTTCCCCCTCAAATTTCCTTGAAAATTTCGCCTTCATACAGGCATAGCTGTAGCAGTAGTCACATTAGTAGTATTGATACTACTAATAATAGTGTTCAAATTGCCTTTTGGTCAGTAGAACATCCCTATCACCAAGTTCTGAAAGTTTCAACTTAATACAGTTAGCCATTGCTACGACACTGCTGATATTATATCATTTTGATAACCTGTATGTTCATATACTTCTTAAAATTTTCATCTCGATGCTCTTAGCCTTACGAATAGTTGCAATAGAAGTAGTAATAGTAGTAGTATATATACCCCCTCGCGTAAATACCCCCCCGTGGAAAATACCCCCCCCCCCCAGAAATACCTCCCCCCCACGGAACCCCCCCCCCCCCGGAAAAAATACCCCCCCCCCCCCCCGCGGAAAATACCCCCTCAAGGAAAATACCCCTCCCAGTAAATACCCCCCCCCCCCCCCAGAAAATACCCTCTGTGGAAAATAAGGCTTTCTAAGTTTGATAGTTTTATTTGAGTTTTTTTTATTCCGTAGGGAGAAGGAATTTTGTACTTGTGTATTATGCGCCACTCACTCAAGTTTACGCTGTGTAAAATTCGAGAACTCGCCAGTTTTTTCGTTAGTTTCTTCGTTACTTTAGAAATCAATTTGGGCTATTGATTTGCATATTAGGGGGGGGGGGATAAAGTATAGCGGGTCTGCATGCAAAATGTGATTGATACAAGTATTCTGCATCTTAGATAGATAGATAGAGGAGTGTATTTTAAAGCCAAATATACGGCCATGAACATAGTAAAATAACATAAATGAAAGGTGCAAATAACATAAACTTTGATCAGCGATCATCATAAAACACTTAAATGAAACACTACATTAAACTAATAATAGTACTTAATACTTGGAAAAACGGTCATTGAAAAAAAAACACACTTAACACTTGGAAAAAACACAAATGAAACATTACATTTTCTTTATACTGGGATTTTTTTTTTTTTTTTTTTTTTTTTTTTTTTTTTTTTTTTTTTTTTTTTTTTTTTTTTTTTTTTTTTAGTTAACAAAATTTCCGGATACCTCACTATTTTTCTGTAATTTTTTAGTGGCTATATACCTAGAAAGAATTATTTTCTGACTTCAAACTGTCCAAATACTTTACTCCCCCGGTAAATACCTCCCACCCTCGGTAAAATATCCCCCCTCCCCCGCGGAAAAGAAGGCTTTCCAAATTTGAGAATTTTATTTGAGTTTTATTTTTTTTTATTTCCGTAGGGGAAAGGAGTTTTGGTACTTGTGTATTATGGGAAAACTCATTCAAGTTTACGCAGTGTAAAACTCAAGAACAAACCAGTTTCTTCGTGTTTTTTTTTTCAGCTTAGCGCGAGAAAGGACAAAGACAAGTGACAGAATATATGGGAAATATATCATTTCGGCTATATATTTGCACATAAGGGGGGGGGAGTAAATTATTTGGACAGTTTGAAATCAGAAAACAATTCTAGGTATGGCCACTAAAAAATTACAGAAGAATAGTGAGGTATCTGGAAATTTTTGCTAACTAGAAAAAAAAGAAAAAAGATCCCAGTATAAGTAAATATAATGTTTCATTTAGTAGTGTTTTTTCCAAGCGTTAAATGTCTTTTTTTTCAATGACCGTTTTTCCAAGTATTAAGTACTATTATTAGGTTAATGTAGGGTGTGAACTTCATTATCAATGTGTATTTCTTTATTAGTCAGATACCATGCGGGACACGTATTTGTTAAGTTCAAAGGACATAAACCTAGATATTCTTACGCCCACCTTTCTCTCATAAATCGTAAATAGCAATTGACCCATAGCTTGTAATCATGGTTGCAGCGGCAACTGCAACCTAGTAAAGAGCGAACTACAGCCCATAGTAATCAAAAGTTGAAAAACGTGTTTTCAAAAAAAAACTGTCTAGTGAGAAAAAATTGCCATTAGACACTGAATCAGGAATGGTAGCTATTGTTTCGGTTAATCTTAGAAGTAAAAGTTTATTGCGAAAAGAAATTTATGGTGATTTCGAAAAAGAGCCTGAAACCCCTTGAAAATAGCGTCAAATCAAAATTAAAACTGCACCATTGGAATCAGCATGGTCGAAAACCTTTTGTAGGAAAATTACAGTCCCCCACCTTGAACACCAAGGAAAATGACTTTTTTGCATGGGTAGCACTGGTCTGTCTCCCTTTTTGTTTTTGTTTTTCTAGAAGGGCTACGGGGTGGCCAGAGCATCATAGAGAGACGTGTAATAACTCATTCGAAAGGGAATTAAATTTGTAAGTGCCCTTTTTAAGTGACCAAAAAGATTGGAGGGCAAATAGCCCCCCTCCCTGCAGTCCCCCTCCCCCCAACTAGTCCTATAAAAATTTAGAAATGCCATTTTGTTTAACATAGTTCAAAGTTCTAATATATGGTTTTGATGATATAATGGCCCTCCATAGTTCCTGGGGAAGGGCTGTATGTGGTATTGGGCGTATAGATATCGCGCGTATAGATATCGTGCGCATTGGTATTGCAAGTATCGTATCGGGAATATCGGTATCCGTTGTTGTTTTTTTTTTTAGTCATTTTCTGGGCTCATTTTTTTTTAAGCATGTCCCTGCAAGGTATCATGGTTGGCAGCGGCAGCTGCAACCTAGTAAAGAGTGAACCACAGCCCATTGTAACCGAAAGTTAAAAAATGTGTTTTGAAAAAAAATGCCTAGTGAAAAAAAAAATCCCATCTAACACTGACTCAGGAACGTTAACTATTATTTCCGTTCGTCTTAAAAGTAAAAGTTTATTACGAAAAGAAATTAACGTTGATTTAGAAAAAAAAGCCTCACATCCCTCAAAATGGCGTCATATCAAAATGAAAAGTGTACCCATTGGAATCAAAATGGTCAAAACCTTGTACAGGGAAGTTACAGTCCCCCTCCTTGAACAATAAGGAAAATAACTTTTTTGCATCGGTAGCACTGATCTGTCTCCCGTTTTTTTTTTTTTTTTTTTTTTTTTTTTCAACAGGTCTAGCGGGCTACCAGAACATCATAAAGAGGTTCTTAATGGCTCATTGAAAAAGCTATTTCTCATATCTACGTGCTTTTTGTAAATTCTGTCATCTCCAAGTGCCTTATGGCACTAAAATGACACTTTTTGTGCTATTCCTCAAAGGGTGGCACTAGCGGGCTACCAGAACATCGTTGGTAGATCTTTTATAGCTCATATAAAAGATATTGCACATATCTACGTCTTTCATATAAATTCCACCATCATCAAGTTCAAATGTCACTAAAAACGGCACTCTTGGTGGCATGTCTAAAGTGGAAAAGCTGCACTGTAAAAAAAAAAAATTGATTCCCAACAAAACATTTTGCTCGAATTCAAACAAGTCGAAAAAAATCCAATTTTTCTGTTGGAATTGTGACTTGCTTATTTGATTCAAACAAGTCACAAAAAAATCGAATTTTTCTGTTGGAATTGTGACTTGCTTATTGAATTCCAACAAATTATTGAAATTATTAAGGTTTATGTACATTTATCAGTAGAAAAAAAATGTAATTTTCACCGTAAATAGGCTATATCAATCAATACGGTTTGAACTTCAACAGTAGTTTGAAGTTTCTTGAATATCATTTCAAATTTGACTATAGGACCATTGAAAGTAATATGTTCAGTATAAGTTCAATTCAAATATTTGAATTATAGTAGAAAAAAGGGAATGCTAATTGAATTCTGAGTATAAAAAATATAGTTATAAAAATAAGGAAATATGTTTTTACTTTGAAATAAGATGAGCCCTCTTGTCTGCAAAATGAACACGCAGAAATTTATGTACAAAAATTATTTTTTACTTTCACAATCGCTTTTTTTAAATACATTTTTTGTGAGTTTCTCTAAATAAAAAATTTCTTAAGATGCTACCCCAACCTTAACAGTACTAACGGTGAAAATATATTGCTTTCTGAATTCAATTTTTTCTAATTAAGAACAAAAATCCTTTTGTGGGAACAACTTATGTATTTGCAATGAACGTCGTTTTTGTAATGAGACCCAAAAAGCGTTTCAAAAAAATTCTTCCCTGGATTTGCCATAAATTTGCTGCTTACACTGAATAACCAAGTAAGCAAATATATCGAAGAAAGAAGACGCCTGTAAGGCTATTTTAGTCCTTTACGTGAACGTAAAGGAACCAAAAGCTTCCCCAAAAAAGAGAATTTTCTAAAATGGTGCACATTTCAACTGGACTCAGAAATACTACACTTTAATAGCATGAATCGTGCTTCAAAAACTCCAGTTTGCTAGAGGATTAATTAAAAAATTGGACGTTAGCCCAATAAGTTTTATCAAACCGTTCATAGTGTTAAACTGTAATTAAGGAGCGACTCAGCTCAATTATAACCGAAACTCAAAAATGGAATTTTGATAACAATTGATAAGAATTGGGTTTTTATGCAGATTGCAAATATATAAATTTCATTACGTTTAATATCTACCCACCAAAGGCTCCAAGCCTCAGAAAAAAAAGGGATTTTGAAAATAGGGAGCCTGATTTTCGAAAAAGGGAGAAACACCCCCCCCCCCCCAAAAAAAAATAAATATTAACGTAAATCAGACCTTTAAATTCAGCGTATCAGAAAATGTTATTGTGGGGGTTATGATCTCCTATCTGCACAAATGTGGAATTTATGTTTTTGCCAGAAGACAGATCACGGATGCGTTTGTTTGTGTTTGTCGTTTTTTTGCTCTAGTGTCCTTTTTAGAGACCGTAAAGATTGGAGGGCAACTAAACCTCCTCCCAAGACCTAATTTGTCTCTTATTTTTTTTTCGAATGTTATGATTTCAGATCAATTTGACAAACAAACAAAAATCATCTCCTTCAACTACCTAAAAAAATTTGCATAATACAGAAGTAGATTTAATGTTAAGATCTTCAAACGAATTTTTGGAGAATTTTTCCTGAGTGCGATAAACGTAAACTTCGATCTGTTTTCTTTAAGTATGCTAAGTTTCTACTTCGTCTCCCGTTTCGGCCCGAAATTCTTTTTTATTCGGAATTACAATATAGCAGACCCAACTTCAGCCATCCTTAATCAAATCTCAAAGTTCAATAATAATGTTAAAAGCCATCCGTGGTTTGAAATCCTCCGCCAGTAGAACGTGTGTTTTTGTTTTCTCTATGGTTTAACCAGTCTTTTCTTGCTAGTGAGTATTACATTGTGTCTATAACTTGTACTCTTATGTATTTTTTTCTTGTCGTGTATATTTGTCTTGTTTGTCTTTTCCTTGTGTTTTTGTGTGCTCCGTCTCTTTTGTTTGATTTTGACGGGTAGTAAAATATTATTATTATTATTATTATTATTATTATTATTCAGATCAGAGAGAGAAGACATTCTGATTGTAATGGTAAGTATTGCAGTTTAGTTTATTAATATTGATAACTTGTGTCTTATGTTTCCCAAAATGTTTAAGATAGTACATTTTTATAAATAAAAAAAAGTTTGGTAAAATTCTACGGTACTGTTCTATTAGCTGTAAACCATGCCAGAAGTGAAGTTCGGTTAATGCTAGTGAAATAAACAAAATAGGATAAAAATGTAATAGTTTAGAAACAAAATTCGGTTATATATTTGCACATTAGGGAGGTGGGGGGTAAAGCATAGCATATTAAATACTTAACCTAACCTAGGTACCTTTTTTCCCCCTAAACCCCAAAAAACTAAAGTTTAAATATTGTAAACGCACTTAGAAAACACTGTTTGCAATCCAATTCTCCGTTGAGACAACCTGTTTGACTAGTTTCTTTTATCATCTATTTTGCGTGGCTTACAGCTAATAGAACAGTACCAATTCTACTTTAGTTACTTTTGGCTATCTTGGAAAGGGCTTAGGTTAGGAAAATGAAACTTTCAAGGGTGGGTCTACAGGAGAAAGTATGGGTACTTATGTACTACCTGGAACACACGCGAAAAATGAAGTTTGGTTGATGCTAATGAAGTAAAACAAAATAGGATAATAGTTTAGAAACAAATTTCGGCTATATATTGGCACATTAGGAGGGGGGGGGGGGGGGGTAAAACATAGCATATATTAAATACCTTACCTAACCAAAACTAGGTACCTTTTTTCCCTAAACCCCATCAAAGAATAGTTTAAATATTGTAAGCCGAATAACAAACCACGCTTTACAATTCATTTCTCTGTTGAAAGAAACCCGTTTAGAAAGAAACCCACATCTTCCCTATATAATAAAGCACATGTGTTCCAGATAGTACATAAGTATCAAATTATGTCCCGGGAAGATGTTTTGAAGTACCTACCTCCACTCCTCCCTCTAGAGGGTCCTTAAATTTGCCTACATGACAGGTCTATGCTTATTGAAATTTTAACAAAACAACATTTTACCTTAATTTTCAGTTATCAGTTTCTTTTTCTCAAGGTTTAGTTCCAAAAATTCAATTCCTGTTATTTGAGTAGAATTTTATGTCTTTAAAACCTTTACAAATTGGGATTGAGTGAAGATGTGAAGCAGAAAAAACAATTTTGTTGTACTTCATCTAAGCAGAAGATCTATTTTGCAAGGTTTCAATTTGGTAACACACAGATTTTATGAGGCGGCGAACAAGAGATTTGGTGATATCTGATGAATAAGCAAAGGTATTCAGAAAAGACAGGAATTATTATTACAACCGTTCACCTCTGGAGGTAGAAAAAAGGGGGGAAGTCTTTCTTTTATTTGTGCCTCGATTGATTTCATCTTCACTTCAGGTCCAAGTGTTATTGTTTTCCTGAATGGAAGATATTTCTTACTCAAGTGTATTCGGTCGGCCTGCTACTACACCATTGATTTACTGATTTCCACCGTGAAAAAGATGCAGCTGTTAAGAGGTCTCATATTATCTGGGAGAACTTTTTTGTTGTAATTTTCTGTTCTTGTAAAATAAATGAGATAATTTTTTGTATTTATTGATGCTTCAGAAAGAAGAAAGGGAAACTGAATCCTGAGAACTAGATATTAGACTGTAGACCTAGGAAATTAAACAACGCTAGTGATAGAAATCCAATAAAAGAACAGGAAATCCAGCAAACAAGATGGAAATCCAATAATGATCTTAAAATCCAACACGTCGTTTTGTCAACAAACTGAAAATTCAATTCGGGTATGGGAATTCCACATTTTTGTTTCCCGACAAATTGGAAATACAATAAAGAATTCCAAAATGGAATTCCAAAATGGTCTCCAATATTCAATTTCAGCTGTTGAAACTCAAATTTGTTGTTATAAACATTACAAACAATTTTTGTTGAATCTCAAACGATTTTTTTTTCACACTGGGAGGCTATTGGGCTAGCAGAACTTTAAAAAGTGATGTTTAATGACATTCATTTTATAAGGCATATCCTGGGAAGGCAGATTTTAAACCTATTACTCATATCTACACGCTTTTTATCAATTTTACCATCCAAAAATGCCATATAGCACTAAAAACGGCACTTTTGGTACCACTTCTTAAATAGAAGAGTTTGAAAGCATAAAACTGTACCATTGCAATAATTATGGTCCAAAGCCCTTAACTGGAGGCTTATAAGATCCCCTCACATATACTCCACATCCAGACCCTCTTAGTAAGTTTCATAAATCAACTAGTCATATTAAAAGTAAAAGATTATTGCGAAAGCAAATTAACTAAAACTAAAAACTTTTCAACCAAACATCTACCAAAAATTAAGCTTGATTGATCAACAGTTTTGAATTGAACCTTCAAACTTTGCTCTGTGATGAAGCCTGTGTGCTAGTTCTAACGGCGGTAATTGAGGGGAAGGGACGTCCTTGCCCTCTTAATTTTTGCTCTTGCCTAGGTTTTGAAATCACTTTTTTGGTCATTTCATTGGAAAAGGCACTTGTTTCATTTAAAAAGCTGGGGAAACAACCGAAAGTGCGCTTTGTGGGAGAGACCTAAGGGTTGTTCACGTGTTTGATTAGATGACTGGGAAAGTGGTTCAAGGTTTATTTCAGGGATTACTAAAGTATCGGCTTCTCTTTTGAGAAAACCGAAATATGACTCGTTTATTCTTAAATCACCGGAATCTCTGTTTAAAGCTAGACCTAAATGTTGGTATTTATAAATTTCAACAGCTTCTCTGTAGTGCTGGACAATACCTTTGTCATGCGAAATAAGGCTAGCTTGACATGCACTTTCGGTAGATTTTTCCTTAGATTTCCTTAGACTTTCCTTAGATTTTTTGACATAAGGCTAGCTCGTAGTATGGTCTAGTATGGTGAATTTTCCGTCGATGGCAGTTCATATTTTTATGGATTTTCTGCAAATCGCGGATATTGGCGATTAACTCGCTTTTATGGTTGTTAGGTATGTGGTTTTAATTCTATATTAATTTTTGGCTCTTATTGAATTTTATTCATCTTTTAAGTTTTTGGTTTTTTTCTTTAGTTTTTTGGTTCTTTTCACATTGACTTTCCGCGTTTGTTTTTTTTTGCTGTTTTTTCTTCGGCACTTTCTTTGGTTACATTATTTCGTTTCGCGCTGAAAAAAGAGAGGCGTTTGTCCTCTCGAAATATTTGCTTTGTTTTTTTCAGTATTTTCATTTGGCCTATAAAAACTCCATTTTTGCTCGTTTTTCTTTCTTTATGTGATGTCAGGCCAATGTGGTTTAAGAAATTATCGTCGTCATGCTTATGGGGAGCATTCTACCAATGTTGTCACTACATTCATATCTCTTGTGAGAAAAAAAAGCTAATTTGATTAATCAACAGTATTTTCTTCATAATTGTGAAATGAACCGTATTTTACCCAAGTCAATGATACCTTCACTTCACTTAAACACACGTAACGAACGGCAATTTACAGAACGTATAGGGTTTGGTATTTTAAATCATGTTATTAGCGACTGCAAAAGCAAGCGCTACCGGTTAAATCAGGATATTTTCAGGCAAGAGCGAGAAATATGATGTACGCTTTCTTATGCTGATTTTCATCAAATTAAGGCTATTGCTGAAAATTCTTTTCAGCATGATTTTAGGATTTCTAGACAAAGACTTTCTGAGAAATTACATCGTTTAAAGTTGGAAAAAGTCTCTAATAATCCACCTTTTGTCCCAAATGCGTATCCTGGTCCTGCTGTGATAAATCTCAGCCTCACGCCCCTTACAACTGAGCAAAATCAGGTTCTGTCGAAAGGATTGAAATTTTCGATAAACCCTTCGAAAATACCTTATAGTGAAATTATAGCGAACACAGAGGGGGCATTTCATGACTCTCGTGCGGATATTGGAGAGATTGCTGAGGTCAGAGCACAATTTGCTGAAACTTTGTTGGATTCGCCTTCTGTTAATAATCCAAATTTAAAAAATTTAGTAAAAATGAACGCTTGGTCTTACACGCACTACATAAAGATTGTTCCAGGATTATTACGAAAGCCGATAAAGGCAATACTGTTGTTGTATTAGATTCAGATGATTACGACAAAAAAGTCAGAGAAATTTTAAATGATTCTAACACATATGAACAATTAGCTACCGATCCCACAGAAAAATTTGTCTAGGAAGTCCGAAAAGAGCTTTCTTATCTAAAAGGAAAAGGTGAAATTACAGACCAGTTGTACAAAAGGTTTTACCCACGCGGATGCACGTCCCCTCGCTTTTATGGTCTTCCTAAGGTTCACAAGCCCGGTAATCCACTTCGACCCATTGTTTCTTCTTTTAATTCTCCTACAGCAAAAATAGGGAAATTCTTATCAGTTATGTTTCGCCCACTAATTCAGGCTCAAAAATCCTATATTAAAAATTCTGCTGATTTTGTTTCCAAGGTAAAGCAAGTTTCGGTTAAACCAAATACAAGAATTGGCAGTTTTGATGCAGATTCAATGTATTCCAATTGTGATCCTCAAAAGGCCGAACTGATTTTGGAGCAAAAACTTAATTCTAACCCATCTATATCAGAAAAATCTACTCTTTCGAATCAGACACTTCTTTCGCTTACAGCCCTTTGTAACAGAACTTCTATTTACTTCCATTATAGAGGCATTTTTTATAGACAGAAATATGGGCTCTCCATGGGTGCCCCCCTTCTCCAATACAGGCTGATATCTTCATGGAAGACCTTGAAGAAAGGGCTATTTTGCAAAGTTTTTGTAAACCTGAATTTTGGGTTCGTTTTAAAGATGATATTTTATATTTGTGGGAGCATGGTGACGAGTCTCTGGGTTCTTTTCTTCACTTGCTCAACTCTTTGGATCCAAAACTCAAATTTACTCAGGAATCAGAGATAGAGAGGCGTCTTCCTTTCTTAGATGTTCTGGTGCACCGAAATGATTCATGTTTCGAGTTTGGTGTCTATAGAAAACCCATACATAATGACCGTTACTTAAGTTATTCCTCTAATCATTCTCCTGATGTGAAAAGAGGAGTTGTCACTTCTCTAGTTTATAGAGCATTGAAAGTTTGTTCAACACATTTCTTGGATTTAGAGCTCAACCACCTTAGAGATATTTTATTTGGGAATGGTTATCCAATTAGTTTAATAAATTCTGTAATTGCAAAACGCATTAAAAGATAATCAGATAGTTCCACAGAAAACACAAAATCAAAGGGAAAATTCAGTTTATCTTGGTCTTCCATACGTTAAAGGGGTTTCACACCACATGTCAAAAAAAATCTAAGGAAAAACAACATTTACACTTATTATAGACCCAGAAAAACTATCAGGTCCCAAATTTATCAAGGTAAAGACCCTATCCCGATAGGTGAAAAACTCCGGTGTCTACAGAATTCCTTGTTCGTGTGGTCTTTGGTATATCAGAAGAACTGATCAGCGACTAACGGATAGATTAACTCAGCACTCTAGTTCAATTAATAATACACTTAAAAAGCGGAAAAAAAACAGAAAATTTTGACTCTGCCCTTGCAGAGCACATTTTTGAAAAACAGACCATACTATTTTGTTTAATCAAGCTAGCCTTATTTCGCATGACAAAGGTATTGTCCAGCACTACATAGAAGCTGTTGAAATTTATAAATACCAACATTTAGGTCTAGCTTTAAACAGAGATTCCGTGATTTAAGAATAAACGAGTCATATTTCGGTTTTCTCAAAAGAGAAGTCGATACTTTAGTAATCCCTGAAATAAACCTTGAACCACTTTCCCAGTCATCTAATCAAACACGTGAACAACCTCTTAGGTCTCAAAGGGTGTCTGCAAGAAATACATTAATTAAAATCCGAAATCAAATGACATAGTTCTCCAACTTATTTAATTGCTGGTTCGTTTTGTTTTTTGAGTGAATGAATTGTTTCCTTTTCTTTGTCAGTTGTTCGCTAGTATCCGTCGATGGCAGTTCATATTTTTTTGGATTTTGTGCAAATCGCAGATATTGGCGAATAACTCGCTTTTATGGTTGTTAGGTATTTGGTTTTAATTCTTTTAATTTTTGGCTTTTATTGCATTTTATTCATCTCTTAAGTTTTTGGTTTCTTTCTTTGGGTTTTTTGGTTCTTATCACATTGACTTTCCGCGTTTGTTTTTTTGTTGTTTTTTTTCTTCGGCACTTTCCTTGGTTACATTATTTCGTTTCGCGCTGAAGAAGAGAGGCGTTTGTCCTCTCGAAATATTCGCTTTGTTTTTTCAGTATTTTCATTTGGCCTATAAAAACCCCATTTTTGCTCGTTTTTCTTTCTTTTTGTTTATCAGCTGTTTGGACTCATTTATGATCATGTACATTTTTTCAAAACTTTATATATACCAAAAACTTCCTTTCCCGTTATCCTTCATGAGTTACTTTTGCTTCAATTACTTTGTTACTTAACTAAATCCGGGTTGCAGCGGTACCTAGCAACCTATTAAGAGACGATCACGCCCCATAGTAAAAACTAAAGTAACCCATAACTTCTGAAAAAAGATTCAGAACAAAACAAGAGTACACTATTGGAACCGCCTTGTCAAAAACCTTTATAAAGCAAACTTACCGTCCCTGGGCTAACAAGGAAAATATACAAGAAAATATATTGGCTTGGAAATCAAGATAACATACGGCATCTTTTATTCTTTTCGTAAAAAAAAATACGATATCTGAAAATAGTGTCAGATCAAAGCAAGAAGTGCATATTAGAAATCCACATACGGCATCTTTTATTCTTTTCGTAAAAAAAAATACAATAGCCATAACTCCTGAAAATAGTGTCAGATCAAAGCAAGAAGTGCACTATTAGAAATCATTCTTTACAAGATGTAATTGTCCTTCTTCGTCCTTTTGAAGTAGCTTTACTTTGTCTTGGGCATTCTCCACAATGTCGTGAGTGGTATTTTATCCTCTATTGGGTCAGAACCTTCTAATTTCACATCCTTAGACTTTTGGCGTTTTTCCATTTAACAAAATACTGTGGCACTTTTTGACTGAACGGTATCTTCTAACTTCACATCCTTAGACTCTTAATGTTCTTCTATTTCGGAAATAATATGGCACTTTTCGACTGAACCTCTTTGTTGTTTGGAAAAGGAGGTACTGGAATTTGCCTGGAATTATTATTCAAAGTTATTCCACCAGAGGAATATGAAGCAGATGTGTGCTCTAATAGCCTTTTCAATATATTTTTTTCCAAAACACTAATTCTCCGTGAATATCGTAGCTCACAGTTCTTACAAACTTAGAATCGAGGCCTATTTCTTCCCAAAAGGCTGGAAAAACAATAAAACGTATGTTCACAAATATCTGGATGTTCGCAACATAGCATAGTAATATCCTTGCTTCCATTTTCCAATAAATACCAGATTAATTTTGTTGTCTTTAAATAGCGAGGACGAATTTGCATTTGCTTGGTATATATATAAAGCTTTTATATTTTCTGCATATTCTTTTATTTTATGCTTGATTGCTTTCATAATCTTGAAAATTGCCAAATAATCAAAGGTGCGTCTAGCTACCTCTGCCATTGCCTCATCGGTTGGCATGCATAGATCGCTGGATATAAGATCCTGAACTAACAGTTTGACACTACTATGGGTTTTAAGCAAAATAAAAAACATTCTCCTGATGTTCTTGTAGCTGTATTCTGGCATATAAGAGGTTGGCTCGGAATTATCAGCATGAAAAACATGGAAAGATTCATTTTTGTTCTTTGAATTCAAATTCTGCTGTTGCAATACTGTGCTAAAATGTGCATTCCTATCCAAGGTGGTAGATTTTTGACACTAGAATGAGGACAAGACTTTTCTTCATCTGACAGGTTTTTTAATATATTTTTACGATATAAGGACAAATCTTGTTTAATTTTATTTATTTGGTTTTCCCTATATAGTGAAGCAAATTCGCTAAATTCAAGATCAAACGCCCTTTTTATATCGTTATAATATTGTCATTCATTCTATTCACAATTATATTAATAACCGTAAATAATGCTAATTCATCAAAGGAGAGCTTAGCTACTTCTGCCATTGCCTCATTAATTGGCATAAATGGATCGTTGGAAGTTACTTCCCTGACTGTTATTTCCAGATTATTACGGCTTTTTACAAAAATTTTAAATTTTCTTCGGATATTTTTGGAGCTATATTTTGGTATGTACTCCTGGTTTAAAGTTCCAGCCTCATTGACGTTCCAGCCTATATCGTGCTTTTTCTCTTTACCTTTATCTCTTTCTCTTTTCTCATTTACCTTTACATTTTATTCATCTGACAGTTTTTTAATATGCTGTTCCTCCAAAACTCTAAATTTTGGTTAATATTTTTTATATTCGAAGACCACTTCGTGCACCATTAACTTCGTGCATGCAGTTATGAAATTTAAATTCACAAGCATTTTTTTATAATCAAATATGATTCAAATAATCATCTATGTAATGATTCCTTTTATTACATCAGTTACTATTAGGTACAGTTTCGTCCCTTAATGTAAAAAATAAATATGTGACATCATAACCAGATGTTACAACCATCATGGTTGTAGAGGTAAATGTAACCTAGTAAAGGATTAACCACAATCCTTAGTAAAGTTTCTAGTTGCTGTGCCATGGTTTGTTCTTTACTAGGTTTTCAGCTATCTCAACAACCAAGATACCGATGAAACTTATATAATCCCCAGTTTTAATGAACTGGATCGAACTTTTATGCAATCATATATGGTTACAATTTATGATTATGACGTCATTAGTCACACTTGTACATGAAATTCCATTTTTTTCGTGATACTATTTTAAAAATTATTTGTTTTTTAATTACAAACACTTTAGAATGCAATTTAAACAGCTTCAGATAGAGCCATTAAACAGCTCTCTATGATTTTCCAGTGCCCAGCTAGCTGAGCAGAAACTAATAGAAAAAAATATACTTTCGATGCCGAATATCGTAGTTCAAGTCATTTTTCTTGTTTTTCAAGCCAACAAATTTTCTTGTTGTTCAAGCCAAGAGACTGCAAGTTTCCTATATAGGAGTTTCGGACAAGGTGGTTCTAATAATGTTCTTTGTGTTTTGACCTGTCATTATTTTTAGGAATTACGGGTTATTTTGGTTTCTATCAGTGTAGTTGATTTCCAGATAGAAAATATCTTTTTGAGGAGGAAACTCCCCCACAACCCTCGGGGCAACGGTTTTAAGTTATGCAATGGGGGCATATAAGGTTTTTATAGAAGGTGTTGTCGTAAAAACTTCAAAAAAAGGCTTATTCGATTGGAAATGTAAAGGGCTAGTGCCCTTTTTAATAGTCGAAAGTGATCGGAGGGCAACTAGCCCCCCCCCCCAAGCCCATCATTCCCGCAAACAAATCCAATCAAAATTTTGAAATAGCCATTTTGTTCAGCGTTGTGATTTCAACATAGAGAATATGTTTTTGAGGAGGACACTCCCCTACAACCCTCGGGTTGAGGGTTTTAAGCTATGCCCTTGGGGCATATAAGGTTTTTATAGAAGGCGTTGTCGTAGAAACTTCAAAAAAGGCTCATTCGATTGGAAATTCAAAGGGCTAGTGCCCTTTTTAATAGTCGAAAGTGATTGGAGGGCAACTAGCCCCCCCCGCCTCACGCCCATCATTTCCCCAAACACATCCAATCAAAATTTTGAGATAGCCATTTTGTTCAGCGCATTTGATTTCCAGATAGAAAATATGTTTTTTGAGAAGGACACTCCCCAAAACCCTCAGGGCAAGGGTTTTAAGTTATTCCCTGAGGGCATATAAGGTTCTTATAGAAGGCGTTGTCGGTGAACCTTCAAAAAAAGCTCTTTCGATTGGAAATTCAAAGGGCTAGTGCCCTTTTTAATAGTCGAAAGTGATTGGAGGGCAACTAGCCCCCCCCCCCACGCCCATCATTCCCCCAAAACACATCCAATAAAATTTTTGAGATAGTCGTTTTGTTTGTTCAGCGTAGTTGATTTCCAGATAGAAAATATGTTTTTGAGGAGGACACTCCCCCACAACCCTCAGGGCAAAGGTTATAAGTTATGCCCTGGGGGCATATAAAGTTTTTTATTGAAATATTTGCCGTAGAAACTTGAAAAAGGGCTCATTAAATTCTAAATTCAAAGGGCTAGTACCCTTTTTAATAGTCAAAAGTGATTAGTGATATTTTT
Source organism: Artemia sinica (assembly GCA_027921565.1). Classification (NCBI taxonomy): domain Eukaryota; kingdom Metazoa; phylum Arthropoda; class Branchiopoda; order Anostraca; family Artemiidae; genus Artemia; species Artemia sinica. The sequence goes on from CM051262.1 coordinate 33,082,034, forward strand.
TTGTTGTTGTTTAGACAGAGCACTTCGTATCGAAGGAGTTGTCGTGGGAACTTCGAAAAGGGCTCATTCGATTGAAAATAGAAAGGGCTGATGCCCTTTTTAATAGTCGAAAGTGATTGGAGGGCAACTAATCCCCCTTCCACTCTCACCCTCCCATTTGCCCATTATGTTTAAAACTAAATATTGCCTTAAGATTAAATCAAAATGCACTGTGATAATGCTAATTCCCAATAAGGCATCTCAGCATTATCCCAAGAACGGCTGAGAGTATTATGTTCAAACTTTCGGGGCTACTTCTGCTCTTAAAATTTAACCAAATCAAAATAGCGTAAGTGTATCCAAGCTATCAAAGAAAGTAAAACAAATTTTTTTGCCAATGGTATCAAGTTTTCCATTTCAGGTCAACTAGAGGAGGTACGAAACTAAATTAAACACTACTATTTGTGTACAGATTTTTAAAAGGGTGTATGTTGTTAAAATTGCTGAAAATTTTTCTCCAGCATACAAATAGCAGGCCAAACTATAAAGTCTTAAAAAACGAAAAGATTTAAAGCATTATTTTCTTTTTCCCTGAAAAGACTATGTCAATATAAAACGAACAGAAATAATTAAAAAAAATTTGCACAAAATAAGTTTTTCAAAGAAAAGTAAAAAACTCCATTAAGCAAAAAATGAGCAAAAATTAAATCAAATAATCTACCAAGCGTGAAACTACCACAAATCAGCATCGATAAATAAATAAAACCCAAAACGAACAGAAATTACAATAAATAACCCAGTCAAACTCAAAACGAGCAGAAATTAACATAAGTTGGCGCAAAACCCCTATGCCTTCCCAAGGCCAGAACAAAATTTGCGCTTTACTGAAAAAATACAAATTAATGTACATTGTCAGTCTAATATACATATACTGATATTTAGTAATCAAAATGTTAATATTATTTGATTTATTAAAGTTATAAAAGTAAAAACATTTATATTTTTTTTTCAGTAAAGAGCAAATTTTGTTCTGGCCTTGGGAAGGCATAGGGGTTTTGTACCCAACTTATGTTAATTTCTGCTCGTTTTGAGTTTGACTCGGTTATTTATTGTAATTTCTGTTCGTTTTGGGTTTCATTTATACATCGATGCTGATTTGTGGTAGTTTCACGCTTGGTAGATTATTTGATTTTATTTTTCTTCATTTTTTGTTTTAATGGAGTTCTTTACTTTTCTTTGAAAAACTTATTTTGTGGAAAGTTTTTTTTTAACTAATTTTTATCTAGAGACCAACTTCTATTCTCTAGAATTTTCGATTCTCTTCTGAAAGAAACTTCAGTATTGCTTTCGATATAAAGCTACTCTAGTTCATAAACAAAGTAATAAAGCTGAGGCTTTTCTCAATTGATATATCTCAGTTTAGCCTTTGCAGTAAACTTCAGTCCCTTATGCTTTAACGCTTAACATGTCGTGGACAACTATTTATGACGAATTTGTCTTTTATTAAACAAGAAGCGTAAATCCTCTCTCTATATTCTCTCCTTAATTCATTAAAGAGTGGAACTTAGCTGAACTAGAGCTTGACCCATCGAGCCAAAAACCAACATTTAGCCGCTAAGTTGACATGTAATAAATCAGACGGGTGGTTTTGAGCAAGTGACTGAGCAATCTCAGAAGTTGAAATGTTCTGAGATCAGGTATCAAAGCCATAAGTGTATATCTAGAGCTAGTCCTCTTGTCTTCCAAGCTAATTGGAACACAGACTCCTAGAATCAGTTTTCTTCTGAAATCAGAGGAAAGCTCAATTTCTGAACCAGTCTTTCCCAGCCACCCATGGGATAACGCTTTTGGGAGTTCTATGTAACAAGAAGACCAGATATGAAGTAGCTTTAGTCCGAATCAAAGGTCCCAGAGCGTCAGAACTCTAACAGTCTCAGATTAGAAAGAGCCTACCTAAAAATCATCACGTCCATAATTTATTATTCTAACCTTAGACATGTGTGTATGGTAAAGAGTGTGACACTGTATAAATCCCAATCTTAAGCGAGGGTTCGACACAAATAAAGATATATAAAAATCGTGTTTGGCCCAAGTTCCACCAAATGACCCAAATCTTGGAGCGATTAAGCATATTTATCCGTTCTATTCTCGGTGAACAACCTAATCAAGCCGTGCTACGAAAGAAGGATCTTACGACAAAGACAAGCAAAGGACAAATAATTTAAGATTTGAAAATAAGCTTCATTGACACACCCTTTTGTAAATTCGTAAATAAAGTAAGGTTGTAAGTTATCTCGAGTCTAGATCTTACCAAGTCTTCCAAAGAGTTAGAGCCCACGCTACCATTATCCTCAATTGTAGAATAAGCACTTGTTATCAGATTGTGGTCTAAACCAAATGCAAAGTTATCAATTTTACAACTTGTTTCTATCTTTATCTAAGATTAGTCTGGACTTTCTACTTCCTCTCAGTTTCTTAACATGTCAATGCAATAACTTACCATTATGCCGTGTGGCTTAATCTCACTGATCTTAGGTAATTTTATGTATAGGCTAACCTCAGTTCACTTAGTAAATTTATATATAACCTCATTTCACGACTTTAAATTCATACATTAATGGCTTCTCTTAATCTCAGCTCAAAACCTTTTTATACAAATCCCATCTCTAATCTACCGAGCTTCAAGATTTTTGCTAATATTCCAAGCCAGGTACTTTTTTTTTTTTCCTCCCATTAATTTTTTTGGCTACTTCTCAAACCTTTTTTTCGAAGATTACACCATGAACCATCTTTATTTTCACATTCTAAACTTCGAAGGCATATTGACTATTCTTAAAATTTATTTTGTATCTAACTGCTCTTGAGTTAGTATCTCAAATTCTCATTCTAGAGATTATCATATTTACACAATCAGATGAAAATCACGACCATGAAAATCTGAAGGCGGATCCAACAGATTGAGTTTGATTACGTCAATGTAAATGTCTTACTTTATCTAATGCCTTACCTACTTCTTTGACATTTTGAAGCAAGTTGTCACGTCATTTAGTTAAACTTTCACCAATTTTCCTCAATTTTTCTGCTGCTCATCATTCTGTTTATATATATTCTTTAAGCTGAATTTCTAATTCCTAGACAACAGACTAGTTTTCAAGATGAAACTGTTTCATTACATCAAAAAGCTAGCATCACAATATTTTTCTTGGAAAGAAAAAACAAATCAAAAAGTTACAGCTGCTAGTACTAAAGCATAAGTCAATAAAAAACACTTTTATTTAAAGCACCAAATAGTGAAAAACAGATCAGAATACATTTCTATTTTCAGTTGTAATAAAGAGATGGTTTATTTATCCAAAAGTAGACTCACAACTTGATCTGCTAAAGAATTTCGATTTTCTCTTGTTACCTGAAACAAGATAGAATAAAGTGTAGGCAAACCAGTTATTAGATATTTCCAAAATATGTTTTTACTTTTTTTTCAGAAAAAGGCAAATGATGGAATGGAGGATTTTATTGGCTTAAAAAAAAAAAAAAAACTTTTCTTCTTGTTTTTGTTCGGAGTAGCATTTTCACATAATCTCGTCGTCGGAATCAAATCCGGGCCCTGCAATCTATCAACACTGAACAAATATTTCAATATGAGTAATAGGACTATTCTAATGATATTTTTTTTAAGGTTAATTAGACCAACATTTGAGTGTACATTAGTTAAATGGCAAAAAACATTAAAAAGTAATTCTAAAAAGTAATCAAGTATAAACACACAACACGATGAAAAACATACCTGAATAGTTTCTCTATATACTAGCCGAAAGAAGTATTTAGGTAGTCCAAAAGAAATTTCGTTTCATGTTAGTTAGTGTCCACCTTATTTCAAATATAATTCGAATAAAGCATGGCAATATCTGATTGACAGCATTAAACTGAATATGGGAATTTAAACTGATACATGGTAGTAGCGTTAACTTTGGATTCGCTTTCAGAAGCAGCGTTATCTCAAACGATTTGTCTTCCAATGTCACAACGCATCAAGGTAACAAAACAGGCCTTAGTTAGTTGTTAGACTGACTCAATAGTAGAGTGCTAGGTACTACTTTGCTTGCCCCAATAGGAATTACCATGCTATTTGCTTGCCCCTATAGGAAAAAACATTTCCAGAGCATGTACTTATGGATTTGCTTGCCTTATGTTCCTTGGCGTCTTTCCAGAGCATGTACTTATGGATTTACATACTTTATGTTCCTTGACACCTTTCCAAGCAACGTGATTAAACACGTTTTAAAAATGGATGCTACAATCGCAATTGTTTGATTGACATTTGCAAAAAAGGGATAAGGGATTCGCGAATTGGACTCTATGAACGATATTAATTAATGCTTGAATAATAGGAGTGTGAATGATTCTAATTAGTAATTGGATTGTATGAAGGTGGAGAAAAAGGGTTAAAGTGATTAGCAGTTAAGGTAACCCTGAAGAGCATGTTAATTCATAACTTATTTATTATAAATTTGAGACAACATAAATCTATGAAAATGGTTAATGATGATAGAATGGACATTGTGAGTTGACCTAGCTTTACCTCTCCGATGTGGTCTGTATAATACACAAGTAATGTTTGAACAGTGTTGTCAGTTTAAAATAGAGTCTAACGTTTTAGTATACTAAAAAGTTGATACTAAGAGAGATGTAGATGGCAAGAAAAGAATTTTAATAATAAAATTCAGAACAAAACTTAGAAATCCTTGCAAATCAAGTAGTAAGGTGTATGTGAGTACGAACCATCAAGGATCATAAGCACCAACGACCCTAACCAGCAGAGACATCAACCCTACAAAGGTCCCCTACCCTCAAACTCGAAGGGCTACCCCCTCCAACTTTTTGGCCCCCCCCTCCCCATTTTTTTTTGATTTTTTTTTAACATTATATATTTTTTTTCAACTTCTTTTTTACATGTCTTCGAATGAGATGAACCATACTTAAATTCAGTAGTGTTTTTGTCGTGGTTTACCTTGTCACAGTTACATTCTCTTGATTTTTCAAAGTTCATTTTGGATTTCTTTCATTGAAATGCAAGAGTTGGAATATTTCAGTATGTTTTGTCGTGGTTTACCTTGTCACAGTTACATTCTCTTGATTTTTCAAAGTTCATTTTGGATTTCTTTCATTGAAATGCAAGAGTTGGATTATTTCAGTAGTGTTTTGTCGTGGTTTACCTTGTCACAGTTACATTCTCTTAATTTTTCAAAGTTCATTTTGAATTTCTTTCGTTGAAATGCAAGAGTTGGAATATTTCAGTAGTGTCTTGTTACGCTTTACCTTGTCACAGTTACATTTTCTTGATTTTTTTTCAAAGTTCATTTGGATTTTTCTTTCGTTGAAATGCAAGAGTTGGAATATTTCAGTAGTGTTTTGTTGTGCTTTACCTTGTCACAGTTACATTCTCTTGATTTTTCAAAGTTCATTTTGATTTTCTTTCGTGAAATGCAAGAGTTGGAATATTTCAGTAGTGTTTTGTCGTGGTTTACTATTGTTGTGCTTTACCATGTCACAGTTACATTCTCTTGATTTTTCAAAGTTCATTTTGATTTTCTTTCGTAAAATGCAAGAGTTGGAATATTTCAGTAGTGTTTTGTCGTGGTTTACTAATTTCTTTCCTTAAAATGCAAGAGTTGGAATATTTCAGTAGTGTTTTGTCGTGGTTTACCTTGTCACAGTTACATTCTCTTGATTTTTCAAAGTTCATTTTTGATTTCTTTCGTTGAATGCAAGAGTTGGAATATTTCAGTAGTGCTTTGTTATGGTTGGATTTCTTTCCTTGAAATACAAACAGTAGGAATATTTCAGTAGTGTTTTTGTAGTGGTTTACCTTGTCGTAGTTACATTCTCTTGATTTTCAAAGTTCATTTTGGATTTTTACATTCTCTTGATTTTTCAAAGTTCATTTTGAATTTCTTTCGTGAAAAGCAAGAGTTGGAATATTTCAGTAGCGTTTTGTCGTGGTTTACCTTGTCACAGTTACATTCTCTTGATTTTTCAAAGTTCATTTTGAATTTATTTCGTGAAATGCAAGAGTTGGAATATTTCAATAGTGTTTTATCGTAGTTTACCTTGTCACAGTTACATTCTCATGATTTTTCAACGCTCATTTTGGATTTCTTTCCTTGAAATGCAAGAGTTGGAATATTTCAGTAGTGTTTTGTCGTGGTTTACCTTGTCACTGTTACATTCTCATGATTTTTCAAAGTTCATTTTGGATTTCTTTCCTTGAAATGCAAGAGTTGGAATATTTCAGTAGTGTTTTGTCGTGTTTACCTTGTCACAGTTACATTCTCTTGATTTTTCAAAGTTCATATTTTTGGATTTCTTTCGTTGAAATGCAAGAGTTGGAATATTTCAGTAATGTTTTGTTATGCTTTACCTTGTCACAGTTACATTCTCTTGAATTTTCAAAGTTCATTTTGGATTTCTTTCATTGAAATGCAAGAGTTGGAATATTTCAGTAGTGTTTTGTCATGGTTTACCTTGTCACAGGTACATTCTCTTGATTTTTCAAAGTTCATTTTGGATTTTTACTTTCTCTTGATTTTTCAAAGTTTATTTTGAATTTCTTTCGTGAAATGCAAGAGTTGGAATATTTCAGTAGTGTTTTGTTGCGGTTTACCATATCACAGTTACATTCTTTTAATTTTTTCAAAGTTCATTTTGAATTTCTTTCGTGAAATGCAAGAGTTGGAATATTTCCAATAGTATTTTATCGTGGTTTACCTTGTCACAGTTACATTCTCTTGATTTTTCAAAGTTCATTTGGATTTCTTTCCTTGAAATACAAGAGTTGGAATATTTCAGTAGTGTTTTATCGTGGTTTTACCTTGCCAGAGTTGCATTCTCTTGATTTTTCAAAGTTCATTTTGGATTTCTTTCCTTGAAATACAAGAGTTGGAATATTTCAGTAGTGTTTTTGTCATGGTTTACCATGTCACAGTTACATTCTCTTGATTTTTCAAAGTTCATTTTGGATTTCTTTCGTTGAAATGCAAGAGTTGGAATATTTCAGTAGTGTTTTGTTATGGTTTACCTTGTCACAGTTACATTCTCTTGATTTTTCAAAGTTCATTTTGGATTTTTTTCCATTCTCTTGATTTTTCAAAGTTCATTTTGAATTTCTTTAGTTGAAATGCAAGAGTTGGAATAATTCAGTAGTGTCTTGTTATGCTTTACCTTGTCACTGTTACATTCTCTTGATTTTTCAAAGTTCACTTTGGATTTCTTTCGTTGAAATGCAAGAGTTGGAATATTTCAGTAGTGTTTTGTTGTGCTTTACCTTGTCACAGTTACATTCTCTTGATTTTTCAAAGTTTATTTTGATTTTCTTTCGTGAAATGCAAGAGTTGGAATATTTCAGTAGTGTCTTGTTGTGCTTTACCTTGTCACTGTTACATACTCTTGATTTTTCAAAGTTCATTTGGATTTCTTTCGTTGAAATGCAAGAGTTGGAATATTTCAGTAGTGTTTAGTTGTGCTTTACCTTGTCACAGTTACATTCTCTTGATTTTTCAAAGTTCATTTTGAATTTCTTTCGTGAAATGCCAGAGTTGGAATATTTCAGTAGTGTTTTGTCGTGGTTTACCTTGTCACAGTTACATTCTCTTGATTTTTCAAAGCTGATTTTTGGATTTCTATCGTTGAAATGCAAGAGTTGGAATATTTCAGTAGTGTTTCGTTATGGTTTACCTTGTCACAGTTACATTCTCTTGATTTTTCAAAGTTCATTTTAGATTTCTTTCCTTGAAATGCAAGAGTTGGAACATTTCAGTAGTGTTTTCTCGTGGTTTACCTTGTCACAGTTACATTACTTGATTTTTCAAAGTTCATTTTGGATTTTTACATTCTCTTGATTTTCAAGTTCATTTTGAATTTCTTTCGTTGAAATGCAAGAGTTTGGAATATTTCAGTAGTGTCTTGTTGTGCTTTACCATGTCACTGTTACATTCTCTTGATTTTTCAAAGTTCATTTTGGATTTCTTTCGTTGAAATGCAAGAGTTGGAATATTTCAGTAGTGTTTTGTAATGGTTTACCTTGTCACAGTTACATTCTCTTAATTTTTCAAAGTTCATTTTGAATTTCTTTCGTTGAAATGCAAGAGTCGGAATATTTCAGTAGTGTTTTGTTGTGCTTTACCTTGTCACAGTTACATTCTCATGATTTTTCAAAGTTCATTTTGAATTTCTTTCATTGAAATGCAAGAGTTGGATTATTTCAGTAGTGTTTTGTTGTGGTTTACCTTGTCACACTTACATTCTCTTGATTTTTCAACGTTCATTTTGGATTTATTTCGTTGAAATGCAAGAGTTGGAATATTTCAGTAGTGTTTTGTCATGGTTTACCTTGTCACAGTTACATTCTCTTATTTTTCAAAGTTCATTTTGAATTTCTTTCGTTGAAATGCAAGAGTTGTAATATTTCAGGAGTGTTTTGTTGTGCTTTACCTTGTCACAGTTACATTCTCTTGATTTTTCAAAGTTCATTTTGAATTTCTTTCTTTGAAATGCAAGAGTAGGAATATTTCAGTAGTGTCTTGTCGTGGTTTTCCTTGTCAGAGTTACATTCTCTTAATTTTTCAAAGTTCATTTTGAATTTCTTTCGTGGAAATGCAAGAGTTGGAATATTTCAGTAGTGTTTTGTTGTGCTTTACCTTGTCACAGTTACATTCTCTTGATTTTTCAAATTTCATTTTAAATTTCTTTCATTGAAATGCAAGAGTTGGAATATTTTAGTAGTATCTTGTCGTGGTTTACCTTGTCACAGTTACATTCTCTTAATTTTTCAAAGTTTATTTTGAATTTCTTCTCACAGTTACGTACGCGCGCGTACGTATTCCAACTCTTGCATTTCAATGGAAGAAATTCAAAATGAAATTTGAAAAATCAAGAGAATGTAACTGTGACAAGGTAAAGCACAACAAAACACTACTGAAATATTCCAACTCTTGCATTTCCACGAAAGAAATTCAAAATGAACTTTGAAAAATTAAGAGAATGTAACTGTGACAAGGAAAACCACGACAAGACACTATTGAAATATTCCAACTCTTGCATTTCAACGAAAGAAATTCAAATGAACTTTGAAAAATCAAGAGAATGTAACTGTGACAAGGTAAAGCACAACAAAACACTCCTGAAATATTCCAACTCTTGCATTTCAATGAAAGAAATTCAAATGAACTTTTAAAAATAAGAGAATGTAACTGTGACAAGGTAAACCATGACAAAACACTACTGAAATATTCCAACTCTTGCATTTCAACGAAATAAATCCAAAATGAACGTTAAAAAATCAAGAGAATGTAAGTGTGACAAGGTAAAACCACAACAAACACTACTGAAATAATCCAACTCTTGCATTTCAATGAAAGAAATTCAAAATGAACTTTGAAAAATCATGATAATGTAACTGTGACAAGGTAAAGCACAACAAAACACTACTGAAATATTCCGACTCTTGCATTTCAACGAAAGAAATTCAAAATGAACTTTGAAAAATTAAGAGAATGTAACTGTGACAAGGTAAACCATTACAAAACACTACTGAAATATTCCAACTCTTGCATTTTCAACGATAGAAATCCAAAAATCAGCTTTGAAAAATCAAGCGAATGTAACTGTGACAAGGTAAACCACGACAAACACTACTAAAATATTCCAACTCTTGCATTTCAGGAAAGAAATTCAAAATGAACTTTGAAAAATCAAGAGAATGTAACCGTGACAAGGTAAAGCACAACAAAACACTACTGAAATATTCCAACTCTTGCATTTCAACGAAAGAAATCCAAAATGAACTTTGAAAAATCAAGAGAATGTAACTGTGACAAGGTAAACCACGTCAAACCACTACTGAAATATTCCAACTCTTGCATTTCAGGAAAGTAATCAAAATGAACTTTGAAAAATCAAGAGAATGTAACCGTGACAAGGTAAAGAACAAAAAAAACACTACTGAAATATTCCAACTCTTGCATTTCAACGAAAGAAAATTCAAAATGAACTTCGAAAAATCAAGAGAATGTAACAGTGACAAGGTAAAGCACAACAAGACACTACTGAAATATTCCAACTCTTGCATTTCAACGAAAGAAATTCAAAATGAACTTTGAAAAATCAAGAGAAATGTAAAAATCCAAAATGAACTTTGAAAAATCAAGTAATGTAACTGTGTGAGAAGGTAAACCACGACAAAACACTACTGAAATATTCCAACTCTTGCATTTCAAGGAAAGAAATCAAAATGAACTTTGAAAAATCGAGAGAATGTAACTGTGACAAGGTAAACCATACCAAAACACTACTGAAAATATTCCAACTCTTGCATTTCAACGATAGAAATCCAAAAATCAGCTTTGAAAAATCAAGAGAATGTAACTGTGACAAGGTAAACCACGACAAAACACTACTGAAATATTCCAACTCTTGCATTTCACGAAAGAAATTCAAATGAACTTTGAAAAATCAAGAGAATGTAACTGTGACAAGGTAAAGCACAACAAAACACTACTGAAATATTCCAACTCTTGCATTTCAACGAAAGAAATCCAAAATGAACTTTGAAAAATTAAGAGAATGTAACAGTGACAATGTAAAAGCACAACAAGACACTACTGAAATATTCCAACTCTTGCATTTCACGAAAGAAATTCAAAATAAACCTTGAAAAATCAAGAGAATGTAACTGTGACAAGGTAAAGCACAACAAAACACTACTGAAATATTCCAAACTCTTGCATTTCAATTAAAGAAATCCAAAGTGAACTTTGAAAAAATCAAGAGAATGTAACAGTGACAAGGTAAAGCATAACAAGACACTACTGAAAAATTCCAAACTCTTGCATTTCAACGAAAGAAATTCAAAATGAACTTTGAAAAATCAAGAGAATGTAAAAATTCAAAATGAACTTTGAAAAATCAAGAGAATGTAAACTGTGACAAGGTAAACCATAACAAAAACACTACTGAAATATTCCAACTCTTGCATTTCAACGAAAGAAATCCAAAAATGAACTTTGAAAAATCAAGAGAATGTAACTGTGACATGGTAAACCATGAAAAAACACTACTGAAATATTCCAACTCTTGTATTTCAAGGAAAGAAATCCAAAATGAACTTTGAAAAATCAAGAGAATGTAACTGTGACAAGGTAAACCACGATAAAACACTACTGAAATATTCCAACTCTTGTATTTCAAGGAAAGAAATCCAAAATGAACTTTGAAAAATCAAGAGAATGTAACTGTGACAAGGTAAACCACGATAAAACACTATTGAAATATTCCAACTCTTGCATTTCACGAAAGAAATTCAAAATGAACTTTGAAAAATCAAAAGAATGTAGCTGTGATATGGTAAACCACAACAAAACACTACTGAAATATTCCAACTCTTGCATTTCACGAAAGAAATTCAAATAAACTGAAAAATCAGGAGAAAGTAAAAATCCAAAATGAACTTTGAAAAATCAAGAGAAATGTACCTGTGACAAGGTAAACCATGACAAAACACTACTGAAATATTCCAACTCTTGCATTTCAATAAAAGAAATCCAAAATGAACTTTGAAAAATCAAGAGAATGTAACTGTGACAAGGTAAACCATAACAAAACATTACTGAAATATTCGAACTCTTGCACTTCAACGAAAGAAATCCAAAAATATGAACTTTGAAAAATCAAGAGAATGTAACTTGTGACAAGGTAAACCACGTCAAAACACTACTGAAATATTCTAACTCTTACATTTCAAGGAAAGAAATCCAAAATGAACTTTGAAAAATCATGAGAATGTAACAGTGACAAGGTAAACCACGACAAAACACTACTGAAATATTCCAACTCTTGCATTTCAAGGAAAGAAATCCAAAATGAGCTTTGAAAAATCATGAGAATGTAACTGTGACAAGGTAAACCACGATAAAACACTATTGAAATATTCCAACTCTTGCATTTCAACGAAAGAAATCCAAATGAACTTTGAAACATCAAGAGAATGTAACAGTGACAAGGTAAAGCACAACAAGACACTACTGAAATATTCCAACTCTTGCATTTCACGAAAGAAATAAAAAATGAACTTCGAAAAATCAGAGAGAATGTAACAGTGATAAGGTAAAGCACAACAAGACACTACTGAAATATTCCAACTCTTGCATTTCAACGAAAGAAATTCAAAATGAACTTTGAAAAAATCAAGAGAATGTAAAAATCCAAAATGAACTTTGAAAAATCAAGTAATGTAACTGTGACAAAGTAAACCATAACAAAACACTACTGAAATATTCAAACTCTTGCATTTCAAGGAAAGAAATACAAAATGAACTTTGAAAAATCAAGAGAATGTAACTGTGACAAGGTAAACCATGACAAAACACTACTGAAATATTCCAACTCTTGCATTTCAACGATAGAAATCCAAAAAATTAGCTTTGAAAAATCAAGAGAATGTAACTGTGACAAGGTAAACCACGACAAAACACTACTGAAATATTCCAACTCTTGCATTTCACGAAAGAAATTCAAAATGAAGTTTGAATAATCAAGAGAATGTAACTGTGACAAGGTAAACCATAAACACAAAACATTACTGAAATATTCCAACTCTTGCATTTCAACGAAAGAAATCCAAAATATGAACTTTGAAAAAATCAAGAGAATGTAACTGTGACAAGGTAAAAACCACGTCAAACACTACTGAAATATTCTAACTCTTGCATTTCAAGGAAAGAAATCCAAAATGAACTTTGAAAAATCATGAGAATGTAACAGTGACAAGGTAAACCACGACAAAACACTACTGAAATATTCCAACTCTTGCATTTCAAGGAAAGAAATCCAAAATGAGCTTTGAAAATTATGAGAATGTAACTGTGACAAGGTAAACCACGATAAACACTATTGAAATATTCCAACTCTTGCATTTCACGAAATAAATCAAAATGAACTTTGAAAAATCAAGAGAATGTAACTGTGACAAGGTAAACCACGACAAAACGCTACTGAAATATTCCAACTCTTGCATTTCACGAAAGAAATTCAAAATGAACTTTGAAAAATCAAGAGAATGTAAAAAATCCAAAATGAAATATTCCAACTCTTGCATTTCACGAAATAAATTCAAATGAACTTTGAAAAATAAAGAGAATGTAACTACGACAAGGTAAACCACGACAAAACACTACTGAAATATTCCAACTCTTTGTATTTCAAGGAAAGAAATCCAACCATAACAAAGCACTACTGAAATATTCCAACTCTTGCATTCAACGAAAGAAATCCAAAAATGAACTTTGAAAAATCAAGAGAATGTAACTGTGACAAGGTAAACCAAGACAAAACACTACTGAAATATTCTAACTCTTGCATTTCAAGAAAAGAAATTAGTAAACCACGACAAAACACTACTGAAATATTCCAACTCTTGAATTTTACGAAAGAAATCAAAATGAACTTTGAAAAATCAAGAGAATGTAACTGTGACAAGATAAACCATAACAAAGCCTACTGAAATATTCCAACTCTTGCATTTCAACGAAAGAAATCCAAAATGAACTTTGAAAAATCAAGAGAATGTAACTGTGACATGGTAAACCATGACAAAACACTACTGAAATATTCCAAGTCTTGTATTTCACAGGAAATAAATCCAAAATGAACTTTGAAAAATCAAGAGAATGTAACTGTGACAAGGTAAACCACAATAAAACACTACTGAAATATTCCAACTCTTGCATTTCAACGATAGAAATCCAAAAATCAGCTTTGAAAAATCAAAGAGAATGTAACTGTGACAAGGTAAACCACGACAAAACACTACTGAAATATTCCAACTCTTGCATTTCACGAAAGAAATTCAAATGAACTTTGAAAAATCAAGAGAATGTAACTGTGACAAGGTAAAGCACACAAAAACACTACTGAAATATTCCAACTCTTGCATTTCAACGAAAGAAATCCAAAATGAACTTTGAAAAATCAAGAGAATGTAACAGTGACAAGGTAAAGCACAACAAGACACTACTGAAATATTCCAACTCTTGCATTTCACGAAAGAAATTCAAAATAAACTTTGAAAAAATCAAGAGAATGTAACTGTGACAAGGTAAAGCACAACAAAAACACTACTGAAATATTCCAAACTCTTGCATTTCAACGAAAGAAATCCAAAATGAACTTTGAAAAATCAAGAGAATGTAACAGTGACAAGGTAAAGCATAACAAGACACTACTGAAATATTCCGACTCTTGCATTTCAACAAAAGAAATTCAAAATGAACTTTGAAAAATCAAGAGAATGTAAAAATCCAAAAATGAAGCATTTGAAAAAACATGGAAATAGGGAAAAAATCAAAATGAACTTTGAAAAATCAAGAGAATGTAAATGTTTCTAAATGCTGTGACAAGGTAAACTATAACAAAACACTACTGAAATATTCAAACTCTTGCATTTCAACGAAAGAAATCCAAAAATGAACTTTGAAAAATCAAGAGAATGTAACTGTGACATGGTAAACCATGACAAAACACTACTGAAATATTCCAACTCTTGTATTTCAAGGAAAGAAATCCAAAATGAACTTTGAAAAAATCAAGAGAATGTAACTGTGACAAGGTAAACCACGATAAAACACTACTGAATATTCCAACTCTTGTATTTCAAGGAAAGAAATCCAAAATGAACTTTGAAAAATCAAGAAATGTAACTGTGACAAGGTAAACCACGATAAAACACTATTGAAATATTCCAACTCTTGCATTTCACGAAAGAAATTCAAAATGAACTTTGAAAAATCAAAAGAATGTAACTGTGATATGGTAAACCACAACAAAACACTACTGAAATATTCCAACTCTTGCATTTCACGAAAGAAATTCAAAATAACTTTGAAAAATCAAGAGACAGTAAAAATCCAAAATGAACTTTGAAAAATCAAAGGAATGTACCTGTGACAAGGTAAACCATGACAAAACACTACTGAAATATTCCAACTCTTGCATTTCAATGAAAGAAATCCAAAATGAACTTTGAAAAATCAAGAGAATGTAACTGTGACAAGGTAAACCATAACAAAACATTACTGAAATATTCCAACTCTTGCATTTCAACGAAAGAAATCCAAAAATATGAACTTTGAAAAATCAAGAGACTGTAACTGTGACAAGGTAAACCACGTCAAAACACTACTGAAATATTCTAACTCTTGCATTTCAAGGAGAGAAATCTAAAATGAACTTTGAAAAAATCATGAGAATGTAACAGTGACAAGGTAAACCACGACAAAAACACTACTGAAATATTCCAACACTTGCATTTCAAGGAAAGAAAATCCGAAATGAGCTTTGAAAAATCATAAGAATGTAACAGTGACAAGGTAAACCACGACAAAACGCTATTGAAATATTCCAACTCTTGCATTTCACGAAATAAATTCAAAATGAACTTTGAAAAATCAAGAGAATGTAACTGTGACAAGGTAAACCACGACAAAACGCTACTGAAATATCCAACTCTTGCATTTCACGAAAGAAATTCAAAATGAACTTTGAAAAATCAAGAGAATGTAAAAATCCAAAATGAAATATTCCAACTCTTGCATTTCACGAAATAAATTCAAAATGAACTTTGAAAAATCAAGAGAATGTAACTACGACAAGGTAAACCACGACAAAACACTACTGAAATATTCCAACTCTTTGTATTTCAAGGAAAGAAATCCAACCATAACAAAGCACTACTGAAATATTCCAACTCTTGCATTCAACGAAAGAAATCCAAAAATGAACTTTGAAAAATCAAGAGAATGTAACTGTGACAAGGTAAACAACGACAAAACACTACTGAAATATTCCAACTCTTGCATTTCTAGAAAGAAATTAGTAAACCACGACAGAACAACTACTGAAATATTCCAACTCTTGAATTTTACGAAAGAAAATCAAAATGAACTTTGAAAAATCAAGAGAATGTAACTGTGACATGGTAAAGCACAACAATAGTAAACCACGACAAAACACTACTGAAATATTCCAACTCTTGCATTTCACGAAAGAAAATCAAAATGAACTTTGAAAAATCAAGAGAATGTAACTGTGACATGGTAAACCATGACAAAACACTACTGAAATATTCCAAGTCTTGTATTTCAAGGAAATAAATCCAAAATGAACTTTGAAAAATCAAGAGAATGTAACTGTGACAAGGTAAACCACAATAAAACACTACTGAAATATTCCAACTCTTGCATTTCAACGATAGAAATCCAAAATCATCTTTGAAAAATCAAGAGAATGTAACTGTGACAAGGTAAAACCACGACAAAACACTACTGAAATATTCAACTCTTGCATTTCACGAAAGAAATTCAAAATGAACTTTGAAAAATCAAGAGAATGTAACTGTGACAAGGTAAAGCACAACAAAACACTACTGAAATATTCCAACTCTTGCATTTCAACGAAAGAAATCCAAAATGAACTTTGAAAAATCAAGAGAATGTAACAGTGACAAGGTAAAGCACAACAAGACACTACTGAAATATTCCAACTCTTGCATTTCACGAAAGAAATTCAAAATAAACTTTGAAAAATCAAGAGAATGTAACTGTGACAAGGTAAAGCACAACAAAACACTACTGAAATATTCCAACTCTTGCATTTCAACGAAAGAAATCCAAAATGAACTTTGAAAAATAAAGAGAATGTAACAGTGACAAGGTAAAGCATAACAAGACACTACTGAAATATTCCGACTCTTGCATTTCAACAAAAGAAATTCAAAATGAACTTTGAAAAATCAAGAGAATGTAAAAATCCAAAATGAACTTTGAAAAATCAAGAGAATGTAACTGTGACAAGGTAAACTATAACAAAACACTACTGAAATATTCCAACTCTTGCATTTCAACGAAAGAAATCCAAAAATGAACTTTGAAAAATCAAGAGAATGTAACTGTGACATGGTAAACCATGACAAAACACTACTGAAATATTCCAACTCTTGTATTTCAAGGAAAGAAATCCAAAATGAACTTTGAAAAATCAAGAGAATGTAACTGTGACAAGGTAAACCACGATAAAACACTACTGAAATATTCCAACTCTTGTATTTCAAGGAAAGAAAATCCAAAATGAACTTTGAAAAATCAAGAGAATGTAACTGTGACAAGGTAAACCACGATAAAACACTATTGAAATATTCCAACTCTTGCATTTCACGAAAGAAATTCAAAATGAACTTTGAAAAATCAAAAGAATGTAACTGTGATATGGTAAACCACAACAAAACACTACTGAAATATTCCAACTCTTGCATTCACGAAAGAAATTCAAAATAAACTTTGAAAAATCAAGAGAAAGTAAAAATCCAAAATGAACTTTGAAAAATCAAGGAATGTACCTGTGACAAGGTAAACCATGACAAAACACTACTGAAATATTCCAACTCTTGCATTTCAATGAAAGAAATCCAAAATGAACTTTGAAAAATTAAGAGAATGTAACTGTGACAAGGTAAACCATAACAAAACATTACTGAAATATTCCAACTCTTGCATTTCAACGAAAGAAATCCAAAAATATGAACTTTGAAAAATCAAGAGACTGTAACTGTGACAAGGTAAACCACGTCAAAACACTACTGAAATATTCTAACTCTTGCATTTCAAGGAGAGAAATCTAAAATGAACTTTGAAAAATCATGAGAATGTAACAGTGACAAGGTAAACCACGACAAAACACTACTGAAATATTCCAACACTTGCATTTCAAGGAAAGAAATCCGAAATGAGCTTTGAAAAATCATAAGAATGTAACAGTGACAAGGTAAACCACGACAAAACACTATTGAAATATTCCAACTCTTGCATTTCACGAAATAAATTCAAAATGAACTTTGAAAAATCAAGAGAATGTAACTGTGACAAGGTAAACCACGACAAAACGCTACTGAAATATTCCAACTCTTGCATTTCACGAAAGAAATTCAAAATGAACTTTGAAAAATCAAGAGAATGTAAAAATCCAAAATGAAATATTCCAACTCTTGCATTTCACGAAATAAATTCAAAATGAACTTTGAAAAATCAAGAGAATGTAACTACGACAAGGTAAACCACGACAAAACACTACTGAAATATTCCAACTCTTTGTATTTCAAGGAAAGAAATCCAACCATAACAAAGCACTACTGAAATATTCCAACTCTTGCATTCAACGAAAGAAATCCAAAAATGAACTTTGAAAAATCAAGAGAATGTAACTGTGACAAGGTAAACAACGACAAAACACTACTGAAATATTCCAACTCTTGCATTTCTAGGAAAGAAATTAGTAAACCACGACAGAACACTACTGAAATATTCCAACTCTTGAATTTTACGAAAGAAAATCAAAATGAACTTTGAAAAATCAAGAGAATGTAACTGTGACATGGTAAAGCACAACAATAGTAAACCACGACAAAACACTACTGAAATATTCCAACTCTTGCATTTCACGAAAGAAAATCAAAATGAACTTTGAAAAATCAAGAAAATGTAACTGTGACAAGGTAAAGCACAACAAAACACTAATGGAATATTCCAACTCTTGCATTTCAACGAAAGAAATCCAAAATGAACTTTGAAAAAATCAAGAAAATGTAACTGTGACAAGGTAAAGCGTAACAAGACACTACTGAAATATTCCAACTCTTGCATTTCAACGAAAGAAATTCAAAATGAACTTTGAAAAATTAAGAGAATGTAACTGTGACAAGGTAAACCACGACAAAACACTACTGAAATAATCCAACTCTTGCATTTCAATGAAAGAAATCCAAAATGAACTTTGAAAAATCAAGAGAATGTAACTGTGACAAGGTAAACCACGACAAAACACTACTGAAATATTCCAACTCTTGCATTTCAATGAAAGAATCCAAAATGAACTTTGAAAAATCAAGAGAATGTAACTGTGACAAGGTAAACCACGACAAAACACTACTGAATTTAAGTATGGTTCATCTCATTCGAAGACATGTAAAAAAAAAAGCTGAAAAAATATATCATGTTAAAATAAATAAAAAAAAATGGGGAGGG
This sequence comes from Artemia sinica, assembly GCA_027921565.1. Lineage (NCBI taxonomy): Eukaryota > Metazoa > Arthropoda > Branchiopoda > Anostraca > Artemiidae > Artemia > Artemia sinica. The sequence goes on from CM051262.1 coordinate 33,101,134, forward strand.
GGGGGGCAAAAAGTTGAGGGGGGTAGCCCTTCGAGTTTGAGGGTAGGGGACCTTTGGAGGGTTGATGTCTCTGCTGGTTAGGGTCGTTGGTGCTTATGATCCTTGATGGTTCGTACTCACATACACCTTACTACTTGATTTGCAAGGATTTCTAAGTTTTGTTCTGAATTTCATTATTAAAATTCTTTTCTTGCCATCTACATCTCTCTTAGTATCAACTTTTTAGTATACTAAAACGTTAGACTCTATTTTAAACTGACAACACTGTTCAAACATTACTTGTGTATTATACAGACCACATCGGAGAGGTAAAGCTAGGTCAACTCACAATGTCATTCTATCATCATTAACCATTTTCATAGATTTATGTTGTCTCAAATTTATAATAAATAAGGTATGAATTAACATGCTCTTCAGGGTTACCTTAACTGCTAATCACTTTAACCCATTTTCTCCACCTTCATACAATCCAATTACTAATTAGAATCATTCACACTCCTATTATTCAAACATTAATTAATATCGTTCATAGAGTCCAATTCGCGAATCCCTTATCCCTTTTTTGCAAATGTCAATTAAACAATTGCGATTGTAACATCCAATTTTTAAAACGTGTTTAATCACGTTGCTTGGAAAGGTGTCAAGGAACATAAAGTATGTAAATCCATAAGTACATGCTCTGGAAAGACGCCAAGGAACATAAGGTCAGCAAATCCATAAGTACATGCTCTGGAAATGTTTTTCCTATAGGGGCAAGCAAATAGCATGGTAATTCCTATTGGGGCAAGCAAAGTAGTACCTAGCACTCTACTCTCAATAAGTCAAACAACCAACTATGGCCTGTTTTGTTGCCTTGTTATATAAAGTTTAAGATAATCCATTAAGAAGACCAGAAAAAGAATTATTTTCGTAATTCATGCTCTATTACATGAAAAACCATAAAGCCCATTTTCTTTATGTCAAGGTCAAATTTACCTAAGTCGCATTTTTTCTAATTCCATTCGGTAAATTTTCCCTAACTTGTGATCAAGGTTTTGAGACAAGGAGGAAGTTTCATGACATTAAAGTCTTTCTATAACAATACTATTTGTTAATTTATTTTTCTTTTAATAGATTAAGAAATAGCAGCTCATAAATTGGATCTCAAGGTTTGGCCTTATAATATTTCCTGTGTGTCTTGGTTGTGATATCCGTAGCAAACTAGTAATGAACGAACTCTAACCCAAATTAGCCAAAAATATGAAAAAAAATCGTTTTGAAAAAAAAAATGTCAAGTGAGTAAGAATTATAATTTGAAACTGATTCAGAAAACTCATTTGGTCTTTTCTGTCTATTTCAATGGTATATGTTTTCTCACCACTTTTAAGGAACTGAAACATCATATGGAGATATTTGGGGGCTCATTTGAAAGCTAAATTCTATATCTGCGTGCCTTTTGTCAGAAATTAATTTTCAAATGATGTTTTCCACCACAGAAGTTTTTCAAAGGAAAGTACAAAGCCACATTAAACTTAAGACGAGCAGAAACAAAGTCAAAGAGCAATTAAAGTGTAAAACGAACATCATAGATGAAATCCAAAACGGACAGAAATCATAGACAGGTAAAGAGCGACATGGGCAAAATGTATTTTTTTTTTTTTTTTTACCAGGACACTTCGTATAGAAGGAGTTTTCGTAGAAACTTCAAAAAAGGGCTCATTCGATTGAAAATTGAAGGGGCTAGTGCCCTTTTTCAAAGTCAAAAGTGATTGGAGGGCAACCAACCCCCTCCCAAGCCCATCATTTCCCAAAGCACACCCAGTCAACATTTTGAGATAACCAATTTGTTCAGCGTAGTTGATAGGTCTGGAAATTATGTCTTTGAGGATGACAATCCCCCATCCACAGCCCTTAGTACAAGGGTTATATGTTATGCCCTAAGGGCATATAAGCTTTCTATGGAAAAGGTGGTCATATAAACTCGGAGGGGGCTCATTTGATTGAAAATAAGAATTTCTAGTGCCCTTTTGATGAGTCAAAGTGATCGGTGGGCAGCCACCCCCCCCCCCATGTCGTATTTTCCCTGAATGCATTCGATATAAATTTTGAGATAGCCATTTGTTGTCGTAGAAACTTCGAAAACGACTCATGTGATTGGAAATTAAAAGAGTTAGTACCCTTTTTAATAGTTAAAAGTGATTGGAGACAAAAACAACCACCCCCCCCCGCCACACAGCCATCATTTCTCCAAACACATCCAATCAGGATTTTGAGATAGCCATTTTGTTCAGCGTAGTTGAAAGGTGTTAAGATTATGTCTTTGAGGATGACACCCCCCCAGCCCTCAGTGCAAGGATTTTAAGCCATGCCTCGAGGGCATATAAGGATCCTATAGAAAGGGTGGTCGTATAAACTTTGGAGGGGGGTAATTGTATTGGTAATCAGAAGTTTCAGTGCCCTTTTTAAGAATCAAAGTGATCGGAGGGTAGCCACCACCACCCCACATTGTAATTTCCCCAAAAGCATCCGATAGAAATTTTGAGATAGCCATTTGTTCAAAAATAGTCAAAAGATCATGTAACAAGGCCTTTGAGGTTGACAAAATCTCCCAGAGTGTGGGGGTAAGTGTTGTAAGTTATACCCAAGGGCATATAAGGTTTTATGAAAAGGGTGGTCGTGTGAAATTTAAAAGAGGCTAAATAGCTTGAAAATGTACAGTTCTAGTTCCCTTTTAAGAGTCAAAGTGACGGAGAGCAGCCAGCCCCCCCCCCCCCCCCCCCGAAATCCTCTTTTCCCGAAACGCATTCAATTGAAATTGTGAGATAGCCATTTTGTTACTAATAGTCCAGGTTTTATCGGTGGTTTAGGAGAAAACATATATAGAAATTTCTAGAAACGTGTCTATTATAGAAACTAGCTACCTTTGCAACCCTGATTACTATGAAAATTACAAACAGGAAAAAGCCTACGGCTGTTTCTTACCTTATATAGTAAGAGACGAATTTCAGAGAATCAAGCAGCTAAGTAAGTCAAATATTGTACCATACCCTAAAAAAGTTTACCGTTGTTAATACTGCCACTAAAGCTAAGGCTACTACTATTAATGTATATTTCAGTTACTATGAGCTAGCGTTCGTTCTTTATTATAAATTTTTTGGTTAAAGCCCTAAAAGAATTACTACATTTTATAAAACTATATCTACAAGCTTTTTACAATATTAAAAATAACATTTACTACTACAGTGCTATAGAAAAATTCAGTTTTTCGTAAAAAAAAAGATTCTTGTAATCATGTATTTCTTATATTATCTTGTCGAAAGATAAGCATGTGTAAAGATTGCATTCACTTATTACGTCATATTTGGTTATAACCTACTGTTATGACGTCATTCATCAAGCTTGTATATGAAAATACAGTTTTTTTTGGTAAAAATTGATTCTATTTTAAGAACTATTCTTTTTTTTACTACAAAAGGCACTAGATGTAGCAATTTTCTTTAAAGTGAGCCATTAAACAGCTTTCTATGATTTCCCAGTACCCAGCTAGCTGAGGAAAAAGAAAAAACGGGAAAAAAATGCCGTCGATGCAAAATATCGTAGTTCAAGCCACTTATCTCGTTTTTTAAGCCAATAAATTTTCTTTGCTGTTCAAGCCAAGAGAATTTTAGTTTCCTAAATAGGAGTTTCAGAAAATGCGGTTCTAATTGTGTACTTTGTGTTTCGATCTGACACTATTCTTAGGAGTTATGGGTGATCACAAGAAGACCAGCTGCCCAATGTATACAAGCATAGTAGACATGTGTAGTATATTTTTTTCACTTTTAGCGTTCACGCTACATATTATAAACTATCTAGAGTCCAAAAAGAATGTTCTTTTTTACATCCAGTACACACGTTAGGTTTTCTAGAGAGAGGAGGAGTAAACGAGTGAGGTCAAACTTCAAAATAGATTAAACGCATTTGAACGGAACTTTTCTAATTTCGACTTATTTGTTATTCTCATGAAAATCATTTGGATGGTAGAATTTCCTATTACAAGTACTTTTGAAAGTCTAGGTAATGTTCAAAAGCAAATCTGAAATATCATTGTTTTTTTTTCAATAAAATGTCAATAAATTAAGTAAAGACATTGGGACCACGACATAAACGCATCATATAAATAATCCAAGGCCAGACAGTCCTGTTTCTTGATATCATAAACCATTCTTTGACTGAAGATTCTCTTTTATACCAATAACTTTGCAAATGATCATTTAGATTCAAAACATTCTTCCAAAGTAACAAGATTCTGTGAGATTTTTTGTTTCTCTAACACATTTATTTTTTTCCTGACACTTGCATTGCCGAATAAAAATAATTAACAAACCCCAAGAAAGACGATTCTTTTTACTTTGAGTACCCTCTCTTTTTCTAGAGAGAGAGAGAGAGAGAGAGAGAGAGAGAGAGAGAGAGAGAGAGAGAGAGAGAGAGAGAGAGAGAGAGAGAGAGAGAGAGAGAGAGAGAGAGAGAGAGAGAGAGAGAGAGAGAGAGAGAGAGAGAGAGAGAGAGAGAGAGAGAGGAGAGAGAGAGAGAGAGAGAGAGAGAGAGAGAGAGAGAGAGAGAGAGAGAGAGAGAGAGAGAGAGAGAGAGATGAGAGAGAGAGAGAGAGAGAGAGAGATGAGAGAGAGAGAGAGAGAGAGGAGCGGTAACCTACTAAAATATCTAACAAGAAAGGAAACATTTTTGTTCGATTTCTAAATATTTTTATTTTCAGAAATGTAATAATAAATAACATATACATTTCACTCTTTTTTCACAAGGTGACCCAATTCATTGTCCTCAATATGCTTCCTGATTGCGCTTAATCCATGTTGTAGTCTGAATATATGCATAATGTTCACCTTAGCTGCAAAACATAATTTTGCTTCCAACTTAAATTTACTCAATGATATAACATACCTACCAAACATTTCATCCCACTAAAAATTAGTCGACAATCCTTTGCAATTTCCACTGCTACATTGGAGACTCTTGCATTCATGTCATCACTGCCAAATCCTTAAAGTTGCAACAGTGTAAAATCACTCATTTTTGTAATAATAGTTTTTTCAAATAAAAACTAAAGCCAATGTAAACTAATCAAATGTCTCTATGGATCTGCAATACTAACTCTCTATCAAACTTTTACATAGAAACTCAAGATTAGAGAAATCGATTGTGCAAGAGTTCCTTGCTCCTCCAAGTGCCTTATGGCTAAATTATTGCACAACTAACACTCAAGGCCAGATAAATCAGTTAAGCAAGAGTTTATTGCTCCTCCAAGTACATTAGAGAATGACCTACATTTAACAAGGCTCGAGAAATCGATTGCGCAAGAGTTCATTGCTCGTCCAAGGGCCTTAGGAAATGACCTACAAGTAAGTCAAGGTTAGAGAAATCGATTGCGCAAGAGTTCGTTGCTCGTCTAAGTGCCTTAGGGAATGACCTAAAAGTAACTCGTGGCTAGAGAAATCGATTGCTCAAGAGTTCATTACTCCTGTAAAATAAACCTTGGAACCACTCTAATCTATACGACGCAATGACGCCTAACACCAGGAGGCTAGCAAGGGGATACTCACACTCTGTGAAAGGAGTAAAGCACCAGGCAAATCCAGACGATGCATTCTACTGGTGATTTCAATTGTCTGCTTTCTGTTTCGATTCGACGCCGTTTTTAGAGGTTTCACGGTTTTTTTGTTCCTAAGGGCCGTGGTTAGTCGTTTACTAGGTTGAAGCTACCGCTGTAACACCCAAAAGGCTTATATAATTCTAATTATGTATATACCATACAGGAAAAGCCTTAGGTTCTTTCTTAGTTGGAATGGTAAAAGCCAAAAAAAAAAACAGGCAGCAAAACCAGTCAATTATAATACCAATACCCCATAGAAGCAACAAGTCAAAGATACTTGTGTGTGGCACTGTTTATAATCTTGTATACGGAAATGCAGTTTGTTTTGTAAAAAAATCTGATTTCATTTTAAATATTCTTGCTTTTTAATAAAAAAAGGTATTAGATGTAGCAAGTTCCTTTAAAACGATTCCTTGAAGAACTCTCTATGATGCTTAAGTGCCCCGCTACCAGCGGAGAAAAAAAAGACGCTTTCCATACAAAAAAAAAATCCGATGTACTTTTGGTTTCGATCCGACACCATTATTAGGAGTTCAAGGGGGCTTTTTTCATTTATCTATGGGCCGTGTCGTCTTAACTAAGTCGCAGCTACTGCTTGCAACCATAATCATAGGCAGCGCGATCGCGCTGCCAAAGTAAAGAACGATGTTGGCACAATTATTATTTTTCTCCATACCCGGGCACTTTGTATCGAAGGAGTTGTCGTAGAAACTTCAAAAAGGGCTCATTCAATTTTAAATTGGAGTGGCAAGTACCCTTTTTAATAGTCGAAAGTGATTGGAGGGCAACTAGCCCCCCTCCCCACGCCCATCATTCCCCCAAACCCATCAAATCAAAATTTTGAGATAGCCATTTTGTTCAGCATAGTTGATTTCCAGATAGAAAATATGTTTTTGAGGAGGACACTCCCCCAAAACCCTCGGGGCAAGGGTTGTAAGTTATGCCTGAGGGCATATAAGAATGATGTTGGCACAATGTATTATTAATTATTTTTTCCTTTAAAGCAGGGCACTTCGTATCGAAGAAGTTGCCGTAGAAACTTCGAAAAGGGCTCATTCAATTGGAAATTGGAGTGGCCATTGTTAGTTGCCTTCAATCACTTTCGACGATTAAAAAGGGCACTAGCCATTTGAATTTCCAATCGAATGAGCCCTTTTTGGAGTTTCTAAGACAGCGCCTTCTATAAAACCTTACAAGCCCCCAGGCATAACTTACAACCATTGCCCCGAGGGTTGTGGGGACTGTCCTCCTCAAAAACATATTTGCTATCTGGAAATCAACTACGCTGAACAAAATGGCTATGTCAAAATTTTGATTGGATGTGTTTGGGGGAATTTTGGGCGTAGGGGGGGGGGGCTAGTTGCCCTCCAGTCACTTTCAACTATTTAAAAAGGGCACTAGCCCTTTGAATTTCCAATTGAATGAGCCTTTTTGAAGTTTCTACGACAACGCCTTCTATAACAACCTTATATGCCCCCAGGGCATAACTTACAACCCTTGCCCTCCATTTCCACGCCCACCATTTCCCCAAACACATCCAATAAAAATTTTGAGATAGCCAATTTGTCCCACGACGTTCAAAGTTAAAGCGTTGTCGTAGAAACTTCAAAAGGGCTCATTCAATTGGAAATTGAAAGGGCTAGTGTCTTTTTTAATAGTTGAAAGTGATTGGATAGCGACTAACGCCCCTCTCACGCCCACGATTTCCCCAAACACATCCAATCAAAATTTTGAGATATCCATTTTGTTCAACATAGTAAGTTCTGGAAATTAGGTCTTTTAGGATGATAAACCCCTCAGAGCCTTCAGTGCAAGGGTTGTAAGTTATGCCCTGGAGGCATATGAAGTTTTTGTTGAAAGCGTTGTCGTAGAAACTTCAAAAGGGCTCATTCAATTGGAAATTGAAAGGGCTAGTGCCCTTTTCAATAGTTGAAAATGATTGGATAGCAACTAACACCCCTCTCACGCCCACCATTTTCCAAACACATCCAATCAAAATTTTGAGATATCCATTTTGTTCAACATAGTAAGTTCTGGAAATTAGGTCTTTTAGGATGATAACCCCCTCAGAGCCCTCAGTGCAAGGGTTGTAAGTTATGTCTTGGGGGGCATATAAGGTTTATATAGAAAGTTTTTGTATCAATCATAGGCAGCACGATCGCGCTGCCTAGGTAAAGAACGATGTTGGCAAAATATTTTTTTTTTCATACCAGTGCACTTCGTATCGAAGGAGTTGTCGTAGAAACTTCGAAAAGGGCTCATTCGATTGGAAATTGGAGTGGCTAGTGCTCTTTTTAATAGTCGAAAGTGATTGGAGGGCAACTATATCCTCCCCCCCCCCAACCTGAAATTCCCCCAAACACATCCAATCAAAATATTGAGATAGCCATTTTGTTCAGCGTAGTTGATTTCCAGATAGAAAATATGTTTTTGAGGAGGACACTCCCCCACAACCCTCAGGGCAAGGGTTTTAAGTTATGCCCTGGGGACATATAAAGAACGATATTGGCACAATGTATTATTTATTAATTTTTTCCTTAGAGCAGGGCACTTTGTATCGAAGAGGTTGTCGTAAAAACTTCGAAGAGGGCTCATTCAGTTGGAAATTGGAGTGGCTTGTGGCCTTTTTTATAGTCGAAAGTGATTGGAAGGCGACTAACACCCCTTCCACGCCCACCATTTCCCGAAACACATCCAATCAAAATTTTGAGATAGCCATTTTGTTCAGCGTAGTTGATTTCCAAATAGAAATTATGTTTTTGAGGAGGACAGTCCCCCACAGCCCTTAGGGAAAGGGTTGTAAGTTATGCCCTGGGGGTATATAAGATTTATTATAGAGGGCGTTGTCGTAGAAACTTCAAAAAAGGCTCATTCGATTGGAAATTCAAAGGGCTAGTGCCCTTTTTAATAGTCGAAAGTGATTAGAGGGCAACTAACCCGCCTCTCACGCCCACCTTTTCCCCAAACACATCTAATCAAAACTTTGAGATAGCCATTTTATTCAACGTAGTTTTAAGTTCTCGAAATTAGGTTTTTGAGGATAATAACCCCCCCCCACACACACACACAGCCCTCAGGGCAAGGGTTGTAAATTATGCCCAGGGGGCATATAAGGTTTTTATAGAACGCGTTGTCGTAGAAACTTCAAAAAGGACTCATTCAATTGGAAATTGAAATGGCTAGTGCCCTTTTTAATAGTCGAAAGTGATTAGAAATCAACTAACCCCTTCCACGCCAACCATTTCCCCAAACACGTCCAATAAAGATTTTGAGATAGCCATTTTGTTCCACGCAGTTCAAAGTTCAGGAAATTATACCTTTGAGCAGGACACTCCCCCCATAGTCTTCAGGGCAATGGTTATAAGTTATGCCCTGAGGGAATATAAGGTTTTTATTGAAATCTTTGTCGTAGAAACTTGAAAAAGGGCCAATCATAATCAGAGGCAACGCTGTAGCGTTGCCTATAGTAAAGATCATACGGCTCCAATGTTTTCTTATTTATTTATTTTTTTTTCCCAGAGGCACTTCATATGGAAGCGGTCGTCGTAGAAGCTTCAAAGGGAGCTCATTCGATTGGAAATCGAGAGTTCTAGTGCCCTATTTAATAGTCAAAAATGATTGGAGGGCAACTAGCCCCCCCCCCCACGCCCATCATTCGCCCAAACACATCCAATCAAAATTTTGAGATAGCCATTTTGTTCAGCGTAGTTGATTTCCAGATAGAGAATTTATTTTTGAGGAGGATACTCCACCACAACCCTCAGGGCAAGGGTTTTAAGTTATGCCCTGGAAGCATATAAGGTTTTTATAGAAGGCGTTGTCGTAGAAACTTCAAAACAGGCTCATTCGATTGGAAATTAAAGAGCTAGTGCCCTTTTTAATAGTCGAAAGTGATTGGAGTGTAACTAGTCCCCCTTCCCTCCCTCCCGCCCATCATTTCCCCAAACACATCCAATCAAAATTTTCAGATAGCCATGTTGTTCGGCGTAGTTGATTTCCAGATAGAAAATATACTTTTGAGGAGGACACTCCCCCACAACCCTCAGGGCAAGGGTTTAATGTTATGCCCTGGGGGCATATAAGGTTTTTATAGAAGGCGTTGTCGTAGAAACTTCAAAACAGGCTCATTCGATTGGAAATTAAAGGGCTAGTGCCCTTTTTAATAGTCAAAGATTATTTGAGGGCAACTAGCCCCCCCCCCCACGACCATCATTCCCACAAACACATCCAATCAAAATTTTGAGATAGCCATTTTGTTCAGCGTAGTTGATTTCCAGATAGAAAATATATTTTTGAGGAGGATACTCCCCAACAACCCTCATGGCAAGGGTTTTAAGTTATGCCCTGGGGGCATATAAGGTTTTTATAGAAGGCGTTGTCGTAAAAACTTCAAAACATGTTCATTCGATTGGAAATTAAAGGGCTAGTGCCCTTTTTAATAGTTGAAAGTGATTGGAGTGTAACTAGCCCCCTTCCCCCCCCACGCCCATCATTTCCCCAAACACATCAAATCAGAATTTCCAGATAGCCATTTTGTTCAGCGTAGTTGATTTCCAGATAGAAAATATATTTTTGAGGAGGAAACTCCCCCACAACCCTCAGGGCAAGGGTTTTAAGTTATGCCCTGGGGGCATAGAAGGTTTTTATAGAAGGTGTTGTCGTAGAAACTTCAAAAAAGGCTCATTCGATTGGAAATTCAAAGGGATAGTGCCCTTTTTAATAGTCAAAAGTGGTTGGAGGGCAACTAGCCCCCCCCCCTCCTACGCCCATCATTCCCCAAACACATCCAATCAAAATTTTGAGATAGCCATTTTGTTCAGCGTAGTTGATTTCCAGATTGAAAATATATTTTTGAGGAGGACACTCCCCCACAACCCTCAGGGCAAGGGTTTTAAGTTATGCCCTGGGGGCATATAAGGTTTTTATAGAAGGCGTTGTCGTAGAAACTTCAAAACAGGTTCATTCGATTCGAAATTAAAGGGCTAGTGCCCTTTTTAATAGTCAAAAGTGGTTGGAGGGCAACTAGCCCCCCCCCCCCTACGCCTATCATTCCCCAAACACATCAAATCAAACTTTTGAGATAGCCATTTTGTTCAAGTGTAGTTGATTTCCAGATAGAAAATATGTTGTTGAGGAGGACACTCCGCCACAACCCTCAGGGCAAGAGTTTTAAGTTATGCCCTGGGGGCATATAAGGTTTTTATACAAGGCGCTGTCGTAGAAACTTCAAAACAGGCACATTCAATTGGAAATTCAAAGGGCTAGTGCCCTTTTTAATAGTCAAAAGTGATTGGAGGGCAACTAGCCCCCCCCACGCCCATCATTTCCCCAAACACATCCAATCAAAATTTTGAGATAGCCATTTTGTTCAGCGTAGTTGATTTCCAGATAGAAAATATGTTTTTGAGGAGGACAGTCCCCCACAAATCTCAAGGCAAGGGTTTTAAGTTATGCCCTGGGGGCATATAAGATTTTTTATCGAAGGTGGTGTCGTAGAAACTTCAAAAAAGGCTCATTCGATTGGAAATTCCGAGGGCTAGTGCCCTTTGTAATAGTCGAAAGTGATTTGAGGGCAACTAACCCCCCTCTCACGCCCACCTTTTCCCCAAACACATCCAATCAAAATTTTAAGACAGCCATTTTATTAAACGTAGTTTTAAGTTCTGGAAATTAGGTCTTTGAGGATTACAACTCCCCCAAAACCCTCAGGGCAAGGGTTGTAATTTAAGGATTCTCCGAATCCTTCATATTATTTCTTATGGAAGGGATGCTCGTATAAAACTTTAGAGAGGGCTCATTTGATTGAAAATTGAAAGTTCTTGTTCACTTTTTAAGAGTCAAAAGAGATTGAAGGGCAACTAGCCCCTCTCCCTCCTCCACGCCGTAAATGCATCAGACAAAAATTTTGAGATGGACATTTTGTTAAAATAGTTCAAAGTTCTGATAACAAAAAACTCCGGTGTCGACACAGCCCAAAAGGGCCCAGGGGTAGGCGTTGTAAGTTATGCCCTGGGGCATTACTTATTAAGGGGGGTTTATAACTTATGGGAAGGGGTTTTGTATGGGAAGAACACATAGGAAATCTATTATAATTATCCAATTATAAGGTTAAAATACATACTCTGTGATAGATGCAAAATTGCTTTGGCACACATTTTCCTATTAAGCTCAATTCCAAACAGCCGTGATCCCTTTGTGTAAGCAAGTGAAATGGTCTAAACCCCCTTATTGGAGCTATTTTTTCAATCCATTCATTGTTGTCAATCGCTGTCCACAAGTTATACAAGCTGTCTATTGTTCATATATAAGGTTTTTATCAAAGAGGTAATCGTACAGACTTTGAAAACAGCCTCATTCGATTTAAATTGAAAGTTCTAAATCCGTTTTTTAAAGTCAAGAATAATCGGACAGTAAGCAACCCCCCCCCCCATGCCATAAAAACTTGAAACTTTTTGCAATCAAAAACGAACAAAAATTAATTTATAAAAAAAAAATCCGAAAAATAAGTTTTTCAAAGAAAAGTAAAGGCCATTTTAAACTTAAGCTCAGGAGATACAAATACCTGTTAAAATTCAAACTCAAAACGACCAGAAATTACTATTAAAGAATAAATGAAACCCAAAACGAACAGAAATTAAATAAACAATCATAGCAAAAAAACATACAACAAGTAATAATATAAATGAATAAATAGATCTTAAAGCGAGTAATGCTTAGATTGAATATGAAAATCAAGCTTAAAACGAAAACAAATATTTTGCTATTAAAGTATAAATGAAACTTAAAACGAACATAAATTAAATAAACAATCAATGCGAACAAACATACAATATATATTAATGTAAATGAATAAATAAATCTTAAAACAAGTGAAACTTAAATTGAATATGCAAATCAAGTTTGAATCGAATAAAAATAACTACAAACAAGAGTTTGGGTATCGTCTCACTGCAGAAGCCTAAAACCTACTGCGTCATTGGCGCTTTACTGAAAACGAATTATATTACAAATGTTTTCTTAAGTACTTAATATTGAAAATAAATATTAAAATTACAGTAAAATTTTGAACTGATGAGCTTTTAGCAATTAATATCATTATGCATCAAATATTCAGTTTAATTTATTAGTTCTTTTCAAAATTGGTCAAGACAAATATAGTTTCACTACAAGCAAAATTTGGATACTGCCCCCTTCTTTAACTGTAAAAACCTAAAGCCTTCTGCGTCATTGGTGCTTCACTGAAAACAGATTACTCGTATATTACAAATTTATTATTTTCCAGTTCTTACAGCATTGAAAATGAAAATAAAAATTACAGTGAAAAAAAGTCTTGAACTGATAGATCTTTCAACAATTAATATCATTATATATCTAATATTCAATTTGATTTTGTTTATACTTTCCAAGACTGCTCAAGACTCATATAGTTTTGCCATTTTTTTTAACTCTGCCATTTTTTGTAACTAATCGTGTTAGTTTGTTATGAAAACATTCTATGGCTTCTAGGCATTTCTATTTGAGCGGAAAACTGCACCTCAAACTTTGGGGAACATGCATTTTCTTGCATGAAACACCAAAATATAATAAAATGTCAAGTTTCGGAGTGTTCCACCACTCGCAAGCAAGTGCCATTGGTATTTTTGAATCCACATGGTCAATTTACGGGGTGGAGGGTAGGTTAATTCTCGTAGCAGCCCCATTCCGTCGTGGTATGGTTCACATTTTCAACACCTGGCGTCCGGACTATCATATAATCTACCAAGTATACAACTACCCCAAGTCAGTATCAATAAAAAAATGAAACCCAAAACGAACAAAAATTAAAATAAATATCAGAGTCAAACTCAAAACGATCATAAATTAATGTGAGTGGGGTTCAAAACCCCTATGCTTTTTAAAAGCCAGAATATAATTTGTACTTTACTGAAAAAAAATTCAAATGAGTTTACTGAAAAAAAATGTGCATTGTCAATTTAATATACATATGCTGATATTTATTCCCTAAAATCTTAATTAATTTTGATTTCTTAAAGTTACAAGAAATCAAAGTGAAAATAAGTTACAAATTACAAGTGAAAATATTTCAAAGAATTGTTTTCAGTAAAGCGCCAATGACACAGTAGGTTTTAGGCTTGTGCAGTGAGACGATACCCAAACTCTTGTTTGTAGTTATTTTTATTCGATTCAAACTTGATTTGCATATTCAATTTAAGTTTCACTCGTTTTAAGATTTAATTATTCATTTACATTAATATATATTGTATGTTTGTTCGCATTGATTGTTTATTTAATTTCTGTTCGTTTTAAGTTTCATTTATACTTTAATAGCAAAATATTTGTTTTCGTTTTAAGCTTGATTTTCATATTCAATCTAAGCATTACTCGCTTTAAGATCTATTTATTCATTTATATTATTACTTGTTGTATGTTTTTTTCTATGATTGTTTATTTAATTTCTGTTCGTTTTGGGTTTCATTTATTCTTTAATAGTAACTTCTGGTCGTTTTGAGTTTGAATTTTGACAGGTATTTGTATTTCCTGAGCTTAAGTTTAAAATGGCCTTTACTTTTCTTTGAAAAACTTATTTTTCGGAAAGTTTTTTTTTTAATTAATTTACTAAAAAGAAGGAATCATGCCTCTCTTTAAACTTGAAACTAATCGCCAAACTGTTTCACATACACCTAATTTTAAATACTCTAAAATTAATATATGACGCTTTATATCTTCCTTCACATATTCTGAAAAAAGGATTTCATTTTGATTGATAACAATTTGGCTTGAAATATTGAGTTAAACTTAATCCCAACAAATACACGAAAGAACTTTTTATTTCTTTTTTTTTACAAATTTACTAGTTCAATCGCAAAAATTTGTTTGTCATATTCTCAGAAATCTAGATTTATAGAATACTATCCTTTTTCCAAACACCAGTTCATTTGTACACCCTCTACATCCTTCTAAGCTCCTGTTTTCTTTTCTTTTTTTTTACATAATGGTCGGTTTGTATAACAGAAGATAGTATTTAGACAAGAGTGACAGGTACATAAATTGCAAGTACTTACCATTATAACTTCAAACTGATTATTACTCCTCAGTTTATCAAGAAGAGGATGGGATTTCAGTCCAGCCTTCTGAATAGGTATTGTTCCAAATATCCGAATATCCGGTCTTAGAACACAATCAGCAATTTTATCTGAGAATTTTCTACTGGTTAATTCCATTTTGCCAATCTCGTCAACGGCCAAAAAACCTTTTCCCTTAATTAAAAGGGTGAATATGTTATGTATTGCATAACACTGATTCAAAAGAAAACAGGACAAATAAGAGTTAAAGAAAAAAAAACGACAAAGAAGACTGCGAAACAAATACTGTGGTATACAACTAGTCCCAAATAAATGAAAGTAGGAGCGGAGCCAGCCAAAGGTTAAGGAGAGTAAGGACTTATATTTACCATAGAAAATGATAGAATCAAACGGCGTAAAGAGTAAAAAGATTAGACAAGAACTACGACCTTGTGAAAGTGGCAAATGACCAGAAAAATTCGCTATAGATAGCAGAGCATAGCTCCAGCTTTTAAGGCTCTGTTAAATATACAAAAAACGAGCTTCTTTTCTCAAATAAAGTAAGGAGCAATATTAAAATTTAAAACAAACAGAGATTATTCAATATAGTAGGGGGCACCCCCCCCTTTTTTTTTAACTCCGCTCATTACGCTTGAGTTTCATAGTACTATGCTGAAAGCATTTATGAGTGCAACAAATATAGTTAATATGTAATTGCAATTGTTTGTTTACGGATTACCTTTAAAGCATTGAAACTGAAAATTTTATTTTCATTTTTATCCCATTAAACACTTTTTATTAAAATCGTCCTTGTCCTTGAATTTTTTTGAGTTTTTATTGTTTTTATTGTTGAGTTTTTATTGTTTTAAAAAATAAAGTTGTGAGACAGAGTCAAACTTTAGCGTAAAGAGCGAGGCGTTAAGGAGGAGACAGCCCCTTTCATATACGGAATAATTTCTATTCGTTTTAAGTTTTAATGTCGCTCCTTACTTTCAGTTAAAAAAAAACTTGTTTTTTTAGTTAATTTCAGAACGTTTTTGAATTAATGCAGCTTTGATTTTGGCTCGCCGTATATGAATAATTAAAACGAAATTCGCATATTAATTTTCCTTTTTTTGGCTACATGGCTTTCTCAAAATTTTGTTCTGACGTAACTTACGAATTAACTTGCGTAACGAATTTCTATATTCGTATGTTTTTATTACGTATATTAGGGATTTCGCTCCCTAGTCAATACCTCGCTCTTTACGCTAAAGTTCGAATTTTTTCGAATCACAAACCCCTGAATCAAAAGGCCGGTTAATTAGAATAGATATTGACTAGGGGGCGAACCCCCTCATATACGTAATAATTTATGTTCGTTTTAAGTTTTAATGTTGCTTCTTACTTTCAGTTGAAAAAAATTATTTTTTATTTAATTTCTGATCGTTTTTTAAATAATGCTGGGAATTCTGGCGCCCCTTCATAGAAATGTCCCTTCCCCCAAGGAAATATCCTCCATGGAAAGATCCTCCCCCGTAACCCCTACTCTGACCCCGACCCCCCACTAAAAAAAATTCCTCCAGAAAACGCCTGTATACTTCCCAATATCCAATACTATATGTAAACAATGGACAAAGTTTATTACTTGCAGTCCTTCTCCCAGGAACAGTGGGGGATTAAGTCATCCTCAAAGACATATTAATTAGATTTTCGACTATGCTGAACAAAATGGCTATCTCAAGATTTTCATTGGGTTATTTCGGGAAAAAAATGAGCATGGGACGGGGCCAAGTTGCCCTCCAATTTTTTTGGTCACTTAAAAGGGCACTAGAACTTTTAATTTTCCGTTCGAACGAGCCCTCTGACGATATTCTAGGACTACTGGATCGATACGATCAACCCTGGGAAAAAAAAAATAAATAAGCACGCATCCGTGATCTTTCTTCTGGCCAAAAATACAAAATTCCACATTTTTGCAGATAGGAGATTGAAACCTCTATAGTAGGGTTCTCTGATACGCTGAATCTGATGGTGTGATTTTCATCAAAGTTCTATGAGTTTTAGGGGTTGTTTTCCCCTTTTTTCGTAAATAAGGCAAATTTTCTCAGGCGCGTAACTTTTGATGGGTAAGATTAAACTTGAAGAAACTTATATCATTTGAAATCAGCATAAAAATTTGATTCTTCTGATGTATCTATTGGTATCAAAATTCCGTTTTTTAGAGTTCCGGTTACTATTGAACCGGGTCGCTCCTTACTTACAGTTCGTTACCACGAACTGTTTGATAATGCCGCTCTTTTCTCGGATTAAAGAATATCATTTTTTATTTTGCTCCTGTTCGTTTTTAATACCATTCCCAGGGAGGAGGGCTACTTCCCCCTCAAGCCAGAAAGTTTAAATTCAGAATAACTTTTGAAAAACAATGCTTCACGAAAACCAGCCCATTGAGTGCATGTTCGTTAGTTGAACTTCCCCTGTAAGTTTCAACTTGATACGCTAAGCCATTCCTGAGATACTGCTGATACACCTTTTCGACAACCTGCATGCATGCAGCGTATTTTGATTTAGTTCAACAATTTTCATCTTAATACCTTTAGCTTTAGTTGCAGTGGTCGTAGAAGTAGTAGTAGTACCAGCAGTAATAGTATTAGTAGTTACAGTGCGCACGTATTGCCCTTGGGTCATTTGAACATCCCTTTGTCAGACCCTTAAATTTTCAACTTAACAGCCTTTAGTGGTTACTGAGATATTGCTGATACGCCCCATTGAAAACCTGCATGCACATAGTGTGTTTTGAAGTACTTAAGTACTTCTCTTAACATTACCTGGAAGCTGCATCTTAATACCCTTAGCCTATTTGGAAACCCAGGATCAAAGATGCCCCACTTTCCCAGAAACAAATCTTAAATGTAAACAATGTGTAAATTGCATAGCTTATTGCTCGTGCTCCAAAGGATGCAGGTCATGCTATCCCGAGAGGCAGAGTTATTGGACCTTTCATTTTTACCGAACAAACTGCATTAATTCAAAAACGTTCAGTAATTAACTATAAAAACAAGTTTTTTTTAACTGAAAGTAAGGAGCGACATTAAAACTTAAAACTAACAGAAATTATTTCGTATATGAAAGGGGCTGTCCCCTCTTCAACGCCTCGCTCTTTACGCTAAAGTTTGACTCTGTCTCATAACTTTTTTTTTAACAATAAAAAACTTTAGCGTAAAGAGGGAGGTGTTGAGGAGGGGACGGCCCCTTTCATATACGGAATAATTTCTGTTAGTTTTAAGTTTTAATGTTGCTCCTTACTTTCAGTTAAAAAAACTTGTTTTTTTTATTTAATTTCAGAACGTTTTTGAATTAATACAGGTTTTGATTTTGGCTCACCATAAATGAATAATTAAAACAAAATTCACATTTTAATTTTACTTTTTTTTTAGTTAAATGGCTTTCTCGAAAGTTCTTTCATTTTACTTACGAACGTTTTTATTAGTAATAAATATATGTAACTTACGAATTAACTTCCGTAACGAACTTCTATATTCATATAATTTTAATACGTATATTAGGGAGTTCGCCCCCAAGTCAATACCTCGCTCTTTACGCTACAGCTCGAATTTTGTTCCAATTCTTTAAAAATGACCCCTTAATCACAAAGGTCGTTAATTAGAATAAATAGCTCTTATGAAAGTAATAAAAAAAACTTTAGCGTAAAGAGCGAGGTATTGACTAGGGCGTGAACCAAATCATATAGGTAATAATTTCTGTTCGTTTTGAGTTTTGATGTTGCTCCTTACTTTCAGTTGAAAAACCTGTTTTTTTTTAATTAATTTCTGATCGCTTTTTTAAATAATGCTGGGACATCCGGCGCCCCCTTCATAGCAATGTCGCATCCCCCATAAGAACTTCCTCCATGGAAAGATCCTCCCAAGTAAACCCCGACCCATCCCCTCCCCACCCACTGCCAGCGAAAATTCCCCTGAAAACCTCTGTATGCTTCCCAATAACCAATACTATATGTAAACATTGGGCAAAGCTCATAACTTGCAGCCCTTCCCCCGGGGACTGTGGGGGATTAAATCATCCTCAAAGACATAGTTATTATATTTTTCGACCATGCTGAACAAAATGGCTATCTCAAAATTTTGATTGGGTGACTTTGGTAAGAAAATGAGCGTGGGAGGGGGTCTAGTTGCCCTCCATTTTTTTGGTCACTTAAAAACGGCACTATAACTTTTAATTTCCGTTCAAATAAGCCCTCCCGCGATATTCTAGGGCCACTGGGGCGGGGTGATCGATACGATCACCCCTGGGGAAAAAAAATAACAAATAAATACGCCGTGATCTTTCTTCTGGCAAAAAATAAAAAATTCCACATTTTTGCAGATAGGAGCTTGAAACCTCTACAGTATGGTTCTCTGATACGCTGAATCTGATGGTGTGATTTTAATTAGGGTTCTATGACTTTTAGGGGGTGTTTCCTCCTCTTTTCGAAAATCAGGCAAAATTTCTCAAACTTTTGATGGGTAGGACTAAACTTGATGAAACTTATATTCTTGAAATAAGCATAAGAATACAATTCTTTTCATGGATCTATTGGTACAAAAATTCCGTTTTTTAGAGTTTCGGTTACTATTGAGCCGGGTCGCTCCTTACTTACAGTTCGTTACCACGAACTATTTGAAAACCGAACATAAAAAACAAAATTTAAGACTTTAATTCGAAACTGAATTTAAGACTTTAATTCAAAACTGAATTTAAGTCTTTAATTCAAAACTGAATAAGATAGAAGAGAAACTTAAAATAAACTTCCCTAACACTAGATCCGAAAAAAACAAGCAAGTTGAAAAAACTCCTGCGCACAGCAAACCTACTCAATGTTATTAAGCTAACAGGTACCGTACAAATGAAAATGTCTTCCGGAATACAGTCCAGTGAAAATAAAAAGGTTAACACAAATTATTATATTTAACAAGTGATACGTCACAGCACAATGAACTTTTCAAAAAGTCAGGTCAAAGACTAAATGAAACTAATTTTGAAAAAAAAAATAGTCAAACAGAGGTATAAACGATCTCTGAGGGCTACTCATGGCTCGTGTGTCATGCTTTTGACACCTCTCTACCAACTGAAATGGATCCATATCCAAGCCACACTGTAGTTGCATTTGTGGATAAGAGGAAATAATGTACCGCTCAGCGTATACGATTTGTCTTGTACATAATTCGGAATGTTGGGCTTGTTCAAATTTCAAGCGCAGTTTTCTTTTTTTTCTGACCAATCAGAGACTAACTAGTCATAAGACTAATTTTTTTTATTCGAAAAAGATTGAAGGTTGGAACAGCAGTTTCTTATCTGAATGACGAATCTAACGATAGAAAAAGATGGGAAAAAGTTAGTGTTGATATAGGCTTTCCAAACCACGTTCTTGCTATATAATCTATCCAATTTTTTAGTAAAAGTGCGACGTTAAAATCAGCAAAATCCACACTGTGATAATAGAGTGGCGAAAGGCGTGGCAATACAAAATACTTGTGATAAAATTTCGGAAAAAAGAAAATAAAAAGCATCTTACATGTTCAAGCTCCTTTAAAGTAATTTGCTCCAAATCCAACATATTTACTTGATATTTAGAGATCATTGGCCCAGCTGTCCACTCAGGCTGAAAGTATTCTCTGGAATGAAATAGAAACGTGTGCAATAAGAAAACCTTATGAAAATAGGCGTTTTTGCGTGCCAATTTTTTTTTCTTGCAACACAAATGCAATGTAATAAAACAAGTTATTCCTGTGGACCGATTAACAAAGAATAATTAATAGCTCTGACAAACCAATTGCTCTAACAAGCAAATCTACGTTCCATCTGCCCATGGTTCCATCAAATGTAGCCTGAATTCAACGCTCTAACATAAATACGTGGGCAGATATCTTATATTCAAGTTTACTATCCGTATAGCAACGCATCGAAAATAACAATTATCCTTTAAAAAATGTACCCTTTATAGAAAGCCTACACATAACGATAAATATTTATAATTTTTTCCAAACACCCTCCTTGCGTAAAAAGAGGAGTAGTTATATCTTTGGTTGATCAAACAGTTCGTGGTAACGAACTGTAAGTAAGGAGCGACACGGCTCAATGGTAACCGAAACTCTAGAAAACGGGATTTTGATACCAATAGATACATCAAAAGAATCAGATTTTAATGGTGATTTCAAATATATAGGTTTCATCAAGTTTAGTCCTACTCATCAAAAGTTAAGCGCCTGAGAGAATTTGGCTGACTTTCGAAAAAAGGGGAAAGACCCCTAAAAGCTATAGAACCTTAATGAGAATCATACCATCATATTCAGCGTATCAGAGAACCATACTGTAGAGGTTTCAAGCTCCTATCTACAAAAATGTGGAATTTTGCATTTTTGCCAGAAGAAAGATCACGTATGCGTGTTTATTTATTTTTTTCCCCAGGGGTAATCGTATCGACCCAGTGGTCCTAGAATATCGTGGGAGGGCTCATTGGAACGGAAATTAAAAGTTCTAGTGCCCTTTTTAAGTGACCAAAAAAGATGGAGAGCAGCTAGGCCCCCTCCCACGCTCTTTTTTTTCCCAAAGTCACCCGATCAAAATTTTGAGATAGCCATTTTGTTCAGCATGGTCGAAAATATGATAACTATGTCTTTTAGGATGACTTAATCCCTCGAAGTCCTCGGGGGGAGGGCTGAAAGTTATGAACTTTACCCAATGTTAACATATAGTGTTGGTTATTGGGAAGTATACAGACGTTTTCAGGGAGGATTTTTTCTGGTAGTGGGGGTGGGGGGGGGGTGGGTCGGAGTTATGTGGGAGGATCTTTCCATGAAGGAAGTTTTCATGGGGGAAGAGACATTGCTATGAAGGGGACGCCGGATTTCCTAGCATTATTGTAAAAAAGATCAGAAATTAAAAAAAAAACAAGTTTTTCAACTGAAAGTAAGCAGCAACATCAAAACTTAAAACGAACAGAAAATATTACGTATATGATTGGGTTCACCCCCTAGTCAATACCTCGCTCTTTAAGCCAAAGACTTTTTAGTACTTTCATAAGAGCTGTTTATTCTAATTAACGGTCTTTGTGATTAAGCGGTCATTTTTAAAGAATTGGAACAAAATTCGAACTTTAGCTTAAAGAGCAAGGTATTGACTAGGGGGCGAACCCCCTAATATACGTATTAAAATATATGAATATAGAAGTTCGTTACGTAAGTTGGTTACGTTACGTAATTCGTAAGTTACGTATATTTATTACTAATAAAAACGTTCGTAAATAAAATTAAACAAGTTTCGAGAAAGCCATTTAACCAAATAAAAGTAAAATTAATATTCAAATTTTGTTTTAATTATTCATGTACGGTGAGCCAAAATCAAAACCTGCATTAATTCAAAAACGTTCAAAAATTAAATAAAAAAAAACAAGTTTTTTTTAACTGAAAGTAAGGAACGACGTTAAAACTTCAAACGAGCAGAAATTATTCCGTATATGAAAGGGGCTGTCCCCTCCTCAACGCCTCGCTCTTTACGCTAAAGTTTGACTTTCTCACAACTCTATTCTTTTTTTAAATAAAAAACTTTAGCGTAAAGAGCGAGGCGTTGAGGAGGGGACAGCCCCTTTCATATTCGGAATAATTTCTGTTCGTTTTAAGTATTAACGTGGTTCCTTACTTTCAGTTAAAAAAAAAACTTTTTTTTTATTTAATCCTGTAACAAGAATATGCTCAGAACCTAACATAATCCCAACATTGAGCAACATTTCATTTTGCAATGGATATCCCATAAAATTACTTCAATCCATCATAGAAAAAAGACAAAAAATAGACAGAAAAAAATGTATCAACTCCACAACCCCCGACAGATATCATCCCTCTGGTGGGTGATGATAAACTTTTCACTGTTCAACCCTATATTCCCAAATTGAGTGACAAACTGAGAAGAATCATAGGCAGCGCGATAGTGCTGCCTAAGTAAAGAATGATGTGGGCACCATGTATTATTTTTTTTTTCTTTCTCCATACCCGGGCACTTCGTATCGGAGGAGTTGTCGTAAAAACTTCAAAAAGCAATCATTCGATTGGAAATTGGAGTGGCTAGTGCCTTTTTAATAGTCGAAAGTGATTGGAGGGCAACTAGCCCCCCCCCTACCTACGCCCATCATTCCCCCAAACACATCCAATCAAAATTTTGAGATAGGCATTTTGTTCAGCGTAGTTGATTTCCAGCTAGAAAATATGTTTTTGAGGAGGACACTCCCCCTAAATCCGCGGGGCAAGGGTTTTAAGTTATGCCCTGAGGGCATATAAGAACGATGTTGGCAGAATGTATCATTTATTTTTTTTTCCTTTGTAGCAGGGTACTTCGCATCGAAGAAGTTGTCGTAGAAACTTCAAAAAGGGCTCATTCAATTGGAAATTGGAGTGGCTTGTGCCCTTTTTAATAGTCGAAAGTGATTGTAAGGCAACTAACACCCCTTCCATGCCCACCATTTCACGAAACACATCAGATCAAAATTTTGAGATAGCCATTTTTTTCAGCGTAGTTGATTTCCAGATAGAAATTATGTTTTGATGAGGACACTCACCCACAGCAATCAAGGCAAGGGTTGTAATTTATGCCCTGGGGGCATATAAGGTTTTTATAGAAGGCGTTGTCGTAGAAACTTCAAAAAAAGGCTCATTCGATTGGAAATTCAAAGGGCTAGTGCACTTTTTAATAGTCGAAAGTGATTGGAGGGCAACTAACCCCCCCTCTCACGCCCACCTTTTCCCCAAACACATCCAATTAAAATTTTGAGGTAGCCATTTTATTCAACGTAGATTTAAGTTCTGTAAAATAGGTCTTTGAGGATGAAAACCCCCTCACAGCCTTCAGGGCAAGGGTTGCAAGTTATGCCCTGGGGGCATATAAAGTGTTTATAGAACGCGTTGTCGTAGAAACTTCAAAAAGGGCTCATTCGATTAGAAATTGAAATGGCTAGAGCCCTTTTTAATAGTCGAAAGCAATTGGAAGGCAACTAACAGCCCTTCCATGCCCACCATTTCCCCAAACACATACAATCAAAATTTTAAGATAGCCATTTTGTTCCACGCAGTTAAAGTTCAGGAAATTATACCTTTGAGCAGGACACTCCCCCCCCCCCACAGTCTTCAGGGAAAGGGTTATAAGTTATGCCCTGGGGTCATATAAGTTTTTATTGAAATCTTTGTCGTAGAAACTTGAAAAAGGGCTTATTCGATTGGAAATTCAAAGGTCTAGTGCCCTTCTTAATAGTCGAAAGTGATTTGAGGGCAACTAGTCCCCCTCTCTCCCCCACCTTTTCCCCGAACACATCCAATCAAAATTTTAGATAGCCATTTTGTTCAGTGTTGTGAATTTCCAGATAGAAATAATATTTTTGAGGAGGACACTCCCCCACAGCCCTCAGTGTAAGGGTTGTAAGTTATGCCCTGGGGGCATATATGGTTTTTGTAGAACGTGTCGTCGTAAAAACTTCAAAAAGGGCTCATTCGATTGAAAATTGAAATGGCTAGTGCCCTTTTTAATAGTCGAAAGTGATTGGAAGGCAACTAACACCCCTTCCACGCCCACCATTTCCCCAGACATATCCAATCAAAATTTTTAGATAGCCATTTTGTTCCACGCAGTTTAAAGTTCAGGAAATTATACCTTTGAGCAGGACACTCCCCCCACAGTCTTCAGGGCAAGGATTATAAGTTATGCCCTGGGGGCATATAAGGTTTTTATTGAAATCTTTGTCGTAGAAATTTGAAAAAGTGCTCATTCGATTAGAAATTCAAAGGGCTAGTGCCCTTTTTAATAGTCGAAAGTGATTGAAGGGCAACTAACCCCCTCTCACGCCCACCATTTCTCCAAACACATCCAATCAAAATTTTGAGATATCCATTTTGTTCAACGTAGTCGAAAGTTCTGGAAATTAGGTCTTTTAGGATGATAACCCCATCAGAGCCCTCAGTGCAAGGGTTTTAAGTTATGCCCTGGGATCATATTAGGTTTTATATAGAAAGTTATTGTAGAAATTTCAAAAGGGGTTCATTTGATTAGAAATTGAAATTGTCCTTTTTAATAGCCGAAAGTGAGTGGAGAATAATTAACCCCCCTCTCAAGCCCACCATTTCCCCAAACACATTCAACCAAAGTTTAGAGATAGCCATTTTGTTCAACGTTGTTGAAAGTTCTGGAAATTATCAAACAGTTCGTGGTAACGAACTGTAAGTAAGGAGCGACCCGGCTCAATGGTAACCGAAACTCTAGAAAACGGTATTTTGATACAAATAGATACATCAAAAGAATCAGATTTTAATACTGATTTCAAATATATAAGTTTCATCAAGTTTAATCATACCCATCAAAAGTTAGGCGCCTGAGAAAATTTGGCTGATTTTCGAAAAAAGGAGGAAAGACCCCCTAAATGTTATAGAACCTTAATGAAAATCACACCATCATATTCAGCGTATCAGAGAACCCTACTGTAGTGGTTTCAAGCTCCCATGTACAAAAATGTGGAATTTTGCATTTTTTGCCAGAAGAAAGATCACGGGTGCGTGTTTATTTGTTTTTGTTTTTGTTTTTTGTTTCCCCAGGGGTGATCGTATCGACCCAGTTGTCCTAGAATATCGTGGGAGGGCTCATTGGAATGGAAATTAGAAGTTCTAGTGCCCTTTTTAAGTGACCAAAAAAAATGGAGGGCAACTAGGCCCCCTCCCAAGCTCATTTTTTTCCCAAAGTCACCTGATCAAAATTTTGAGATAGCCATTTTGTTCAGCATGTTCGAAAATATAATAAGTATTTCTTTTGAATGACTTAACCCCCGAAGTTCCCGGGGGGAGGGCTGAAAGTTATGAACTTTACCAATGTTAACATATAGTATTGGTTATTTGGAAGTATACAGACGTTTTCAGGGGAGATTTTTCCTGGTAGTGGGGGGGGTGGGTCGGGGGTTATGTGGGAGGATCTTTCCATGAAGGAAGTTTTCATGGGGGAAGGGACATTGCTATGAAGGGGACGTCGGACTTCCCAGCATTATTTAAAAAAAAGATCAGAAATTTAATATAAAAAAGCAAGTATTTCAACTGCAATAGCAGCAACATCGAAACTTTAAACGAACAGAAAATATTACATATATGATTGGGTTCACCCCGTAGTCAATACCTCGCTCTTTAAGCCAAAGATTTTTTAGTACTTTCATAAGAGCTATTTATTCTAATTAACGGCCTTTGTGATTAAGTGGTCATTTTTAAAGAATTGGAACAAAATTCGAACTTTCGCTTAAAGAGCAAGGTATTGACTAGGGGCGAACCCCCTAATAAACGTATTAAAAATATATGAATATAGAAGTTCGTTACGTAAGTTAATTCGTAAGTTACGTATATTTAATTACTAATAAAAACGTTCGTAAATAAAATTAAACAAGTTTCGAGAAAGCCATTTAACTAAATAAAAGTAAATTAATATGAAAATTTTGTTTTAATTATTCATGTACGGTGAGCCAAGATCAAAACCTGCATTTATTCAAAAACGTTCAAAAATTAAATAAAAAAAACAAGTTTTTAAACTGAAAGTAAGGAGCGACATTAAAACTTAAAACGAACAGAAATTATTCCGTATATGAAAGGGACTGTCCCCTCCTCAACGCCTCGCTCTTTACGCTAAAGTTTGACTCTGTCTCACAACTTTATTTTTTAAAACAATAAAAAACTTTAGCGTAAATAGCGAGGCGTTGAGGAGGGGACAGTCCCTTTCATATACGGAATAATTTCTGTTCGTTTTAAGTTTTAATGTCGCTCCTTACTTTCAGTTTAAAAAACTTGTTTTTTTTTATTTAATGTATTTATGGATGATAAACCCCCCAGAGTCCTCAGGGCAAAGGTTGTAAGTTATACCCTGGGGGCATATAAGGTTTTTAATGATAGAGTTGTCGTAAAAACTTCAAAAGGGGCTCATTCAATTGGAAATTGAGAGGGCTAGCGCTCTTTTTAATAGTTGAAAGTGATTGGAGGGTAGCTAACCCCCATATCACGCCCACCATTCCCCCAAACACATCCAATCAAAATTTTCAGATAGCCATTTTGTTCAACGTAGTAGAAAGTTTTGGAAATTAGGTCTTTGAGGATGACAACCCCCCATCCCCCCAGCCCTCAGGGCGAGGGTTGTAAGTTATCCCCTGGGGACATATAAGGTTTTTATTGAAAGCGTTGTCGTAGAAGCTTCAAAAGGGCGCATTTGATCGGAAATTGATAGGGCTAGTGCCTTTTTTAATAGTTGAAAGTGATTGGAGAAAGACTAACGCCCCTCTCACGCCCACCATTTTCCCAGACACATCCAATAAAAAATTTGAGATAGCCATTTTGTTTAACGTAGTTGAAAGTTCTGGAAATTAGGTCTTAGAGGATGACAACCACCCTCAAAGCCCTTAGGGTAAGGGTTGTAATTTTTGCCCTGGGGGCATATAAGGTGTTTATAGGAAGTGTTGTCGTAGAAACTCGAAAAGGGCTCATTCGATTCGAAGTCGAAAGGCCTAGTGCCCTTTTCAATAAACAAAAGTGATTGGAAGGCTTGAAATTTTTATAGTAAAATCGATGTGGATATAATGTATTATTTTTTTTGTTGTTGTTGTTGTTTAGACCACGGCACTTTGTATCGAAGAAGTTGTCGTAGGAACTTCGAAAAGGGCCTTGAAAATAGAAAGGGCTGATGCCCTTTTTAATAGTCGAAAGTGATTGGAGGGAAACTAACTCCCCTCCCACGCCCACCCTCCCATTTGACTTTGTGTTTAAAAACTAAATGTTGCCATAAGATTAAATCAAAATGCACTGTGTTAATGCTAATTCCCAATAAGGCATCTCAGCAGTATCCCAAGAACGACTGAGGGTATTATGTTCAAACTTTCGGGGCTGCTTCTTCTCTTAAAATTTAACCAAATCAAAATAGCGTAAGTGCATCGAAGCTATCAAAGAAAGTAAACAGATTTTTTTTGCGAATGGTATCAAGTTTTCCATTTCAGGTCAACTAGAGGAGGTATGAAACTAAATTAAACACTACTATTTGTGTCCAGATTTTTAAGAGGAGAAAAATTTTTGCTGGAGAAAAATTTTTCTCCAGCATACAAATAGCAGGCCAAACTATAAATTCTTAAAAAAACGAAAAGATTTAAAGTATTATTTTCTTTTTCTCTGAAAAGACTATGTCAATATAAAACGAACAGAAATTAATTAAAAAAAACCTTTTCCACAAAATAAGTTTTTCAAAGAAAAGTAAAGAACTTCATTAAACAAAAAATGAGCAAAAATAAAATCAAATAATCTACCAAGCGTGAAACTACCACAAATCAGCATTGATAAATAAATGAAACCCAAAACGAACAGAAATTACAATAAATAACCGAGTCAAACTCAAAACGAGCAGAAATTAACATAAGTTGGGCTCAAAACCCCTATGCCTTCCCAAGGCCAGAACATAATTTGCACTTTACTGAAAAAAATACAAATGAATGTGCATTGTCAGTTTAATATACATATACTGATATTTAGTAATCAAAATGTTAATATTATTTAATCAAATGTATTATTTATTAAAGTTACAAAAGTAAAAACATTTATATTTTTTTCAGTAAAGTGCAAATTATGTTCTGGCGTCCCTGAGATATTGCACATGCCATTTTGATAACTTGAATGTATATAGCATCTTTTTATTTAGTTCAATGTCCCCCTCAACATTCCCTGAGAGCTTCAATTTAATGCCTTTGGTCGTTCCTGAGAAATTACAGATACGCCCCTTTGACAACCTAGATGCAAATGGTGTCTTTTGATTTAGTCCAACATTATAATCAAAATTTCCTGGCAATTTCAACTTAATAATCTCAGCTGTTCTTGACGTACTGCAGATACGCTCTTCTAACAACCGGTATGCACATAGTGTCTTGAAGTGCAATTAAGTTCAAAATTCTCCTCAAGATTCTTTGAAATTTTCAACTTAATATCCTTAGCTATTCCAGAGACATTGCAGATACCCCCTTTTGACAATCTAGATACATGTGGTCTCTTTTGATTTAGTTCAACATGAAAATCAGCGTTTCTTGACAGTTTCAACTTAATACCCTCAGCTGTTCCTGAGATATTGCAGATACGCCGTTTTGACAACCTGGATGCAGATAGTATTTTAATTGGTTAAACATCCCCCTTAATATTCCTTGAAAGTTTCAACTTAATAACCGTATCCGTTCCCGAGATCGATATAGATGCACCCTGGCAGGCACTTATGACAACCTGGATGCACCTAGTCACTTTTGATTTTATACAATATCCCCCTAAACATTCCCTGAAAGTTTCAACTGAATACCCTTAGCCGTTCCTATTATATTACATATATGCCCTTTTGACAACCTGGATGCACTTAAATTCTTTTGATTTAGTTCAACAGTAGTAGCAGCGGTAGTAGTAGTAGTACTAGTAGTAAAAGTAGAAGTAGCAATAGAAGCAGTAGTAGTAGTAGTAGCAGCAGTAGTAGTAGCCATAGTAGTAGTAGTCGCAGTATAGTAGCAGTAGCAGTAGCAGTTGAAGTAGCAGTCACAGTCACAATCGGAGCAGTATTAACAGTAGTAGTAGCAGTTGCGAATATTCCTAGTCGCAACCGCAAGTAGTCACTGTCGCACGTAGTCGCCAACGCAATTGGTCGCAGTCACAGTCACAAGTAGTCACACTCGCAGGCAACACACAGTCGTAAGTAGTTGCTGCCGCGAGCACTTGCAATCACTCACAAGTAGTTGCAGTCAAAAGTAGCCGCGGTTGCAATCGTAAGTAGTCTGTGTCGTAAGTAGTCACTGTCACACGTAGTCATCGACGCATTTAGTCGCAGTCACATTCACAAGTAGTCACAGTCGCAAGCAAGGCGCAGTCTCCAGTAGTTGCAGCCGCGAGCAGCCACAATCACTCACAAGTAGTTGCAGTCACAAGTAGCCGCGGTCACAATCGTAAGTAGTCGGTGTCGCAAGTACTCGCAGTCACAAGTCACACGTAGTTGCTGTCACAAGTAGTCCCCGTCAAAGTCACGAGCAGTCCCAACTAGTCGCTGTCACGAGTAGGCGCAGTCAAAGTCACAAGTGGTCACAGTCGCTAATACTCGCAGCTACAAGTATTTGCAAGATCGTCACAGTCACAAATAGTTGTAGTCACAGTTACAGGCAGTTACAATCACTATCACATGTAGTTACAGTCGAAGTCACAAGTAGTCACAGTCGCAAGCAAGGCGCAGTCTCCAGTAGTTGCAGCCGCGAGCAGCCGCAATCACTCACAAGTAGTTGCAGTCACAAGTAGCCGCGGTCACAATCGTAAGTAGTCGGTGTCGCAAGTACTCGCAGTCACACGTCACACGTAGTTGCTGTCACAAGTAGTTCCCGTCGAAGTCACGAGCAGTCCCAACTAGTCGCTGTCACGAGTAGGCGCAGTCAAAGTCACAAGTGGTCACAGTCGCTAATACTCGCCGCTACAAGTATTTGCAGTCACAGTCACAAATAGTTGTAGTCACAGTTACAGGTAGTTACAATCACTATCACATGTAGTTACAGTCGAAGTCACAAGTAGCTTCAGTCGCAAGTAGTCCCAATCATTACCAAAAGTAGTCGAGGTCACAAGCAGTCGTAACCGCAGTTGTAAGAAGTCGTGGTCGCAGTCAAAAGAAGTCATAATCGCAAGTGGTTGCAGTCAAAAGTAGTCACAGCCACATGTAGTCGCAGTTGCAAGTAGTCGCAGTCGGAGTCATAGATAGTCACAGCTGCAAGTAGCCGCAATCGTACGTATTTGCAGTCACAAGTACTCGCAGTCGCAAGTAGTCGCAGTAGTAGTAGCAGTAGTAGAAGTAGCCCTGAAAGTTTCAAGTTAATACCCTCAGCCGTTCCGACCAGATACGTCCTTATGATAGCATGGATACGTATAGTGTCTTTTTGATTTATTTCAGTATCCCATCAACATTCCCTAAGGTTGCGCCTTAATGCTCTTAATCTTTTCGGTTCAACCTTCTCCCCTTTCGGAACAATAAATTTTACATGTAAAAAAATGGGCAAATAACACTAATTACAATAATTGCCCCAGGGGCTGTGGGGGGTCATTTCATACCCGAAAGCATAGTTATTGGACCTTCAGACTGTTTATAAATAATATGGCTATCTCAAAACTCTGAACCGTATTGAGGAGGGGGGCATCTAAAAAGGGAGAAGGGGTTGGTTACCATTTAATCACTTTGACTTTAAAGAGTACTGGGAGTTTAAATTTCCTTTCCAATGAACCATTTCTCGATACTTAGTACCTTTGGTTCGATCACAATAGGGAATAAAAATAAACAAACAAACAAAGACGTGAGATGGCATGGAGGTTGTCAGCCCTACTCATGTTAATTTTTGCTGGTTTTGGGTTTCATTTATTTATTATTGGTGATTTGTGGTAGTTTTGCGCTTGGAACATATTTGACTTTATTTCTGCTCATTTTTGGTTTAATGGAGGTCTTTACTTTTCTTTGAAAAACTTGTTTTGAGGAAAAAGTTTTTTTAATTCATTTCTGTTCGTTTTTTATTGACATAGTCTTTGTCATAGAAAAAATAATAGTACTTTATATCTTTTCGGTTTTTTTTCTATAAGAAATCCATAGTTTGGCTTGCTACTTGTATGTTGGAAAAACTTTTTCAACAATTTTTAACCCTGACACAAATACCATTGTTTAATTCAATTTTATACCTCCTCAAGTTGACCTTAAAACCCAAAAAATTCTACCTATACTCTTTGAAAACCTGGATACACTTACACTCTTTAGATTTATTTAAATTGTAAGAGCAGAATTAGTAACACTAGTAGCCCTGAAAGTTTCAATTTAATATCCCCAGTTGTTCTCGAGATAGGCTGAGGTGTCTTATTGGCAACCATACAACAGTGCCTTCTGATCTAATTTTAAAGCAACACTCAGTTTCACAGCGGGCAAATTGCATAACTTTGGGGGGTTGACATGCCCAATATCCCTAGCTACATAGTT
The DNA here is from genome assembly GCA_027921565.1 of Artemia sinica. Taxonomy (NCBI): domain Eukaryota; kingdom Metazoa; phylum Arthropoda; class Branchiopoda; order Anostraca; family Artemiidae; genus Artemia; species Artemia sinica. The sequence continues at coordinate 33,132,862 of CM051262.1, forward strand.
ACCGGACCGTCCTACTATGCTGAACAAAACGGCTGTCTCAAAAATTTGATTGGATGTGTTCGGAAAATGAATGGGTTTTGGAGAAGGGCTGCTTGCCTTCCAATCACTTTTCACTCTTAAAAAGGGCACTAGAACTTTTAATTTCGAACCGAATTAGCTCATTGAAAAGTTTCAATGATATTGCTAGCTATAATAGAGCGGTATTGCTTATATGCCCTTTTGAAAACCTGCATGCATATATTTATTTCGTTTAATTGAAAATCCCCCTAAACATTCCCAAAAAGTTTTATCTTAATACACTTTGCGTCATTAGTTACAGTAACAGCAGTGGTAGTATTAATAGTGTACACATATTGCCTTCTGGCTAGTTCAAAATCCGCCACAACTTACCCTTAAAGACCTAACTTAATAATATAAGCCATTCTTGAGATATTGCTTTGTCACCTTTTTGAAAATCTACATGCTCATAGTTCGTTTTGATTTAGTTCAACATCTGCCAAAGTATTCCTTGAAAGCTTCACCTTAATACCATTAGCTTGCGTAGTAGCAATAGTTGTAGTAGCAGTGTGCGCATATGTGCGTATTGGTTTCTTCAATACGTCCTTCAACACACGATGAAAGTTTCAACTTAATACAATCAACCGCCCCTAAAGGATTTCTGATACGTCCTCTTGACAACCTGTGTGGGCATAGTGCGTTTCAATTTAATTCCTAACAGTTTCAATATTTCCCAAATTTTTCACCTTAATATCCTGACTTTTAGTAGCAGCAGAAGTAGAGCAGCAGTAATAGTAGTAACAGTATTCTTAATAGAAATACCCTTAACTTTAGTGGCAGTAGTAGCAGTAGAAGTAATAATAATAGTAGCAATCGCAGTAGTATCAGTAGAAGCAGTAGCATTGGGATGCAAATATTGTCTTTTGGTTAGTCCAACATTCCCTACAATAAGTCCTGTTAGTTTCAACTTCACACACCAAACTGTTCCTAAGATATTCCTTATACGCCCTTTTGACAATCTGCATACAGATATTTCAACTTCGTACCCTTAGGTATTTGTACCCTTAGGTAGTTGTAATAGTAGTCACAGTATTAGAATTATTACTAGTAGTAGTGTTACTAGTAATAACACTAGTACTAGTAGCAGCAGTAGCATTAACGTATTTACTTTAGTTCAGTTGAACATCCCTCTCATCAAGTTCTGGAAATTTCAACTTAATACAATTAGCCGTTGCTATGACATTGCTGATAAGTCCTTTTGATAGCCTGTATATTCATATACTTCTTAAAAATTTTCTTAATGCTCTTAGCCCTACAATTGGTTGCAATAGAAGTAGCAGTAGCAGAAGTAAATTTAGCAGTAGTAGAGGCATAAGTAGTAGCGTGAACTTATTACCTTTTGGTCAAATGATCTCCCCTTTTAAGTATTCTCTGAAAGATCCAACTTAATACCCAAATCCATTCTTGAGATACGCTCTTTTGACCATGTGCATGCACTTAGTGTCTTTTGATTTCCCCTCAATATTGTAAATGTAGTAGTGTGGTAGTAGTATTAACATTCTGTAAAAGGCTCACCTGAATGCTCTTCGTCTTTTTGGAAAGTAAAGGTCAAACATGCATACCTTTCTCGATAACGTATACTATCAGAGGCAACGCTATAGCGCTGTCTATAGTAAAGGCCATTAGGCTTCAATGTTTTGTTATTTTTTTTTCCCCCAAAGGCTCTTCACATGGAAGGGGTGCTCGTATAAACTACCGAGGTGGCTGATTCAATTGGAAATCAGAAGTTATAGTTGCCCTTTTTTAGGAGTAAAAATAGATCGGAGTGCAACACCCCCCCCCCTCAGGCCTTTTTTCCCAAATGCATACAATAAAAATTTTCAGAAAGCCCTTTTGTTGAAAATAGTTCAAAAATAAAATAACAAAAACTCCGCGGCGACTAAACCCCTCAGGGCCAGGGGACAGGCGTTGTAAGTTATACCCTGGGGGCAAATATGGTTCTTATGGAAGGGGTGCTCGTATAAACTTAGGAGGGGGATCATTTGATTGAAAACTGAAATTTCTAGTTCACTTTTTAAGAGTCAAAGAGATCGGAGAGCAACTACCACCCCCCCCCACCCTTTTTTCCCCAGACCCATCCGATAAATTTTGAGATAGTCATTTTGTTAAAAATAGTTCAAAAGTTAGATAACTAAAACTCCTGGGACGACATAACCTTCCGGAGCCCTGGGGCAAGTGTCTTAAGTTATGTCACGGGAGTAGACCCCGAAGCCGCGCCGAAAATCGGCGGCGCGCCGCCGAAAAAAAAAACAGCGGCGCGCCGCCGAACTTGCATCAGTGCGCTGACGCCGCCGCTGATTCTATCGGCGGCGGCGTCACTAATACGCCGCCGTTTTGTTTTCTCTTTTTTGGTTATCGATATCGACCTCCGGGCTTCAACCGTCATCCTGGCTAATCTGTTTCTTAAAAATAAATACTGTCATCTTGGGCTCGCCATGTATATCGGTTCACAGGAAGGAGAAGAAGAAATTTTTCTTGAAACAAAAATTCTACCTTCCACTTTAAAATTCTGTTCATTTTTCTTTCTGATTTTTCGGATGAAAAGAGGTAGGTAAAAGAGCATTAGGCAATTCAGGATGTTGTCATAGGCAGCGCAATCGAGATGTCTAAGTAAAGAACAATGTTGGCACAATGTATTATTTTTTTTTTTGTTTTTTTTTTTGTTTTCCATACCAGGGCAATTCGTATCGAAGGAGTTGTCGTAGAAACTTCAAAAAGGGCTCATTCGATTGGAAATTGGAATAACTAGTGCCCTTTTTAATAGTCGAAAGTGATTGGAAGGCAGCTAACACCCCTTCCACGCCCACCCTTTCCCCAAACACATCCAATCAAAATTTTAAGATAGCCATTTTGTTCAGAGTAACTGATTTCCAGAGAGAAAATATGTTTTTGAGGAGGTTACTCCCCCACAACCCTTAGGGCAAGGGTTTTGTAGTTATGCCCTGGATGTATATAAGAACGATGTTGGCACAATGTATTATTTATTATTTTTTCCTTTAAACCAGGGCACTTCATATCGAAGATATTGTCGTAGAAACTTCGAAAAGGGCTCATTAAATTAGAGATTGGAGTGGCTTGTGCCCTTTTTAATAGTCGAAAATGATTGGAAGGCAACTAACACCACTTCCACGCCCACCATTTCCCCAAACACATCCAATCAAAATTTTGAGATAGCCATTTTGTTTAACGTAGTTGAAAGTTCTGGAAATTAGGTCTTAGAGGATGACAACCACCCTCACAGCCCTTAGGGTAAGGGTTGTAAATTATGCCCAGGGGCATATACGGTGTTTATAGAAAGCGTTGTCGTAGAAACTCAAAAAGGGATCATTAGTTAGGAAATCGAAAAGCCTAGTGCCCTTTTTAATAATCGAAAGTGATTGGAAGGCTTGAAATTTTTATAGTAGAGATCGATGTGGGTATAATGTATCATTTTTTTGTTGTTGTTGTTGTTTAGACCAGGGCACTTCGTATCGAAGGAGTTGTCGTAGGAACTTCGAAAAGGGCTCATTCGATTGAAAATAGAAAGGGCTGATGTCCTTTTTAATAGTCGAAAGTGATTGGAGGGAAACTAATCCCCCTCCCACGCCCACCCTCCCGTTTGCCTTTATGTTTAAAAAGTAAATGTTGCCTTAAGATTAAATCAAAATGCACTGTGTTTATGCTAATTCCCAATAAGGCATCTCAGCAGTATCCCAAGAACGACTGAGGGTATTATGTTCAAACTTTCAGGGCTTCTTCTGCTCTTAAAATTTGACCAAATCAAAATAGCGTAAGTGTATCCAAGCTATCAAAGAAAGTAAACAAATTTTTTTGCGAATGTTATCAAGTTTTCCATTTCAGGTCAACTAGAGGAGGTATGAAACTAAATTAAACACTATTATTTGTGTCCAGATTTTTATAAGGGTCTATGTTGTTAAATTTTGCTGAAAATTGTTTTCCAGCATACAAATAGCAGGCCAAACTATAAATTCTTAAAAAAACGAAAAGATTTAAAGCATGATTTTCTTTTTCCCTGAAAAGACTATGTCAATATAAAACGAACAGAAATTAATTAAAAAAACTGTTTCCAAAAATAAGTTTTTTCAAAGAAAATAAAGAACTCCATTAAACCAAAAATGAGCAAAATTAAAGTCAAATAATCTACCAAGCGTGAAACTACCACAAATCAGCATCGATAAATAAATGAAACCCAAAACGAACAGAAATTACCATAAATAACCGAGTCAAACTCAAAACGAGCACAAATTAACATAAGTTGGGCTCAAAACCCCTATGCCTTCCCAAGGCCAGAACATAATTTGTACTTTACTGACAAAAATACAAATGAATATGCATTGTCAGTTTAATATACATATACTGATATTTAGTAATCAAAATGTTAATATTATTTGATTTATTAAAGTTATAAAAGTAAAAACATTTATATTTTTTCAGTAAAGCGAAAATTATGTTCTGGCCTTGGGAAGGCATAGGGGTTTTGAGCCCAACTTATGTTAATTTCTGCTCGTTTTGAGTTTGACTCAGTTGTTCATTGTTATTTTTGTTCGTTTTGGGTTTCATTTATTTATCGATGCTGATTTGCGGTAGTTTCCCGCTTGGTAGATTATCTAGAGCTAGTATAGAAATATATCTATAGAAATGAATTACATTTTTTTGCACAGTTAGCAGTGCACACTGAAGTTGAAGTAGCCTTAAACTTTGACTTGAAACGTTATATATTGACCACTTCTTTCAGAAAAGAATTTCGGAAGGTTATTCCGTGTTGATAAGAAAAGAGGGTAAATGTGCAGTTTAGTTCCTCCTGTAGTGTAGTGCGCAGGAGCCCTATGGTGAAGGTGCAGGTTTGTTCTCCCTTATAAAACAACTTATTTCAGCAGATACAAAGAAGAAGCCCATTTGCGGCATTCTGTGGGACCCCAAGGTCCAGTACTAGTATCAGATCCCGCGAGTGGCAGTTTACGCTCGTCAAGTTCTGGCTGTACCGGCCACATGTGCCCCAGCTAAACGGCTTTTTAGCACGACAGGACTGATAGTGACTGCAAAAAGATCAATGGCTCCAGGCATCAATTGTAACTGAAGTGATATAACCGCTGATTTAAAATTGTTGGTGTTGTTAAGCCATGGTATCTGATTTGTATACAGTGTTTTTTCGATGTTGTTATTTGTTGTTTTTTTTTTCACTTCCTTTTCGTATGTATTTGATGAACAGGAGATGTTTGAACTTCAAACTTTGAAAGTTATACACACATTAGCCCAAATCATTAACAAGAAGGAAATGACTAAACACGGGATTTTATAGGAACAATGCGATGTTAAACATAAACACAACGTAGGTTTCCCTGGCTAAAAATGAGAATTCTGCTTGGTCTGATCGACGGTGAACATAAACACTTTCCGCACGGCCCAAAAAATTCCTGTTTTGTCACATTGTTCTTGTATGTTTTTAGCCAACCATTTAAAAATCCTTACTAAAATCGAGGTTGAACGTGCTTGGTGAAGTGGAATTTTTATTATTATTTTTAATTAGAAAAATCGGCGCGCCGTGGCGCGCCGCCGGTCTAAAATCGGCGGCGCGCCGCCAAAAAAATTTCGGCGCGCCTGGCGGCGCGCCGCCGCCGATACTGAATCACACATTCGCCGCCGTCATTTCGGCGTGGCGCGGCTTCGGGGACTACACGGGAGCATATAGTTTTCTTTGGAAGGGGTGGTCGTATAAACTTCGGAGGGGGCTCATTCAATTGGAAATCGTAAGTTCTAGTGCCCTTTTTAAGAGTCAAAAGTGATCGGAGGGCAACTAACCCCCATGCCCTTTTTTCCCCGAATGCATCCGATAGAAATTTTGAGAAAGCCATTTTGTTAAAAGTAGCTCAAATATCAGACAACAATAACTCCGGGGTCAACAAAGCCTCCCAGGGCCCGGGGCAGGCTTTATAAGTTATGCCCTGGGGAGACAGATGGTTCTTATGGAAGAGATGCTCGTATTTACTTCAGAGGGGGCTCATTTGATTGGAATTGAAAGTTCTAGTTCACTTTTTAAGAGTAAAAAAAGATCGTAGGGCCACTAGCTCCCCCCCCACGCCCTTTGTTCCCCATACCCATCCGATAAAAATTTGAGATAGCCTTTTCGTTAAAAATAGTTCAAACATCAGATAACAAAACTCCGGTGTTGACACAACCCCCCAGAGCCCGGGGGCAAGTGTACTAAGTTATGCCCCGGGGGCAAATAAGGTTTTTATGTAAGGGGTTGTCATATAAACTTCAGAGGAGGCTCATTTGATTAAAAATTGAAATTTCTAGTTACCTTTTTATAAGTAAAAAATGATGGGAGGGCATCCACCCCTTCCCACATACACACCCTCTTTTCCCCAAGTGTAACCGATGAAAATATTGAGATAGTCAGTTTGTTTGTAACAGACCAACGATCAGATAACAAAAACTTCGGGGTCAATATCCCCCCCCCAGAGCCCGGGGAAGGGTTGTAACTTAAGCCCCGGGGACATATAAGGTTTTTATGGAAGAGATGGTCGTATAAACTTGGGAGGGGACTTAAATGATTAGAAATTGACAATCGTAATTCCCTTTTTAAGAGTCAAAAGTGATCCGGTGGCAACTTCGGAGGGGGCTCATTCGATTGTAAATCGGAATTTCTAGTGCCCTTTTTAAGAGTCAAAAGTGATCAGAGGGCAACTAGCCCCTCAAAAGGCCCTTTTTCCCCAAATGCATCCAATCAAAATTTTGAGATAGCCATTTCGTTTCAAAGTAGTTTAAACATCAAATAACAAAAACTCCTACCTTTTTAAGATTCATCAAAAGTGATCGGAGGGTATCTACCCCCCCCCCACACACACACCCTTTTTTCCTCAAATGCATCCGATCAAAAGTTTGAGAAAGCCATTTTGTTTGAAATAGTCCAACGATCAGATAATAAAAACTTTGGAGTCAACATAGCCCCACCAGAGCCCGGGGAAGGGTTGTAACTTAAGCCCCGGGGGTATCTAAGGTTTTTGTGGAAGAAGTGGTCATATAATCTTCGGAGGAAACTCAAATGATTAGAAATTGAAAGTTTTAGTTCCTTTTTTAAGAGTCAAAATTGATCAGATGGCAACTAGCCTCCCCCACCAACTCTATGGTCATAAGGCTCCAATGTTTTATAATTTTTATAGCCTAGAGGCACTTCATATGGAAGGGGTGGTCGTATCTCATTCGATTGGATATCGGGAGTCATAGTTACTTTTTTAAGAATCAAAAGTGATTGGAGGGCATCTACCCCCCCCCCACTCTAAAACACGCCCTCTTTTCCCCAAATGCATTCAATCAAGATTTTTCAGATAGCCATTTTGTTTGAAATAGTCCAATGATCATATAACAAAAACTTTGGGGTCATCATAACCCCAACCAGAGCCCAGGAGAAGGGTAATAACTTATGCCCAGGGGGTTCTTCAAAATTTTGAGATAGCCATTCTTACGGAAGGGTTAAACTTCGGAGGGGACTAAAATCACTAAAAATTGAAAGTGCTAGTTCCCTTTTTGAGAGTCAAAAGTGATCTGATGACAACTAGCCTCTCCCACCCTCCCTCACCAACTCTCTTTTCCCCAAATGCGTCGGATCAAATTTTTGAGATAGTCATTTTGTTCAAAATAGAAAAAAGATCATATAATAAAAATTCCAGGTTTACACAACCCCCCAGAACCCTGGGGCAAGTGTTGTAAATTATACCCCGGGGGCATATAAGATTTTTATGGAAGGAATGGTCGTATAAACTTTGGAGGAAGTTCATTCTATGGGAAATTGAAAGTTCTAGTTCTCTTTTTTAAGAGTCGAAAGGGACCTAGGGTAACTAGCCCCTCTGCCCTCTTTACCTAAAATTCGTCCGATCGAATTTTTTATATAGCCGTTTTCTCAAAATAAGTCAAAAAATCAGATAACAAAACATCCATGGTCAACACAACCCCCCACAGCCTAGGAGTAAGTGTTGGTTGTTATACCCTGGGGGTACATAAGGTTTTTTATGCGAGTGATTTTAGAATAGTTCACAGATCAGATAAGCATGACCCCCATCCCCACTCAAAAAAATTTATTAACAATATTTTATTCCAAAACTTAAGGGGGCTAAACCCCTGCCCTCCCTACATGGTCAGACCCCCACCCCCTCAAAAAAAATATTAACGATATTTTATTCCAAATGTTATGGGAACTCGGCTATGGAAGGCCCTGGCCTTCCATAGCCCGATGCCCATCCCCCACCGAATAAAATTATCGATGAAAAATCATGGGAGCTAACCCACGGCCCGACACCCCCCCCCCCACCCAAAAAAACATTAGCGATATTTTATTCCAAAAGTCATGGGGATTCAGTGTAATTTTATTAGCTCTTTCCAAAACTGGTCAAGACACCTATATTCTTCACTACAAACAAGAGTTTTGCTACTTCCTGTTTCCCTAACGCTAAAAGCATAAGACCTACTGCATATTTGACGCTATACCAGAACGAATTATATTATAAATATTTCCTTTTTTACTTACTACACCATCAAAAATTAAATGAAAATTGCAGTGAAATCAAGCCAGAATTTACCAATAGGCCCACAAGGCCCTGCTGTTTTCACTACTTCGGAAGTTTTGGGGATTTCACCGAAAATCTTGCCAAAACGGAGTGGCAAAAACGCTTGAGCCTAGAAGTAGAACAGGCAAACTAGCCAAAAATATGGGTCGACCCCAAACAAATTGCAACAGAAAATGATTTTTATACCGTGTTGCAGAGAAAAAAAGCTCAATAATATATCCAAAGTTGCACATTCTAGGTCGACGCAAAACTGATTATTTTTTTTTTTTTGCTTTTCGTGTCAATTTTTCAGTTTTTTCTTAAAAAAAAATTAACTGTTGGTAAATGTTCATTTTTCTGTATATGAAGTACCGTCCCGATGTAAAATGAAGAGCTGAGCCCAAAAATAAAAGCAAATTTGATGTACAGTGTCCAAGAAAAAAGTTTCATAATCATCAATATGTGATTTTACCCTTCTCATCATTGTGATCTCTTTTTCACCATACTATCAGAAGGCAACTATTCTGACATAAAATGATGAGTTGAGCCCAAAAAATCAAAATAGCCTGATGTAGTGTCTACTAGAAAACCTGTTTCATATTCATCAATATGCACTTTTTTATTTTCATTTGACATGTTTCTTTTAGCACTTATTGTCCACCAATTCGTCGATTGTTGTTAAAAAAAAGAAAATAAGTGGGCTGATAAATTATGATTGGCTCGTTTAGAAGACCAGTTAACTCACAGAATGCAGCTACAGCACTTTCATTACCTTCGTAGGCAATAAATTATATCGACGTTTCTCTCACGCTTTTTCCAAGTGATTTCTCTGATAAAGCCATAAGCTAAAAAGGCACAATTTAAAATTACCCCGATTTATCCTTTATCTAGTCACGTTAATAACCGTGTCTGATATCTTGCCATCTATAGATAAAAAAAAGTCATTCGATATATTCGCCACCTAACAAGCTAAAAACGTTTCACTGCGAATGTTTATCAAGTTTCACTTCACCGTATAACAAACCTTCCAGTATTGGATGCATGTGATCAGACATCATGATAGATTCTGGGCTAGGCTCTTCACGGATCTTGTCATTGAGCAAGAGCTCATGCGTTGTCTCAAAACTGCTGGTGGTTTTACCGATGGAAGTGGTATGACAGAGGTTCAAAGGTCTTTATGGGTTTTGTCTCGACCAGTCTGCTCTGCATTAAATCTTTTGATGGAGGGTATGTCACAGGTTTTCTATGGAACTAGTGAACAACATAAGGAAACATCCGAGCCAAGGCAGCTAAGAGACTGTAAAGACACCCAGATCGTTGTCAATTTCTTAGAAAAAGGATCACGATTTAATGGGGATCTTCAACTAAGAAACATCACCAACGGTATGACAGCCAACGAATCTCCCAACGTTGATTCCGCTAGAGATTTAGGCCTAAAAATCATTGACTCCATGTCTGGAAAGCAAGTCACTAATTTTATATTTCGACAAAAACAACAGGCAGTTCAAATTACTACAAAGCACAATCCAGGTGGAGATTGCAAAAGACTGGACCCCACTCTCCTTTTTCAGAGGTTCATCACGCTAGCAAAGAGGATCAATCTCACGGAATCTGAGTACTTTCAATACGAACTGTGTTCCTACCCGGCATCACTTTTTGACAGTTCTTGCATGCTCCGGTCTCCGAACAAGCCAGAGTTTGTCAATGCTATAGCACAGGCTTGCAATCTTCAGGAGCGCTCTACTCCCCTTCCGAAGGGCATTCGATATATCATCGACGGTGGGGCTCTTCTGCACACAATTCTATGGGCCAAAAATGAACGACACTCCGAAATCCTTGACCATTATGCTACTTACATGACCCAAAATATCCATCTGCCACTATTGTGTTTGACGGCTACGATAGCGGAGCTACCATAAAGGGTATGGTCCAGTCAAAGAGAAGCCGTATAACCGGCCGTGAGATCTTCTTTACAGCAGATATGCAGCTGAAGGTAAAAAGGATGAGTTCTTGTCCAGCAAGAAAAATAGGGTCAGGTTTATCTGCGCGTTGGCTGTTTATCTCCGATCAAAGGGTTTCGTCGTAGTCCAGGCACCAGGTGATACAGATGTCCCAATTATGCAAGCTGTTGTTGACTCTTCACGGTATTACGACACTGCCGTCATTGGAGATGATACTGATGTTTGGGTTCTATTGCGTTATTATGGTGACCTATCAAGCAAGAAACTATTCTTTGCACCTGAGCCAAAGTCGAACAAAACTCCCCGAATATGGGATATTCACAAATTGAAAGAGAAGCTGGGCCAAGAGACATGCCGTCTGATTCTTTTTGCTCACGCCATCTTAGGCCGTGACTCTACTTCACGGATCCACAAGTGTGGGAAAAGGCCTTGCTTTGAAGAAGCTAATGGCGATGCCTATTTTCGTACATCAGCTGCAGTTTTTATGCTGAAGTCAGCTTCTAAGGAGGAAGTAAGGGTTGGTATAGATAACACTCTGCTCATGATATATGGCTCATCAAAAGGGGAAAATCTGAATGAACTCCGCAGGGAAGTTTTTAAAAAGTAGGTGACTACTGCTAGTACGTTCGTTCACCCAGAACAGTTACCACCAACTTCTGACGCGGCTAAATTCCATAGTTACAGGGTTTTCTGCCAAGTTCAGGCATGGAGTGGAGATCCTGATTTAGAACTTAAAGCCGAGGAATAGGGTTGGAAAAATTAAGATGACTTCTTGTATCCATTGACTACTGACGTCCCACCAGCCCCTCGTCTGCTTCTGAAAATCGAGAAAGGCTCTGTCAACTGGACTGTAGCTCAACGAGATATAACTGCTTTAAAAACGGCTTATCTTGCACTGCACCGTGTAAAACGTGCAAAAAGACAGCATGTTCTAACTCTCCAAGAATTGAAATATATAACGATGAAGGGAGCGTCGAGGCTTAGATATCTGAATCAAAAGAATAAGTTGTGAATAGTAGTCGGATCTTGATTATGTCTTTCATATGTTCATGAAGTTGATACGATAATTTTATCAGTTGTGAAGACTAGTCAGTGCGTTCATAATAGTGTATTCTAAGAGGGATTTTAAATGTCGGCCGCTGAAAACTAGCTTCATAGATGATCTCCCTTTTCTAATATTTTTCATGTTTTAATAAACATCTTAAATCACTTCTTTTTAGGCCGACCCATCAGGTGATGGAGCCAGCGACGATCACATTCAGGCTAACTAATTATCAGATCTCAAAACAGACAATTTAGCCAGCGAAAGATGGTCTGGTAAAAAAGAATGGGGGGGGTCACGACGCCGAGGAGCGTAAAAATCTCATATTGATGATTAAGAAACTCTTTTTATATGCCGTACACCAAATTTGACTCGATTTTCGCACTCATCTCGTCTTTTTACATCGGAATAATAATTCAGGTCAAGAAGCACGAACAATTACCGGAACTTAATTTTTTTTTTTGTTAGGTAAGTAAGAAAACTGACACGATGCGCAAAAAAAAACTAGTTTTGCGTCGACCTAGAATGTGCAGCTTTGGATATGGTTGTTCAGCTTTTTTCTCTCTACAACATGGTGGAAAAATCATTTCTGTTGCAATTTGTTTTTACCAACAATCGACGAATTGGTGGACAATAAGAGCTAAGAGAAACATGTCAAATGAAAATAAAAAAACTGCATATTGATGAATATGAAGCGGGTTTTCTTGTAGACATTAAATCAGGTTAATTTGATTTTGGGGATCAGCTTATCATTTTAGGTCAGAATAATTGCTTTCTGATAGTATGGTGAAAAAGAGGTCACAATGTGAGAAGGGTAAAATCAGATATTGATGATTATGAAACTTTTTTCTGGTACATTGTAAATCAAATTTGCTTTCATTTTCGGGCTCAGTTCTTCATTTTACATCGGGACGGAACTTCATATACAGAAAAACGAACATTTAACGAGAGTTAATTTTTTTAAGAAAAAACTTAAAAATTTACACGAAAAGCAAAAAAAACTAGTTTTGCGTCGACCTAGAATGTGCAACTTTGGATATGCTGTTCAGCTTTTTTTTCTCTACAACATGGTGTAAAAATAATTTCTGTTGCAATTTGTTTTGGGGTCAAACTTTAGTTTGTCTATACTAAAGCGTCAAAGCTTTAAATCCGGTCCTGAGTGAAACAAAATCTTGAGCTGGTGAGCTTTCAGCAATTAACATCATTATATGTCAAATATTCATTTTAATTTTATTAGTTCTTGCCAAAGCTGTGAATATATTTTTGAATAAAAATTATTTTAAAATAGGGCATTTTGAAAAACTTGAAACTTTTGGAATCAAAAACGAACAGAAAATAATCTAAAAAAACTTTCCGAAAAAAGAAGTTTTTTAAAGAAAAGTGAAGGCACTATCAAACTTAAGATCAGCAAAAACAGAAACCTACAATTAAGTCTAAAACCTACTGCGTCACTGGCGCCGAAAACGAATTATATTACAAATATTTTCTTTTGTACTTAGTAAAAATATTGAAAATAAACATGAAAATTAGAGTAAAATTAAATTTTGAACTAATGAGCTTTCAGCAATTAATATCATTATGTATCAAATATTTAGTCTGATTTTATTAGTTATTTCCAAGACTATCCAAGACAAATATAGTTCCACTACAAACAAGAGTTTGGATACTGCCCCCGTCCCTAATATTCAGTTTGAATATCAAACCTTTTATTTGAAATTATCAAACCTATATTCAGTTGGATTGAATTTGTACTTTCAAATGTTGTTCAAGACACATAAAGTTTTCAGTAAAGCGCCAACTACGCAGTAGGTTTTAGACTTTTACAGTGAGAGAAGGAGGCAAAACTCAAACTCTTGTTTGTAGTGATTTTTGTTCGTTTCAAGCTTGATTTGCATATTCAATTTAAGTTTCGCTCGTTCTAAGATTTATTTATTTATATATTATATGCTTGTTTGCTATGATTGTTCGTTTAATTTCTATTCGTTTTGGGTTTCATTTATACTTCAAAAGCAAAATATTTTTGTTCGTTTTAAGCTTGATTTGCATATTCAATTTAAGCTTTCCTCGTTTTAAGATTTATTTATTCGTTTATATTAATACCTGTTGCATGTTTTTTCCTTTGATATTTTATTTAATTTCTATTCATTTTGAGTTTCATTTATTCTTTAATAGTAATTTCTGGTCGTTTTGAGTTTGTGTTATTGTAGGTTTCTATTTCTTCTGATCTTAAGTTTGTTATGACCTTTACTTTTCTTTAAAAAACTTCTTTTTCCGAAAGTTTTTTTTTCAATTAATATGTAAGCAATGAACGAATTGCCTAACTTAGAGCCCTTGCCCTGAGGACTGTGAGGAGGTTGACATCCCCAAAGACATAATTACTGGACCTTTCAACAATGCTGAACAAAATAGTTCTCTTAAAAGTTTGCTTGGATATGTTTTGTAAAATGATAGGCTTGGGGAGAGGGGCTGATTGCCCTCTATTCAATTTGGCTTATTAACCTCCATTCACTTTTGAATCTTAAACACGGCAATAGAACTTCCGACTTCTAATCAAATAAGCCCCATCCAAAGTTTATACGACCGCTCATTCCGTCAAAACCTTGTATGCCCCAGGGCACAACTTACAACCCTTGCCACTGGGCTCTGAGGGGTTGTCTACCTTGGAGGCATCGTTATGTTCTTTGGACTATTGTTAACAAAATGGCTACCTCAATTTCGATCATAATGCGCTTGGGAAAAAGAATGCGCCGGGGGCGGGAGGGGGAGGGGGGTTTACTAGTGGCCCTCCATCACTTTTGACTCTTAAAAGGAAATAGAACTTTACATTTCCAATCAAATGAGCCTCCTCTAAAGTTTATACGACCACTCCTTCCATAAAAACCTTTATGCCCCCTGGGTACAACTTACAACCCTTGCCCCCAGACGTGGGGGATGTCAACCCCGAAGGCCTTGTTATATGATCTTTAGACCATTTTTTGAACAAAATGGCTATCTCAAAGTTCCTATCGAAGCATTTGGGAAAAAGAAGACATCGAGGGGGGGGGGGCAATTGCCCTCCAGTCAGTTTGACTCTTAAAAAGGGCACTAGAACTTCTTATTTCCAATCCAATGTGCCCCCCCCTCCAAAACCTAACCAGCTTGACACAACCACCCTTTCCACAAAAACCTTTTATGCCCCCGGGACATAATTTACAACCTTTGCCCTGAGGACTGTGGGGGGGGGGTCATCCTCGAAAACATAATTACTGGACTTTTTAACTATGCTGAACAAAATGGCTATTTCAAAATTTTGATTGAATACATTTGGGAAGTGATGGGGTAGGGGGCTGGTTGCCCTCCATTCACTTTCGACTATTTAAAAGCGTACTGGACTTTTAATTTCCAATCGAATGCGCCCCTTTCGAAGTTTCTACGACAACTCCTTCTATACAAAGTGCCCTGGTATGAAAAAAAAGAATAGCACATTAGTAGTATAGTAATTGCCGATTCTGCCCCACCTAGATCAATCCATCAATTTACATCATTTTGAGTCCATTTTAAATCATTTTAACATCAAATATTGCACAATTTAAACATTTTCTATCCCTGCATTCAAAATGAAAATAGGTCCTTGGAAATCAAACTTGGTCTCATTTTTACACTTTTTCACAATGTGAACAAGGGTTCTAGGCCCCACTTAGATCACCCATCAATTTACCCCCCCCCCCCCCCTCCCCCTTTCAATTCAATTTTACATAATTTTAGATGAAAACCAGTAACATTTTTACAATTTTCCATTATGAGCTTTAAGATCAAAACTGGTCTTGTGAAATAAGAATTTCTTATTATACTGATGATAAAATTTAATAATTTAATATGATTTAATATTTAGTGGATAGTTCAATATCAATATCGAAATAATTTATATTATCTTTATTTTTCTTTCAATAACCTTTAAAATCATACCTTTATCTAATTTTTTTAATTTCTTTTCAAGATCAGCGTCTTTAGAATCAAAACACTTAGGTGCAAATAGATCAACCATTTCACCTTTAAACTCAATAATGATAACGATTTTCTTTCCATATTTAGTTGTAACACATTGGATTCCTTTGATCGTGTATTCTATTCCACTGTCTAAATCTTCTTTCTTAATAGTTCGATTATATTTATTTTCCATTTTCATTTCGCTTAATAGTTTCTCCATTTATTAGTAAATTATTTATTTAAACAAATTTCCAAATCGAAAATAATTTATATATTACCATCCCATTAGTATATAACTCTAAACAAGTCTCTGTGGCACAACTGGTTAAAGCGCTTGACCCGAAGGTTCCGGGTTCAAGTGCAGTATCTGGCAAATTTTTTAGTGATCCTATATGTCAAATTAAATAAAAGCAGATTGTATAAACTCTCCTTACAGGCCAGCATGGCGTAGTTGGTAACGCGACTGGTCTGATCCCCCGGTTACAATTCAAAGCAGTTTGACTCTCACTGTTACCTCGTGTGGCAGTTGACGATGTCAATACGATCTAGCCCCAGATCAAGGAGTAAGAAGCAGCCAGTTTCCCTCCAAACAAAAACCCTGCGGGGTTTGCCTCAGAACCCAGGCTGATGTGAGATCACCAACACCAAAAAAAAAATTGATAACACCCTGGGGGAGGGGTTTTGCAAAAAAAAAATTAAATTTCTTAAATTATTTTTAAATATTATTTTTGGACTTTACAAAAGTTGTGCAATAGTTATAACCATTTAATTTTACCTATTTCAAATATTTTTCACGGGGAAAAAACTGTAATGTTTTCCGTAATTCATTTTCTCGTTTAGTTATTTCTTCATTAGTCAATTCACCTGATTTATACATAGCAAGTTATTCTGAACAGAATGAATAAGCAGTTTTATACTCAGCCTTTCTTTCTGCTATTCTTAGACATATTTCAATTATTTCAATCAGAACTGTCCCAAGACTTGAAGAAGCAAGGGGTAACATAACAAAAGCAGATAAACCTGAGGCACTAAATATAAATTTAGATACTAAGAAAGCACTACTAACATTTCCATAATATTTAAAACTTCTAGGATAAACAAGTAATCTCTTTTCTAATTCTTCTTCCATTTACATTTGAAAATAAACTTTAAATACAATTCTGTGGATCCCTTAAATCTTCTTTTATATAATCAACACACAAATGACCACAATTCACATCGTTAAAATTTTGGACTTGAGTATAATGATAAGCAATTTGTTAATTTGAAGTCTTTAAGTAGTTAACAATTTCATTTCCAGGTTGGATTCCAAAAGAATCAAAAAATTCTACAAATGAGTACTTGGGATCATTGAAATAACAAGTCCAATGCGTCCCAGGCGATCCCATGCAGTCATAACTGATTAAAACACATTCTTTTTTCTTTATTTTACTTAGAAAGTTATCTCGAGAAAAAACAGTATACTGCGTTTCTGATAAGCTTTCCACGTTTCCGAATAATACACTTTTATAATTGTGTAATGTTATTCTATCTTTAACGATATTCGTTTTAATACCTTTAATTTTTTCTTTGCTTTGGTTTCATAGTCAACCTCTTTTAAATATGCGTATACTTTTGATCTTAAACCTACAAACTCTGACATTATTGTTCCAGACAATTCATCCTTCATCATATCAATCACTTTTTTATTGACTGCAGGGAAGTCATAAGTGTTATCTTTTTTATAATCCGTAGTATCGAATTTTTCTTGGAGGTCAGCTTTAATATTTTCATAAAAATCCTCAGTTTGAATATCATAAACAAAACTATCCATGTACCATAAATCAATGTTCTCATTATATTTTGGTTTCATGTATTCATAATGAAATTCATACTTCAGTAACTTGCATAACTCTAATACAGCGAATCCGATATAAATAGGTTTATCTAGATTAATTTTTGAGTTGGCCATTCTGGCTACCAAGAAATTCTCGCTTAAGATTATTTCCGATCTAAAGTTATGTTTTTTAATTATGTTTTGTCTTTGTTCATCACTAGTGATTATTTCAATACTAGCTCTTTTTCTAACATATTCCATGGTTTCCCCAAAACAAGCATTATTCATGAGTTTAAAAAATCTTTCTCCAAATCATTCGTTCCCTTTTGTCGTAATTTAGCATTATGAATGATATATTCTTTTAAATAGGGCGACTCAGTAAATGCTAGTATTCTATGTACTTTTTTCAATACTAAGCCATGTTTTAAATAAAATTCTAAATTCTTATAATGCACAACATAATTTATTTAATTATTTAAAGTTGTACTTAATTTATATTGAAAATGTTCAGGAGCTAGTGATAAATCTTTATGTAAATTGTGCAGCTCTCTTGGATATTCTAAATCATCTTCGTAAATGGCTCCTACATAATCCTTATTCATTTCTGATTGAACGTAATCTTTTAATTGTTGGTAATAGTCTGAGGTGTCGTTTTCTTTTAAATGGTCAGGTATATTAATAAATTCAAAATGTTTTTCAGGTAGATTTTGAGACATTGCCCAACCGTATAAGTTATTAGAACCTAAATACATTGAACAATTTGAAGGTTTTGTTTTATCAAAGATTTTCATATATTTATTATTAGCTTTAGCATATCTTTTCATACACTGAGATACACCTCCTATTATTCCTTTTTCAATACAGGTATACATATCTTCATCAGAAAATAATGGAATTTTAGCTTTAGAGTGTTTGAGAAAAGCTTCCATGTTAGTCCCGGTGTTGAGAAGAAGTGCAGCGGATCTAGTTTATAATTATTTAAACATACATTTCTAAAATTTTCAATGACTCTGATAAAATTAAAACATCACTTTTTAGATATAACTCAGTATAATCTAAGAGTGTTTTACATTTAAATAATTTCCATATAGATCTTGCTCTTTTATAATCTTCTTCAGAAATATTTTTCTCCGTTAATCTAGAATCAAATTTGTCTTTTGAAGATAATTTTGTATCATGTATTTTTTCCTAGCTATCAATATATTCACAGGGAAAATCCCTTTCTTTATTTTTTCTTTAAATTCTTCAGTATTTTGAAATTTATCAGAAGTATACTTAAAATTATTTCTTAAACAATTGCAATTTACGTTACATTCACATTTAGCCTAATTTTCAGAAAGCCTATCTAACGATGAGGCCATAAAACGGAGTGAATCTATGAAACGCATTTCGTATTGGATTTCATTAACAATGATTTTTATAAAACGATATAAAACTCTCCGCTGAATCAAAAATACCGTTATCGGGAACTAATTCTCTAAGAAATAGGTGAGGGTCATATTTTGAGAGATTATGCATAACAAAAGAGATATGTTTAGGAATTCTAAAGTTTTTCTTACATTCTGCTTGAGTAAATCCACGTATATTACCAGTCATATGATCGTGATCTAAATGAAAATTATTATCTTATATTTCCTTTTCACAAATATGACAGCTTTTGTTAGTTTTATTATTCCATTTTTCTTTTATTTGTTCTTGTGTATAACTATGATCTCTCTGTCTATTTTCATACTAATTAACCATTTCTGTACACACTTCTGTTATGGTAGTACAAAATGCCCGATCGCATCTTCACTAAAGTATTCGTAATATTTATTTTGAGTTGTATCAAAAGAACAACATACTTAGAATCTATAAGCAAATAGCTTTTGCTCTGCTACTTTGATTGTCTTTTTACCTTTCTTTTGATTAAATTCTTCATTATACGATTCAAAATCGGCTATTATTCAATAGGGCACTTTTATTAGTTTAGCTATATTTTTAAATTCAAATTTAGATCCTGGTTTTGGCATGATGATGTCAGGATCTTCACAATTTTCTTTTTTATTATATTTTTCAAATTTTTCTAGTTCATTAAAGTGTCTTCCACAGAATATACATTGACGAATTTTATGCTCATGTTTAATTATTTGAGATGCAAGTAATCTACTTAAATCTTTAATTAAAATATAATGGTTATCAAAATAGAGTAAATTAATCACATGTGTAGCAGTTTTTCCATTGATCTTAGTTGTAGGAATATGAGCTCTAACCACTTTATTTTTACTGACGGTATTTCAAATAAACAAATTTTAATATTATATTTTTTTTCAAATTTATAAATATCTTGAATATCCATAGGAAAATTAGTAATCCCATTAAAGCTGAATTCATTTTCATAGGGTTTATATTTTGATGGTTATTTTTATAACTATTTTTATATTATTTTTTATGTTACTGCAAGCTTTTTTATTTTTTATAAATTCAGGTAGTTCTTTATAAGTACCTCCCACGTAATTTGGTAATCTTGTCATTCTATAATCTATTCCATCGACTCTTTCAGCCTGATCTGGATGTATTTGACTATTGTATGCATATTCCTGTGATTACTATTTAAATTGCTTTGTTCGATGTCACTATTCTTATTAAAAATCCAGGTTTAGCTATGAAAATGGATAGGTTCCAGTTCTTCATTATTCTTCTGAGAATAAAATATTACACGTGTCGTGAATTGAACTCTACGACTATCTTAACATTCACTCGATTTTTTAAATCTCTAACAACAGTGTCAAAAAGTGTTCCAAAATCAGCTCCATTTGTATTAATTGAAATAGTAACTGAAAGGGAATTTTCTATAATATGTTGGATACTTGGGCTATAATCTTGTTAAATCGCACTTGCAGAAGAACGTCTTTTTCTAGGGATATCTACAATATTTCCGTTTTCTATTAATCCATGTCTAAGAGAGCCACAAATGGAGACAGAATAAAAAAAAACTTTTGAAAAACTTTAAAAATAAACATATTAAATCATACCTTTGATTTATTGTTGTTCAATGATAAATACATTTCCTTTCAATTCCTATTTGGAAACAATGTGTTAGGGCTATATTCTTGGATAGTTTTAATCATTCAGCCTCTGTTTTTTGTTGTTTTTTTTTTCACTGTTTGCTGCCAATTACCGACAGTGTCTGTCTTTTGCTGCAGAAACCACAAACATTTTTTCACTCATTTACTGCTGATTTTTTGCACACGTTCTTAATTTTTAATCTTAGCACCCTCTAAGTGCAAATACTGCAAACCAATATTGAACATCTTTTACATTAGAAATTGAGCCCCAGTTTTCCCTGTTTTCTAAGACGTATATGGTTGTGTAGATGTTTTCCAGAGAAAATGCCTATGGATTGTTTTGGGTACCGGACTGACTGACCGAATCTCAAACAGTAAGCTGTACAAAAAATGTGGCTCAATCCCCCTTTCTAGGGCTATAATGAGAGAAAGGTTGAGATGGCTATAAACACGTTCCAAGGAAGAAGAATGATAAATTGGAAAAGAACGTCCTTTTCGGCCAACCGTCTAGAGTCAAACGAAAAGCAGGTTGTCCCCAAACAGGGTGGTAGAATGTCATAAGGAAAGGTTTAGGGAATTGAGAACTTCCTGGGAGGGTGTAAAGAGGGGGTTAGCTTTGAATACATTGGGATGGAGGAACAGCATGTCTAGCTGTTCTTCTCGGGTGGCTTTGCGCTAAAGAGAGTTGTTAGTAGTAGTATAATTAGTATATGATTGTGAAAAATTCCACTCAATCAATTTAAAGAATCACAAATTATTTTTAGTGTCCTTGGTACTTTAAAACTTACTACTAAAAAAATAATAGAATTTAGGTAAATCAGCATAGACATCAAACTTAATAAAGGGTTAGCAAAAATAAAGTCTCCTATATGTTTATGCTTACTGACTTTGTTCTAGACAAGACTCCTCTCTGACCAGTCACAGTTACAATATCAAAACCAATTCTGTCTCCAGCATATCGGACTTCTTCAGTGAAAAATCCGCTTACTTCTTTGTTGTTTTCTTTTAGCTTCTGAATGACTTGCTTTATTACTGTCGTTTTACCAACACCTATAATGGTTTGAAACCATAAAAATCTTGTACAATGGATTCTCAATTGGGACTGATGACTCAAAATTGACACCCATTGGCGCATAATGCAAGAAAGTGGAAAGATTAATGTTCTCAAACATTTCCTACTAGTGTTTTTAATCCCAAAGGGTGTGCAACACAGAAAAGGGGTGTGTAAAAAAGCCATTTGATATTTAGTTGTCATTGTGTGCTATTAAAAACGACTGTGCTAAATGATATTAGCATAGAATTGTTTGTAACTTTGTTAATTACAGAAGTGTATTTACCAATAAAAACATATTCTTAAGGGTGGGTCTACTGCTGAAGAACAGTGAGCTAACTAAAATAGATTTGCATTTGTTTTTTCTTTGTTTTTCGAGTATAAAAGAAAAATATATAATAGCATTAAAACAGGCAAACTCTTAAGTATGACAAGAGAAAAGCAAGTTTAAGCCTTTTTGTAGCTTTAAGTTTTGTTCTTTGTTTTATACCTCGAAGTTTCAATTTTATTAATAAATAGAAAGTCAGTGTAATCTAAGAAGTTACTTTATTGTTCACACGCCGGCATTTATCAGCAAATAAAGACTTTTTTTTAATATTTTGGTAGGTTATATCATAATTTTAAAATAAAGATCTGATTTTACCTTTGCATGTTTTCAGCATAGAGATTAATATATCTTTCAAAAAAGGCTAAAGATTATAGTTATTTCTGTGTGGGCTAGCAATTAGAAGCAAAACTTTACATTTGGCAAGCATAAAACAGTATTGCTGTAAAATGTATGCTGATATTCTATAATAAAAAATATAAAAAAAAATTAAAACTGTTATAGTAAATGACAGAAATCTAAAGTTTAAAATTGGCTATAACCATGTCTCAAAGAAAAAACAGTCATTCTTATATGTAAGCCGCAGCAAAAGTACGAAACCAACTGAAAAGCCATGCTAACCAAATTGGCAAAGCATCCAATAAGTAAGACTCATAATGACAGGGTCATCAGCTTGAGCACACACTCAAAACTTTTTTTCAAACAAACATAAGGAGTAGCCTAGGCTATATAAGAATATTTTTTTTCTGGGGGGGGGGATAAAATCATGATTGTTGCATCAACTACAATATAGAAAAGACTAACCTAAGCTAACTGGATATACTAAGGAGTATTTTGAAAAACAAGTGAAGTGAAGAAGAATCACCGTTTGAAGCTGATTCAAGAACAATAACTGTTATTTCGGCTATTCTAACTAAGGTTTATTGAGAAGGCAAATTTATGGGAATTTCAAACAATAACCAGGAGCCCACAAAGATGGTGGCGGTTTGAAATGAGAGCTCTACCATTATGAATATGTCTTAGGTTATGCCATTACTGCCTAATTCCTTGTGGCTTGTCTTCTACTATGCAAAACAAGAAAAAGCCATAGGCTTTTTCATGTGTGTAATGTGTAATCATCTTTGAAAAAATATGTCTTGTCAAGCAGCTCTAGGGAAAATTGCAAAAGGCAATGTTGAGAGGATTTTGAACTAAATCAAAATACAGTGTGTGCCTGCAGGTTGTCAAACAGAAGCATCAGCAATGTCCCAAGAACGGAATAGGATAGGCTATTAAGGTAGATAGGCCTACTTCTAGTGTGTGTTGAGGGGGATGTTGAGAAAAAAGATGCTAAATGCATACTGATACTATTGCTACTACTATAGCTATAACTATTGCTACTACTGAAACTAAGGCAAAGCTTTCAGGAACACACTCCTGAAAGCTTTTTATTATCAAAAAAAAATCTTTTTATTTTTATTATCACACAAGGTGATAATAAAAACTAAATCGAAACACACTTTGAGCATGTAGATTGTCAAAAGGATGTACCAGCAATATCTCAGGTACAGCTTAAAGTATTAAGTTGAAACTTTTTGGGTATGTTGAGGTGAATTTTGAACTCACCAAAAGCCACCATATGCAAACTACTACTGCTACTATCATTAGTGCTACTAGTGAGGCTAATGTTATTGAGGTGCAACTTCCACAGAAGAGCCAGAAGAAGTTTCAACAATATCAAAACATACTATAAGCATGCAGGTTACCAAAAGGACATATAAGCATTATCTTAGGAACACCATACAGTATTAAGTTGAAACTTTCAGGCATGTTCATGGGTATGTTGAACTAACCAAAAGGCACTATGTTTATCTTACAACTATTACTACTACTTTGACTACTACTTCTACTGAGGCTAAGGGTATTAAGTTGAAACTTTCAGGGCTTGTTCAGGGGGCAGTTGAACTAAGTAAAATAAAAAAATGTGTATTCAGGTTGCAAAAAGGATATATCAGAAATTCTTCAGGAACAGCTTAGAGTATTAAGTTGAAACTTTCAGGGTAGGTTGAGAGGGATATTGAACTAACCAAAAGGCACTCTGTGCATACTGCTACTACTACTACTGCTACTACTTCCACTACTGCTACTACTATGACTGCTACTGAGGCTAAGGGCATGAAAATTAAACTTTCAGGGAATGTTTAGGGGGATATTGAACTAAATCAGGACACACTCTGTGCATACAAGATGTCAAATAGTGCATCAGAAATATTGCAGGAATGGTCTATGCTGCATTAAGTTGGAACTTTCAGGGATGTTAAGGGGGATGTTGAGCTAACCAAAAGACACTATTTGGATACTACTACTGCAATAGCTGGGACTACTACTACAACTGCCAATACTAGTACTACAGCTACTACTAGTAGTACTTCTGAAGCTAAGGGTTTACACTGAAACTTTAGGGGAATGTTGAACATAAGTCAAAACACACTATTTCAATCCAGGTTATTAAAAGTGAATAGCACCTATATCCCAGGAACACCATAGAGAATAAAGTTAAAAGTTTCAGTGCATATAGAGGGGAATGTTAAGCCAACCAAAGAATACTATATGCAAAATACTACTTAATTCTATTGCTAAAAATAATGCTACTAAGGCTAATGGTATTAAGGAGAAATTTTCTGGAAATATTGAGGTAGTGTTGTAAATGCTAAAACTAATCATGGTAAAATTGGGTATTTTATATATTTCACCATTATTTTATGGACCCCTGTAAAATTGATATTTTACCTATTTTACATAACTTATGTATTTTACACATTTTACTAGTATTTTACATATTTTACTGATATATTGTATGGTGCCTTGTAGCTTTCCTTGTGCAAATCTACTCAAAGGCTGGGAGAAACACATTTCCAAATACATTGTATGCCCCCCCTCCTATATTCATAAGAATAAATTACACATAGGCATTTTTGAAGACCACACTGCCTTTCCATGACATACAAATGACATTTCAAATAGGGATAAATCCTTTTATTAGAAAGTGAAAAACAACAACAACAACATCTGGATGTTTCAATCACATATACAGTGACCATCATCAGCAGATAAACTGTTTTGTCTGCTGATGATGGTCATTGTATAAGTGACTGAAATATCCAGATTTCGCTTTCGTTGTTTGTCACTTGTCTTATAAAAGGATTTATCCCTATTTGACCTGTTATTTGTATGGAATTAATTACATGTACAGGCATTGGAGAGGGGTTAGAGCAGTTAAACTAGAAGCTATTCTGTAATCCAATAGTTAAAAACTTTCTTAACATAAATGAATTCAAGTTTTGTTATAAATACTATTTAGTTTTGGGCACATAAATTGGATTAACACTTATTTTGTTTAATTATGATAAATAAGCTTTGATTTGCTTACCATTGAAAGCAGGGACTAATTTGGACCTAAACCCCTGAAACTTCAAACTTCTCAGAATTTCTGGACACTCCCAAATCAAATTACCTAGCTTTTATTTTTACAATTGTCCTCTCCCTTCCCAGAAAAAAAAAAATCATATATGAATTACAATTTAGTTTTTTTTATAATGTACCTTCTGTAAACACACTCATTCATTGGCAGTAAAAAAAAAGGCCAAGTGTGTCTGCTTCCATTTAGTTCTGCTTCCATCTCAGTATAGGCTTTAAAATAAACAATCAATTATTTTGCATTTTGCTTATTATTGTGACAATGGATGACTGCATTGCTCCCATCAATGTTTGTTTTATCAAGCATTATTTTCTAACCAATGTGTCTCTTGCAATATTGTCCTATAGACCTCTCAGAAATACTTGGGGGAAAACGCCAGGTGTGTCTTGGGTCTAAAAGGCTGTCTGACTTAACAAAGCATATCAGAATAATAAAGTGTATTAAAATAGAAATAATTATAGCTTTGTAATGTTGGAATATTACCTGAAATAAAATTATGTGTGTGGTTAAAGATAATCAACAGTCTTACATAACAGTTTGTGGTAACAAACTGTAAGTAAGGAAAAATGCATTTCAACAGTAACTGAAACTCTAAAAAGTGAAATTTTGATACCAATAGGTATATCGAAAGAATTGGCTTATTAAGCTGGTTCCAAGTATATACAATTCATTAAGTTTAGTGTTACCCATCAAAGGCTATGAGCCTGAGAAAATTTGCCTGATTTTTTTAAAAGGGGAAAAAAACCCCCTAAAAGTCAAAGAATATTGATACAAATCACACCATCAGATTTAGCATATCAGAAAACCATACTTTAGAGGTTTCAAGCTCCTATCTGCAAAAATGTGGAATTTTGTATTTTTTGCCAGAAGAAAGATTGTGGATACATGTTTATTTGTGTTGTTTTTTTTTTTATTTCCAGGGGTGATTGTATTAAACCAATAGTCCTAGAATATCAGGAAAGGGCTCATTCTAGTTGAAATTAAAAGTTCTAGTGCGCTTTTTAAGTAAGCAAATAGATTAGAGGACAAGTAGCCTCCCTCTCATGCTCCTTTTCCCCAAAATTTTGAGATAGCTGTTTTTTCAGCATAGTTGAAAGGTCCAATAGCTATGCTTTTGGAGATAACAATACCCCCTGCAGCCCTTGGTGTAAAAGTAATTATGTTATAAAATTTGAAGATTGTTTATGCATGGGTGCTTAAAAAAAATAAAAACAACAAAAAAACAGAGGAAGATTTGCTAGATGATTTACAGAGAAATTCTCTACAAATGGTTTTGGGTGCCCAACTGAATGACCATACCTCAAACAGCAGGCTGTACAAAAAGTGTGGTGTTTCTAGGGCCATAATGAGAGAAAGGTTGAGATGGCTGGGGCATGTTCTGCAGATGAAGGATGACAGATTCCCAAATATTGTCCTTTTTGGCCAACCATCTAGGGCTAAATGGAAAGCAGGATGTCCTTGGTCTGGGTAGGAGGAAGTTGTAAGGAAAGATTCAAGGAAAATGGAAACTTTCTGGGAATATTTAAGGAGGGAGGCAATGAATAGATTGGGATAGAGGAGGAGCATGTGTAGCTGTGTTGGCCTTAGGTGGCTTGGTGCTGTGGTGAGTTATTATTAACAGTGGTAGTACTGAATTGTCTAGAGGATACTTCCATAGTGCAATTTTTCCATGGAGGTAGAGCCATATTTCTTGGCGTTGTTTAAAAAATGATCAGAAATTAAATTAAAAAACAAGTAATTTCAACTGAAAGAAAAAAAATCAATATTAAAACTTAAAATGAACAGAAACTATTACATACATGAGAGGGCTGGCCTCCTCCTCAATACATCACTCTTATGCTAGAATTTGAATTTTGTCCAATTCTTTAAGAATAACTCTTAAAACACAGGGGCTGTTTAATTAGAACCATACAAAGTTGTATTTTTTGTAACAATAAAAAACTTAAGCATGAAGAGTGAGGTGTTGAGGGGGGCAATCCCCTCATGCATGTAATAATTTTTGTTCATTTTAAACTTAAATGTTGCTCCTTACTTTTAGTCAAAAACCTTCTTTTTTATTTAATTTTTATAAAGTTGAGGCTGTAAGCAAGAATTTATTTCCCTTTACAGATATGATATATAAGATCTGTAAGCAAACATTTGGGTAAAGGTCTTGATTAGGGGCTGTTGTGAAGAAATCACATTAAGATAACAATCTTACTTCTATATGTATAATAATTTCAGTTAACACATTTTGCATGTAGCTTTGCTATACTTAACCCCCTCTCCCTTGATGTGCAAATATATAACCCAAATTATATACTTTCCATGCATTTTGCCAACGAATCTTCATTGTTGTGTAACCATAACCTGTGTAATGTTTGAACCTGTGTAACCATAAATTGAATCAACTGTGATGAAACAAGAAACAGAAAAAAAGAATGAAGTTTATTTTCCAAAATAGTTGTTCAACATTAGGCACTGCCAAATCACTGAGTATTACCCTAGACAAAAGATTACCAAAGAAATAAACTAGACTGTTAATTAAACCAATGAAACTCTACAGGAGGGGCATAACATTTCAAAGCTTAGGAAAATCAAAACATTAAAAATTTTCATTAAAGGATCCAACCTATCTAAAAAAAAAAATTCCAACCTTTGGACCCACCTTTTTGCTATCTTAGAGGAAAGAGGTAGTACACATGGGCGTAGGGAGGGGGGCAGCTTCCCCCCCTAGACCTTCAAATTTATATTAGATATGGCTGAAAAAGCAGATGGTTTGGAAAAAGCAGTTGATAAAACTCCATCACACTATCGACTGCCCCCCTAGACAATATGTGCCCCCCCTAGACATATGCCCCCCCTAGACAATATGCTGCCTACGCCCATGGTAGTACATATTATACTTTATGACTAGATGAGTCTACCAACATGCAAGAACTATCTCAACTACTTGTTTGTTTTTTGTTTTTTTTTGCATTATATATGGCAGAACAATGTGCATGAACATCTCTTATTCTATAGGGCAATAAGTTAAAGAAATACTGGAATTCTCTGAAAGTTTCATTTTCACAACCTAATCTCTTTTCAATATAGCATGTTGCTAGTAACTTGTCTATAATTGTAATGTGGCCTTAATCAGAAAAGTCTGTTTTCAGTGAACAAAAACTGTTTTTACTTGGCCAACTTTGCCTGAAAAAAAAATATAATATAAGACAGGGCTCAAGGCAAATAATAAATACCATTAGCCTACTGAATTAGCTATAAATGGCAATTTTTTCTCACTAGCTAGCTTTTTTTAAAAACAAGTTTTCAAACTTTTGATTACTATGGGCTGTTTTGAGCCCTTTCAGGAGTCAAAATGTAATTTCCCCCAGGATCAATTATTGAATTATGAAAGACCATAAAAAAGACATCAAGTAATATACTCACTTTCATGAGGGCTAAATTATGTTTCAAACTGCAAATTTACATTAGCCAAGCTTTAAGCAGGTAAATTGGACAAGGTATGTCCAAATCCATTTTGGTAAATTTTTACCAAATCATATTATTGACTTATGAATAAAGTGAATATATCACTCAATGCCTTTTTTATGCTCTTTACAAATACAATAATCATTTTTGTTGGAAGTGAATTTTAGCATCCACCACTATATATACCAATTCAGGGTATATATTTGCACATTAGGGAAGGGGGGGGCTTTAAGTAAATATTTACCAAATCATATTATTGAGTTAAAACTAAAGTGAATATACCACTCAATGCCTTTTTTTATGTTCTTTACAAATATAATAATCATTTTTGTTGGAAATGAATTTTAGCCCCCACCCCTATATATACCAATTCAGGGTATATATTTGCACATTAGGAGGATGGGGGAAAATTTTAAACTTACCTCTCATTTACATCAGATATAAAATTAACCTCACCCCCCTAATGTGCAAATATATACCCTGAATTGATATATATATATAAGGGTGGGGGCTAAAATTCATTTCCAACAAAAATGATTATTATATTTGTAAAGAGCATAAAAAAGGGCACCAAGTGGTAAATTCACTTTAGTTGTAACTCAATAATATGATTTGGTAAATATTTACCAAAGTTTAATCTTACCTCTTATTTACATCAGAAATAAAATTTACTCCCACCCCCCTAATGTGCAAATATATACCCTGGATTGGTATAAATAGGGGCAGGGGGTAAAATTCATTTCTGTCAAAAATGATTATTATATTTGGAAAGAGCATAAAAAAAAAGGCATTGAGTGGTATGTTTACTTTATTTGTAAGTCAATAATATGATTTGATAAAAATTTACCAGAATAATTATACTTGGCTAGGTAGTTTTGGTAAATATTTACCAAATAATATTATTGAGTTACAACTAAAGTGAATATAACACTCAATGCCTTTTTTTTAAGCTCTTTACAAATATAATAATCAGTTTTGTTGGAAATGAATTTTTGTAATATTTATCAAATCATATTATTGACTTACAAATAAAGTGAATACACTTAATGCCTTCTTTTATGCTATTTCCAAATATAATGATCATTTTTGTTGGAAATGAATTTTACCCCCACCCCTATATATATCAATTTAGGCTATATATTTGCACATTAGGGGGGGGGTGTTGGTTAATTTTATTTCTGATGTAAATTGGAGGTAAGTTTAAACTTTACCCCCACATCCTAATGTGCAAATATATACCCTGAATTGGTATATAGGGGTGGGGGTAAAATCCATTTCTGACAAAAATGAGTATTATATTTGGAAAGAGCATAAAAAAAAGGCATCGAGTGGTATATGCACTTTATTTTTAATTCAATAATATGAATTGGTAAATATTTACCAATTATCTTACCAGGTGATCCAGTTAAAAGAACATGTTTTCCCATCCTATTGATTAGAATAGGCTAACAAGAAAAAAAATTGTAGTAGTTGTTCTTTCTCTCTGAGGACCTCACTCAGTTATTTTAATTATTAACGTCTCCTCTAGAAACCAACTTCTATTAAGGTGATATTTTTCACTCAGTCTGATCTGATCTGAGAGATTTGAGTCTCCTCTCGCCTTCACTCAGTAACAACCTTGCAGTCATTATTCAAAAATGTTGCCTATTTCAAAGGACAGACATAGACCTGTAGGCGCCCGGAGTAAGAATGGCATTTGGTGCCCCTTGGTCAACAAACCAATTATAACTATCAAATTATGGTTATTTTACTCCTATAAAGAATATATTTATTTGATGTATATTTAGTCAATTATTTTACTATATATTTCTTTATGTAAACCCAAATATGTGCAAAAATAGGGCAGTTTCTGAAGTCATATTTGCAGAACGTATTGGTATTTGGTATGAGTTACCAATACTCTGAATTTTGTGCTCATCTCCCGCTAACTTCAAGTAACGCAGCAACTTTAAAAACTAATATTAAAGCTTTCTTTCACTGATTATTATTTTGTTCCTTATATTACTATATTGTTCATTATAAATGTCAGAATAAATTTAGAAAAGATCTATTTGACTCGGTGTATTTAAATAGAGAGAAAGTTACTATTAGTTAGTGACCTAGTTTCGTAACTTAACCTAGTTTTGGGTGAAGCCGTACTTGATAGGCCTTTCCTATTTTGTCTGTTCACTAGTTTCAGAAGTAAGATACAGTGAAGAATTTGAAACTGGATCTTTGATTAAATTATTTGAGGAAGACTTCGGAATTACGTTATATTTAGGCTGAAAGAGCGAAGTTATCTATAAGAACATTCGACATGACGGGCTTTAATATCTTTAGCTAAACATATTCTTGAGCTTCATCAAAAATCACATTTAATATTTTCGAAATACAAAATGATAAAGATATAGATATGTTACTCGTGATTTTTACTATTGGAAAAATAATAGGGCCGTTCTATCACTCATCTTTGTGCTAAGATTTTACATCTTTTGACAAAGAACGCTTAAAAGTAAAATCTTAGCACTAAGATTTTACATCTTATAGCGTTCTTTTACAAATGTCTTTCATCATTATGCTCTGATCAGCGGTCTAAGAGCAATGATGAGTTTATCATCAAAGTTCTTTGATCATTGTTTTATATGGCAGAAAGATGGCGTCCTTCACACTTTTTGCTAAGATTAGTGAGCTGTAAGATCTTAGAACAAATATGAGTTAAAAGAACGGAAGTCTTTGCAGAAAGATTTGACATTTTAGATGTAGGATCTTAGTCCAAGAGAACGGCCCTAATGTTTGTAGTAACACTTTTCTTCCTTTTTTGCTTAAAATTGTTTTGCACTAAGAAAATGTTTCAACTTTTTTTATTTATGCGGCTGTACCAATGGTACTATATAGCCACTCATCGACACTACGCGGTTGTCCCAGTGGTACTTTATGGCTGGTTATCGACACTACCAAGTTTATTGTATAGTTATTATTTTTTTTAAGTGAAGATGAAATATTCGAAGAAAGTGTGTGCACATGATAAAGTCATCGATGCACTGAATGTTGACAAAGACGATATTTGAACTACGAAATAAGTACTAGTGGGAACCTCATTGGAAGCGCATTTATGCATTGTCATGACAGTGATAGAATAAATTTCTTTAGAGTACCCCAAAAAATCAACTCTTGTGATGGTGCATATGCGAGAGTATCAGTTAAAGAGATAATAGGCTCAAATAGAATGACAATATAAAAATAAGAGTTTTATACTATTTATACCTCATTGGAAGTGTATTTGTGCGTTGTCATGACAGTGATAGAATAAATTTCTTTAGAGTACCAAAACAATTCAACTCTTTTGATGGTGCATATGCGAGTATCATTTCCAGAGATAATAGTGCTCAAAGAGAATGACGATATAAAAATATTAGTTGATGAAAAGGGGCATCTTCTTGCTAGTGCTTCCGGTAAAACATTACTTAGTAATAAACCCTATTGCCAGCTTTCGGGTATTAGCATTCAAAAAAGGTCAAAAGAAGAAACGCATACTGCTGCACTAATGTCATAAACCATATCACGTCTATGTGCCTGAACTGTTACCTGTGTAAAAATAATGAGCTAATAGACAGTGAAATTGAAAGCAGAATAAAAAGGGCATTTGCATACAATATAACAACGGTGTATAATGATGAATTAATGGAAAATAAAGCGCATGTGAACACTATTACCACCTTTGATAGTATACAAACAGATATAGTTGATGAACCCAATAAAATCAATGTCGAAACGCATATTGAGTCTGTAGGAGACACCAGAATAAAACTTGTGTATGACTCAAAATGGATTAATGGTAATTCTACTGATTATGAACTAAGAGAAGAGATTAGCTACACTATCAAGAGGAACATAATGAATTATTTCATGGGAAAAATTCAAAATGTCCAAAGTTGTTCAATGATATTAATAGTATATGTAACATATTTTTATGTTAATATTCTACATGTTGTTATTTCACATAATTATATTTCCATTACTTTTAGGGTACGCTAGCAAGTCAAACGTTTAAAATATATATTAAAAAGTCGGTGATGTAAGAAAAAGAATTTTCAGAGACATAGGTAGTACTAGCAGACTGATAGGGGATATATTATAAATTGAGACAGGTTAACAGAGCATTTACCAAAAGGCTGAGGAAAATGAGCGGAATTTTTTTTCTCCGAAGTTTCCACAGACAAGAAAACATCCACTCGGACAAACAGGTACAGAGTGAGAGATTCAGAGATTTATATATATTCAGACATACAAACCGACAGAGACGGGCATAGCGAAAAGACAAAACTCGCCTGGACACACAGGCTTTGAGAGTGAGAGACACAAAACCACATACAAATACATAGATTCAGACACACAAACATGCATAGACTGGGACAAGCAAACACTGACCCGACACACCGGCGTAGAGAGTGAGAGAGACGAAAACACACACAAATACATAGATTCAGACATACGGACCAACAAAGAAAGACATGGGACAAGCAAACACATCACCCAGAAGCACATATTTCGAGTTTGAGAGAGTCAAAAACACATGCAAATACAAAATTCAAACATACAGACAAACAAAAACAGGAACTGGGAAAAGAAAACACCCGCCCAGACACACAGTCACAGAGAGTGAGAGAGACAAAAACGTATACAAACACATAAATTCAGACATGCAAACCGACAAAGACAGGCACTGGGACAAGCAAACATTCACCCACACACACATGGCTTACAGAGTCAGAGAGACAAAAACGCATACAAATACACAATTCAGACATACAAACAGTCAAATACAGACACTGGGACAAGCAAACACCTGCCCAGACACATAGGCAAAGAGAGTGAGAGAGACAAAAACATTTACAAACACACAGATTCAGACAAAAAAAAACAGACAAAGACATAAACTGGGACATGAAAACACATACACAGACACAAGGCACAGTGAGAGGGACAAGCAGACAGCCAGTCAATTTTTACCTGAGCCCGGGTAACTGCAGACAACCTGCAATCCCCACTTTTGTTTTTCAAAGAATTTTATTCAAGTTAAGTTCATTTAGGTTCACTAAGCGTGCACTTTGCCACACCCAGGGTACCCGCAGTCAAGACTGCCACACCCGGCTACCTAAAATAAACTTTTTTATTATTACCTAGGTTACATTATGTTAACTGTTTCTAAGCCAGGTTTGTTTGGGTTCAGTAAGCAAGCGAAACCGCTTACCTAGGTTACATTATGTTAAATGTTTTAAGCTAGGTTTGTTTGGGTTCAGTAAGCAAGCGTTCACGCTTACTGAACCCAAACGAACCTAGCTTAAAAACAGTTAACATAATATAACCTAGGTAATGAGTAAAATAAAAAAAAGTTTACTGTAGGTAACCAGGACGCTGCAGGTTGGTTGCGAGTACTCCGTGGGTGGCAAAGTGCCACGCTAAGCGAACCTAAATGAACCTAACTTGAATGAACTTATTTAAAAAACAAAATTGGGATTGCAAGTTGGCTCCAGGTACCCGAGTTCCGGTAAAAAATGACTGGCTGTTTGCTTGTCTCTTTCACTGTGCCTGTGAGTCTGAGTAGGTGTTTGCATGTCCCAGTGTTTATCTTTTTCTGTTTGTATGTCTGAATCTGTGTGTTTGTAAGTGTTTTTTGTCTCCGTCACTCTCGTTGCCTGTTTGTCTGGGAGGATGTTTGCTTGTCCCAGTGCCTGTCTTTGTCGGTTTACATGTCTGAATTTATGTGTTTGTATGCGTTTTTTTGTTCTTTCTCACTCTTTGTGCCTGTGCGTCTAGGCGGGTGTTTGCATCTCCCAGTGTTTGTCTTTGTCTGTTTGTATGTCTGAATCTATATGTTTCTATGTGTTTTGTCTCTCTCACTCTCTGTGCCTGTGTGTCTGGGCGGGTGTTTGCTTGTCCCCATGTCTGTCTTTGTCCCTTTTTAGGTCTGAATCTGTGTGTTTGTTTATGTTTTTGTGTCTCTCACTCTCTTTGCCGGTGGGTATGGGTGGGTGTTAGCTTCACCAAGTTCCTGTTTTTGTCGTTTTGTATGTCTGAATCTATGTATTTGTATGTGTTTTTGTCTTTCTCACTCTACTTGCCTGTGTGTCTGGGTAGGTGTTTGCTTGTCCCTGTGCCTGTCTTTGTCGGTTTGTATGTCTGAATCCATGTGTTTGTAGCCGCTTTTTTCTCTCTCATTCTCTAAGCCTGTGTGTCTGGTCGGGTGTTTTCTTGCCCCAGTTTCTGTCTTTGTCGATTTGCATGTCTGAATTTATGCGTTTGTAAGCGTTTTTTTTCTCTCTCACTCTCTAAGCCTGGGTGTCTGGGTGGGTGTTTGTTTATTCCAGTGTCTGTCTTTGACTGTTTGTAGGTCTGAATTGTGTATTTGTATGCGTTTTTATCTCTCTCACTCTTTAAGCCTATTTTTGTGGGTGGATGTTTGCTTGTCCCAGCACCTGTCTTTGTCTGTTTGCATGTTTGAATTTGTGTGTTTGTATGCGTTTTTTGTCTGTTTTCCTTTCTGTGTCTGTGTGTCTGGGTGGTTGTTTCCTTGTCCCCTTGTCTGTATTTGTCTGTTTTAATTGTGTATTTGTTTGTGTTTTTGTCTCTCTCACTCTCTTTGCCTGTGAGTCTGAGTGAGTGTGATTCTCCCAGTGCCTGTCTTTGTCGGTTTGTATGTCTGAATCTATTAATTTGTATGTGTTTTTGTATCTCTCATTCTCTAAGCCTGTGTGTCTGGGTGGGTGTTTGCTTGTCCCAGTGTCAGTCCTTGTCAGTTTGTGTGTCTGAATTGATGTGTTCGTATGCGTTTTTTTGGTCTCTCTCATTCTCTAAGCCTTTGCTTCTAGGTGTGTATTTGCTTGTCCCAGTGTCCGTCTTTGTCTGTTTGTAAGACTGAATTGTGTATTTGTATGTGTTTTTGGCTCTTTCACTATCTAAGCCTGCTTGTGTAGGTGGATGTTTGCTTGTTCCAGTGCTGTCTTTGTCGGTTTGTATGTCTTAATTTGTGTGTTAAAAGGTATTTTTTGTCTCTCTCACTTCCTGTGCCTGTGTGTCTGGGTGGCTGTTTGCTTGTCCCAGTATCTGTCTTTGTCTGTTTGTATGTTTGAATTTTGTATTTTTATGTGTTTGTGTGTCTCTAACTCTCTAAGCTTGTGTGTCTGGGCGGGTAATTGCTTTTCCCTGTGCCTGTCTTTGTCGGTTGGTATGTCTGAATCTATGCATTTCTATATGTTTTTGTCTCTTTCACTCTCTCTGCCTGTGTGTCTGGGTGGGTGTTTGCTTGTCTCAGTGCCTGTCTTTGTCAGTTTTCATGTCTGAATTTATGACTTTTTATGCGTTTTTGTCTCTCTCACTCTCTAAGCCTGTATGTATGGGTGGTTGTTTGCTTGTCTCAGTGTCTGTCTTTTTCTGTTTTTCTGTTTTGTATGTGATTTTCCCTCTCCCACTCTCTTTGCCTGTGCGTCTGGACAGGTATTTGCTCTTCCCAGTGCCTGTTTTTGTTGGCTTTTATCTGGTTAATCTGTGTATTTTTATGTGTTTTGTCTCTCTCACTCTCTTTTCCTGAGGGTCTGGGCGGGTGTTTGCCTGTCCCAGTGTCTGTCTTTGTCGGTTTGCATGTCTGAATTTATATGTTTGTATATGTTTTTTCCTCTTCCACTCTCTTTGCCTGTGTGTCTGGGTGGGTGTTTGCTTCTCCCAGTGCCTCTCTTTGTCGGTTTGTATGTCTGAATCTATGCATTTATATGCGTTTTTGTCTCTCTCACTTTCTTTGCCTTTGTGTCGGTGCGGATGTTTGCTTGTCCCAGTGCCTGTCTTTGTCAGTTTGCATGTCTGAATTTATGTGTTTGTATGCGTTATTTGTCTCTCTCACTCTAGGCCTATGTGTCTTGGCGGGTGTTTGCTTGTCTGTTTTTGACTGTTTACAGGTCTGAATTGTGTATTTGCATGCGTTTTTGTCTCTCTCACTCTCTAAGCCTGTGTTTTTGGGTGGATGCTTGCTTATCCCAGTGCCTGTCTTTGTCATTTTACATGTCTGAATTTGTGTGTTTGTATGTGTTTTTGTCTCTCTCACTCTCTGTGCATGTGTGTCTGGAAGGGTGTTTGCTTGTCTAAGTGTCTGTCTTTGTCTGTTTTTATGTTTGTTCTCTAAATGTGTATTTTTATGTGTTTTTGTCTCTCTCAGTCTCTTAGCCTGTGTGTCTGGGTTGGTGTCTGCTTCTCCCAGTGCCTGTTTTTTCGGTTTTATGTCTCTGTCTATGTATTTTTAGGTATTGTTTCCTCTCTCACTC
Source organism: Artemia sinica (assembly GCA_027921565.1). Lineage (NCBI taxonomy): Eukaryota > Metazoa > Arthropoda > Branchiopoda > Anostraca > Artemiidae > Artemia > Artemia sinica. Next base: position 33,169,871 of record CM051262.1, read on the forward strand.
TGTACCTGTGTGTCTGAGCAGATGTTTGCTTGTCTGTGGAGATTTTGGAGAAAAAGAATTCAGCTCAATTCCCTCAGCCTTTTGGTAAATGCTCTGTTAACCTGTCCCACTTTCTAATATATCCCCTATGAGCCTGGTAGCACTACCTATGCCTCTGAAAATTCCTTTTCTTACATCACCGGCTTTTTAATAAACATTCTCAATGTTTGACTTACTAGTGTACCCTAAAAATAATAGAAATATAACAAAGTAATGCATAAAATATTTTTATTTAAAATATTTTATTTTTATTTTTTTTAGTGACATATAGAATATTAACATAAAAATATGTGACACATATTATTATACATACTTAATATCATTGAACAACTTTGGACATTTTGAATCTGTTCCTTGATATAATTCATCATGTTCTCTCTTGATAGTGTAGCTACTCTCTTCTCTTAGTTCATAATCAGTACAACAATCATTAATTCATTTTGAGTCATACACAATATTTTACTGTGCTGTCACCTACAGGTTCAATATGCGTCTTGACATTGATTTTATTGGGTTAATTGACTATATCTGTTGGTATACTATCAAAGGTAGTAACAGTCTTCACATGGGCTTTGTTTTCCATTAATTCATCAATATACACCGTTGTAATATTGTATGCCAATGCTCTTTTTATTCTGCCTCCGATTTCACTTTCTATTAGCTTATTATTTTTACACAGGTAACAGTTCTGGAACGTAGACAAGATATGGTGTATGACATTAGTGCCGCAGTATACCTTTCTTCTTTTGACCTTCTGTTGAATGCTAATACCCAAAAGCTAGCGATAGGTTTTATCACTGGGTAAAGTGATACCGCAAGCACTAGCAAGAAGATGCTTCTTTTCATCAACTATTATTTTTACATTTGCATTCTCTTTGAGCACTATCATCTCTGGAAATGAATCTCTCGCATATCCATCATCATAAGAGTTGAATTTTTTCGGTACTCCAAAGAAATTTAATCTCTCACTGTCACGACAACACGCGCATACCTTTCCAATGAGATCCCCACTAGTATTTGTTTCATAATTCAATTATTTGTCTTTGTCAGCATTCAGCGTAACAGTGACTTTTTCATGTGCTCATACATTCTTCGAATATTGCATCTTCACTTTTTTAAATGTGATGCAAGTGTTTATCCTTCCAATGTACCGAAAATGCTGATTAAAACTATACAATAAACTGAGTAGTGTCGATAAACAGCCATAAAGAACCACTTGGACAGCCGCTTAGTGTCGATGAGCGGCAATGGAGTACCATTGGTACAGCTGCATAAATAAAAAAAGTTGAAAAAAAAGAAATGTGTTACTACAAACACTATTTTTCCAACAGTAAAATCACGACTAACATATCTATATCATTATCATTTTGTATTTCTAAAATATTAAATATGACTTTTTTTGTTTTAAGTATGTTTCATGTCATTCTAAGACATGTACAAAAATTTAAAAATTTTATAAGCCCTAAGAAATTCTAAGTAAAAAAAGAAAAGTGTTATTACATACATTTAAACATTATTTTTCTAATAGTAAAAATCACGATTAATATATCTATATCATTATCATTTTGTATTTCTAAAATATTAAATATGACTTTTTTTGTTTTAAGTATATTTCATGTCATTCTAATACATATAAAAAGAAGTCAAAAAAATTCTATGTTAAAAAAATTAAATAAAAATAAAAGTTAAAAAAAATTCAACTTCAAAAAAAGTTAAAAAAATGTGAGGGAGGGCCAATTAGAGGGCCCTCCCTCAATTCAGGAGGGGGTATTAGAGCCCTTGGAGATTGGGGTTCTTGGTGGCTGGGGTCCTTGATGTTTGGGGTGTTTAGTGGTTCAAATCCATAACCACTTCACTACATAATTTAGAAGGATTGTACTGGATTTCACAGGATTGTTCTGGATTTCCATATTAAAATTCTTTTCTCGGCGTCTACGACTGTATTAGTTTCAACTTTATGCATACTCCAATACCAAGCAATATTTTATATTAGCCGCATTCCTCACTTGGTACTTGTGTATTATATCGACCACAGCCAAGAAGTGAAGCTAGGTCAATCAAATCAATCGACTTGTGAATGATGAATACATTCTAATCCAATTCTGACATTTATATAATGTGGCGTGGGAATCACCATTCCCTTAGACTTACCTTTAGTTGATAAATGATTCAAATTTCAGCCCTTTACCTGTTTCATCCAATCTAAGTAAAAAAAATAATCTTATTATTATCATTTGGTTTTATCATGATATTCATATCCTTAGATAAGACCATTTGAATGCTATGCTATATTGGACGAACATCATAATTTGGTTTATTGACCTATATAAAGACAGGAAGCAAAAGGTATCTCATTTGCATAATTCTTAAGTATAATCAGTGTCTATTGACAAAGTCTAGTCTCTCAGGCTGTAAGTTCCGTATTGTATATCATTTTGGTCCGAATATAACTTGTTCTGATGGGTTTATACGATGTTCGTCCCTTTGTTCGTCCCGGAGTATCAGGGTTATCACTTGGTCGACGTTCTAGCCTACAAATACAGGTTTAAATTTTAGAACAATATCTGTGTTTACACGCTCAGGCTGTAAGTTCCGTATTTTGTATCATTTTGGCCCGAATATAACCTGTTCTGGTCGCTTTATACGATATTTTTCCTGTTGTTCGTCCCGGAGTACTAGATGCCTCACTACTGTGATTGCATTGGTAGTATTAAAAGTATACATATAGTATCTTCTAGCCGCTAAAGCTTACCCTTAAAGATCTAACTTAATAATGTAAGCCGTTCTTGAAACATGGCTTTGTCATTTTTTTTTTAATCTACATGTTCATAGTTCGTTTGATTAAGTTCAGCATTCGCCTAAATATTCCTTGAAAGCTTCACCTTAAAACTCTTGGCTTGCGTAGTTGCAATAGTAACAGTAAGCGCATAGCCCCTTTGGTTTCTTCAACATCCGCTTCAACACAAACTGAAAATTTCAAATTAATACCATCCACCGTTCCTGAACCATTACTGATGCTTCCTCTTAAAAACCTGTGTGGACATAGTGCGTTTCGATTTAATTCTATACTGTTTCAATATTTCCCGAATTTTTCGTCTAAATACGCTTAGTTTTAATAGCAGCAGTAGTAGCAGTAGCAATAGAACTAATAGTAGTAGCCTTAACTGCAGTGGTAGTAGCAGTAGTAGAATTAGTAGAAAAAGTAGCAGTAGTAGTAGTATAAGCAGAAGCTGTAGTATTAGTATGCAAATACTTTCTTTTGGTTAATTCAACTTACCCCATAACAAGCCCTATTAGTTTCAACTTTACACACAGAACTGTTCCTAAGATATTGCTTATACACTGTTTAAACCACCTGCATACAAATGGCGTTTTGTGATTTAGTTCACCTTCCTCCCTCAAAATTCCCTAGATTTTCACCATCATACCCATACGCATAATTTTAATAGTAGTCATAGTAGTAGTATTAGTATTACTAGTAGTAGTAGTATTAACAGTAATAGCACTAGTACTTGTAGCAGCAGTAGTATAAACCTATTTCCTTTGATGACATCCCTCTCATCAAGTCCTGGAAGTTTCAACTTAATAAAATTAGCAATTGCAATTACATTTATTTATTATTTCCCTCAAAATTGAGGATTACATAACATACATCAATGAAATTAGAAAAGAAAAACTAAATACTTCAACAAACAAAACAAAGCATTGATATAAGGTGGGCTTATAGTGGTTCTAGGCGTTTACCGCCCCCCCCTCCCGGCGATTAACATACCCCCCGTGGAAAATAAGGCTTTCTAAATTTGAGAATTTTATTTGAGTTTTATTTTTTTATTTCCGTAGGGGGAAGGAATTTTGGTACTAGTGTATTATGCGCCACTCACTCAAGTCTACACTTTGTAAAATACGATACCACGTCAGTTTTTTCGCTAGTTTCTTCGTTACTTTAAAAATAAATTTGGGCTATAGATTTGCATATTTTTTTTTTTTTGGGGGGGGGGGGGGTAAAGTACAGAGAATCTGTATGCAAAATGTGTTTGGTACAATTATTCTGCATATTAGATAGATAGATAGAGAAGTGAATTTTAAAGCCAAATATACGACCATGAACATAATAAAATAACATAAATGAAAGGCACAAATAACATAAACTTTGATCAGCGATCATCATAAAACACTCAAATAAGACACTACATAAACCTGATAATAGTACTTAATACTTGGAGAAACGGTCATTGAAACAAAAAACACATAACACTTGCAAAAAAAAACACTTAAATGAAACATCATATTTACTTTATACTGGGATTTTTTCCAGATACCTCGATATTCTTCTGTAATTTTTTAGTTGCTATACCTAGAAAGAATTGTTTTCTGACTTCAAAATATCCAAATTTTTACCCCCCCCCCCCTTATGTTAAAATATATAGCCCAACTTATATATTTTTCAATTATTCTGTCACTTGTCTTTGTCTTCTCTCGCGCTAAGCTGAAACAAAAATAACAAAGAAACCGGTTTGTTCTCGAGTTTTACACAGTGTAAACTTGAGTGAGTTGCCCATAATACACAAGTACTAAGCCTCCTTTCTACTACTACTAATACTACTAAGAACTCATCTCAGCACCAAGCTGCCTGAGGCCAACACAGCTTTGCACGCTCCTCCTCCATCTCAATCTATTCAAAGCCCCCCTTTTTACACCCTCCCATGAAGTTTCGATTTCCTTTAAATCTTTCTTCATGATATCCACCCAACCTAGACAAGAACTACGGGAAAGACTCCTTTCCCCTACGGAAATTACAAAAATAAAACTCAAGTAAGATTCTGAAATTTGGAAAGCCTTCTTTTCCGCGGGGGGAGGGATATTTTCTGGGGTGTGTATTTACCGGGGGAGTAAAGTATTTGGATAGTTTGGAGTCAGAAAATAATTCTTTCTAGGTATATAGCCACAAAAAAATTGCAAAAGAATAGCGAGGTATCTGGAAATGTTGTTAACTAAAAAAAAATAAAAAAAAAATCCCAGTATAAATTAAATGTAATATTTCATTTAAGTGTTTTTTCAAAGCGTTAAGTGTTTTTTTAATCACCGTTTTTCCAAGTATTAAGTAGCCTACTATTAGTAGGTTCATTTAGTATTTCATTTAAATGTTTCATGATGATCGCCGATCAAAGTCTATGTGATCTGTGCCTTTCAATTATGTTATTTTACTACGTTCATGTGTGGCAATAAAGATTTCGACCAATTCAACAACAAGATGTCTAATAGAAAGGTGGTATTCATTTGTCCTGATATTGACTTCTATCTTAATACTCTTGGCCCAAGACAACAGGGCAATGGAATGGATTATTACAAAGGTCGCTCGTCAATGTCTGGCTACGATCTTGGCAGTTGGTTTGCTAAGCTGTTTCTCTCTGCACTACCTCTGGCTAGAAAATATATTGTACCGGCTGCAACAGATTTTGCATCCTCTACACTATACGATTGGGGCTCTGGCAAGGATTAAAAACAACTGCTTCGGAAAATCTTAGGTCCAGTGCGCGGACCCTTGGCGAGAGATTAAAACAAAATGGAAAAGGTTTAAAAAGGTCGAGAAACAGTGCATCACTCATCAGTCTCTACTCAGGTCAGAAACGTAAGACATCACCCCTGTCAAAGAAAAGAAGGAAAAAGCCGACCCGCACTGTAAACAGTAGAAGAAGAAGTCCCAGGAAGAGAATTGTTAGATTGAAACTAGATTTATTTTCCTAAGATGTCCTACCTACCGCATAAGGATTCCCAACCTTGAATCACCTCCTCATTTAATCTATTCAATGCAGAAAATGTTGATGTGAGTGTGAAACATGGATACTATGAACAATTTTATCCACAACAACCCCTCTCGGATAATATCCACTTTCAAATTTATTCTAATGAAGAATACTTTATGGACATGTCTTCTACATTTATAGATTTACAAATGAAAGTCCGGAAATCCGATAATACATTGCCAATTCTTGCCGATGGAATATCCTATGAAAATTGTATATTACATAATTTATTTCGTCAAATCAGTGTCTACATCAATGACACGCTGATGAGCACAAGCAACAATCTCTCAAATTATACAAGCTATATGCAATTCATGCTGATGACACCCAAGTCATACAAGGAATTGAGAGGCAACTCCAATGGATATAAATATATTACTAATACTGATAGTACAGATGCACTTAAAAATGCTACAACTAATGAATTACATCTAGTTGGAAAAATATATCATGAAATATTTAATATACCCCAATAGCTACCACCCAATATTAAACTGGATATAAAATTGACGCTTGCACCATCCGATTTCATATTGAGAAAAGAACTTGCTGGCAATCCAGATGTAACTCTCTCTCTCACCTCGGCAATACTATATGTACGCAAACAACAGGTTATGAGTTCTGTTGCTTTGGCAGTGGTAAAACTTAGAGCCAGTGGAAATAATATTAAACTACTTGTTCCTCATACAATCACCAATCAACGTCATATTGCCACAGGATCGCGCACCTTTACGACTCGTCCTTTATCAATGGCGAAATTCCATCAAAATTAGCATTGGAATTTCTAAAAAGCGCTAGTGCAATAGGATCGTGGGCTGGCTGCCCACATAAATTTGAGATGTTTGGGCTTTCATCTCTTGTCTACAAAGTAAACGGCATCCCACTCTACAATCTATCTTTTGATAAATCCTATAGAACACTGTATGAGTTGACCATGCAAACCCTAGATCATGATTAACAACTATTTGAAAATGGTATAACCGAAGGAATATTTTCTAAAACACATGGTATCATTGTATTGGATTTGTCTGGCACCCAGGATATGAGTATAGTACGTACGGGGAGTGTGCGTTTAGAGTGTACATTTGCCGATCCGTTAGCTGAGAATATTGCACTAATCTCGCTAAATCAATTTGAAACCTATTGGGAAATCACTCCCAAAGGCAGTGTTCTACTAGACTTGGCACCATGAACACCAGTCAAATAATCAATGTATTTAATTTGGACCCCTACATGTCCAAATACAAATCCTACTGTCTGGTCTCGGACTTTCTTGGAAAAATTCAAAGTGCTAACAATACCCTAATTATTGTTAATAGCAGTCCATCGACTGTGCAGACAGGTCATTGGTTGTGCATCTTTCAAACAGCAAAGACGATTGAATTTTTTGATCCTCTTGGTCTACCCTATACATTCTACACTCCCCACATCAGCAACTATATTGAGAGCTGTGGGAAAGCTATTATTCAAAATCGGAAGAGAGTGCAGGATCTGAAGACTAAAAGCTGTGGCTTCCATGCATTACTATATTTTGTGTTTAGATGTCGCGGCTATACTTACAAGCAGTTTCTCAACATTTATGTAGACAATCCACGTCTGAACGACTTTATGGTGGAAAATATCCTGTCAGACCTGTATAATATTGATTTCGGTGCCCTACGAGTAAAGTGCTTAAAAAATGTATGTGAATTTGTTTATTAATAAATGAAAAAGGTATATATACAACAATGTCTTTAAATCTTCACTTTAGATTTCTTCTTCGGTGTATAGGCAACTGTCGTGAACCACTTATGCTGGTAAATCATTTGGATTCACTGTATATTGATCTTGATTGACTGCAAAGTCAGGGTCACATTTTCTACAGTATAATGTAACTTCACTCTTGTCATATCTCTTTGTATAGTCAATGATACTATTTGCATTCATATTATGAAATTCACGAGTTTCAATCTGTCTATTTGAAGCAATATCACATACAGTGTTTTCTAATGGTGAATCACATTCAGTAGCTGCCAAATAAAAATCACTTGGCTCTTAGTCATAATAGGCAGTGTCGTCACAACGATGACGTAGAAACCAAATTGTCTTGTTATCCCAACAGTCGAATCGTAGACCAGATTCTTCCTCCCAGAATAATTTAAATCCACGACGATACCAATCTCGTAGAAATAAACTAAAATCACGTTTGGGATTCTTTCCAATCATACCGGGGTAAGTATTCTCCCCCTGATCATATTTGTCATAGTGACCATTGGAGCACAGATGTCCTCTAGGGTGAGAGTCACAAATCTCTTCAAGACATGAATTACATCCTTTAATTTGTACTGCATAGCCTCTATGTAATTAACAAGGATTAGATAACTTGCACTTTTCATTATAGTCATCAATAATTGTACAATTCTCACAGGATGTCCAACTGCCAAGAGTGTACATGCATAGTGGACATGTATAGAACATTTTTGGTTTCTGATGTCAACTCTCTCACAGCTAAAACGAAACTGATCATCCTCGTTCGATAAATTTTAGAGGGAGGAGTGGGAGAGGAGTAACTCTGTGACGTCACCTCTTTCGAAGGCGGAGCCATCTACATTGAATCTATGGCAATGTTTTCAAAAGTATATCCACGATATCATTCTGCTTTGTTCCAATTAATATATCAATAAATTGAGTATAAGCATTTGAGGCACATTGACAAAGTTTCATACAATAGTCCAATAGGGGAGAATCAGTTTTCATTATATTGTCAAGTGTTCCCTGTGAGAATATCTTTCGTTGAAAGGATAAATCGAGAAAATAATTATCCAAATTCAAATGTTTTTCCATAATCACAAGATTCGATCTAATTCTCTCTTTCTCAAATTTATTCATTTTTCAATCCTATCACTCTGACTGCTGACTCTAGACTGACCATGATTCGTTAGCCTAACATTCTAACAAAAAGAAAGGAACATTTTCGATTTCGAAACAATATTATTGTATAATTACAACAATAATACTACATATCTACAATTAGCGATACAGCTTATTGTCTTCGATATGCTTCACTAATGCGCTTAAAGCACTTTGAAGAGTATTCACATGTGCTATATCAACTTTTGCAGTGAAGCATAATTGATCCTCCATCTTAAATTTGCTCAAAGATATCACATATCTTGCATATACTTCGTCCCATTCCAGACAAAGCCGAGATCCTCTCGTGATTTCCACCGCAATGTTTGGTGCTCTTGCATCATTGCTACCAACTCCACTATCAACTTCTAATAGGCTAAACATTCCACTCATCACCAGCACAAATATATCCTAATGAGTAAAGTCAAACTGTTCTCACTTCTTGAATTCTATTCACACACTAATAAAAGCTATAGAAAAAATCCTTTCCTTATATTCTCTGCAATCCTCTCCCGCTAATATTTCCGACTCCCTGATTGGCTTAGAAAGAGACACGTGATCCTGTTCCAGTTTCGTGGATCAATAATTCACCGTCAGATTATGTAATCAATTCCTCAGAAATCCTGCTCCCCTCGAGTCGATCAATACATTGTCCCGTTAGAATTCAATGCGCATGTGCAAACTTCGTCCCGGAGTCATTACACCTAGAAACAACAAATAAATCGACCTTGAAAAAAGGGGCATTGACCCCATTAGACTCTATCAATAATCCTTGAATAAATTATTTTAGCTCAGCGTTAGACTCAATTATAGATGGCAGCACGCAGTGTATCTCATATCTACAGAGGCCTCCCTACTTACAAGATCACAGATGGAGTAATTAAATTAACAGGATTCAACGAAAAATTGCTATATAAATACACACATATACTTAAGGGCTCATCACATTCATAAGGCTACTTGACTCAGCTGACTTGGAGAATTATGTCTGGCTCTTAATGAGATCTGCAATTGGGTCGGCAAAACCGAACTGACGCGACACTGACGTATTCTTTGTCCACAGTTAAATTAAACAGAAATTTCGCATATTTATAATCATCTGAACACAGCTTTCGTTTATAAATTTCGGAAAAAAATTCCAAAATGGAGACATAGCTAAAGAATGGGATATAGCCAAAGCACTGTTCAGCCGGGCTCGAATCCGCAGGTTATATTTCTTTTTCGTTGATGATAGAACGCCATACACTTTTCTAGCCTCTTCTCCAAAATGATTTATCTGTAGGGCACGTGTAAAAATCATACATGATCCAATAGGCATTCCTAAATAAACAATAGAATCGGATAAAACAACATCATCATCACCAAAATTGACGACACGGTCCACTAAATTTTCTCTTCTTCTGCTAAACACAACAATTTCATTCTTTTTAGTAGTATTAAATGTAAGACCAAAATTCTAGAAAAGTAACGGCTTGTGTTCGAAATACCATCTGCATAATTCAGCAGTGAGATATCTTATTCTTTTGTTAATATCTATTAACAAAAATGATATTTACCGAGTTCTGGCTCTCAAGGACACTATTATTAAACAACACTGGTGACGAAAAAGCACCCTATCGGATCCCTTTCCTCACTGGCACTGAGTTATGTAGAATAATTTGTCCACTTCTAGAGGGTACTTCAACTTGGATAGAGAGTTTACTATACATTTTAAGAAAAGGTAAAAAATAACTGATCGGTCCACACCGAGTTTATGTGAACTATAGCTGAGCATGTATTCCGGAGTCAATTGCCCTACGGATATCACGATTTGCCAAGAAAATGCACTTATTTAACTTATCAGCTTCTGTAAGCATATTAGCTAAAATATAATGCAAATGCTCGCGACCAATACCTTTTTTAAAACCAAATAGGTTATCAGGAGTAGGACATTTACTTGAAATATCATCAATAACGAGGATTTCTATTAGTTTACATAGAACAGGTGACACACCTATAGGACAGTAAGACACGCAATCTGCCGAGTTTTCCCCCTTTTTTAACCCAGGAGTAACAGTGCCGGTACAAAAAATATCAAACAGTTCGTCATAACGAACTGTAAGTAAGGAGTGACCCGGCTCAAAAGTAACCGAAAATTTAAAAAAATAAGATTTTGATGCCAATAGATACATCAAAAGAATCAAATTTTAATGCTGATTTAAAATATATAAGTTTCATCAAGTTTAGTCCTACCCATCAAAAGTTACGTGCCTGTGAAAATTTTGCTGATTTTCGAAAAAAAGAGAGAAAGACACCCTGAAAGTTATAGAACCCTTATGAAAATCACACCATCAAATTCAGCGTATCAGAGAACCCTACTGTAGAGTTTTCAAGCTCCTATCTGTAAAATTGTGAAATTTTGTATTTTTTGCTAGAAGAAAGATCACGGAGGCGTATTTATTTGTTTTTTGTGTTTTTTTCCCCAGGGGTGATCGTATCGACCCAGTGGTCCTAGAATATCGTGGGAGGGTTCATTGGAACGGAAATTAAAAGTTCTAGTGCACTTTTAATGTGACCGAAAAATGGAGGGCAACTAGGCCCCCTCCCACGCTCATTTTTTTCCCAAAGTCAACTGATCAAAATTTTGAGATAGCCATTTTGTTCAGCAGGGTCGAAAATGTGATAACTATGTCTTTTACGATGACTTAATCCCCCAAAGTTCCCAGGGGAAGGGCTGAAAGTTATGAACTTTACCCAATGTTAACAAATAGTATTGGTTATTGGGAAGTATATAGACGTTTTTAGTTTTTTTTTGTGGTAGTGGGGGGGGGGGGTTAGAGGTTATGCGGGAGGATCTTTCCATGGAGGAAGTTTTCATGGGGGAAGGGACATTGCTATGAAGGGGGCACCGGATTTCCCAGCATTATTTGAAAAAAAGATCAGAAATTAAATTTAAGAAAAACAAGTTTTTCAACTGAAAGTAAGGAGCAACATCTAAACTTAAAACGAACAGAAAATATTACTTATATGATTGGGTTTGCTTCCTAGTCAATACCTCACTCTTTAAGCCAAAGATTTATTAGTACTTTCATTAGAGCTATTTATTCTAATTAACGGCCTTTGTGATTAAGGAGTCATTTTTAAAGAATTGGAACGAAATTCAAACTTTAGCGTAAAGAGCGAGATATTGAATAGGGGGCCAAATCCCTAATATACGTATTAAAAATATATGAATATAGAAGTTCATTACGACATGCAAAAATTTAGGTTAATTTAGGTTCACTTAGAGTGGCGCACCACTCTAAGTAAACCTAAATGAACCTTGCTTTTTGCATGTCTCTCTCACTATGACTGTGTGTCTGAGAGGTTTTGCTCTCATTTATAACCAGTCAAACCTTTTTTTTTGGACTGAATTTTTTGGACTTGGAAAAATATTCAACTTTTTTTACGAATCTTAAAATGACATGAAATATGCTTGCGGCTGTACCGATCGTACTCTATGCTTGCTCTTACATCGGAAGCGGTTTTCCCTGTGGTACTCCATGGTAGGTTATCGAGACTACCTAGTTTATTGCATGTATTAAATCAGTAATTTTCACCCATTGGACGGATAAACACCGGCATCATATTAAAAAAAGTAAAAATTAATTATTCGAGGAAAGTGTGTACACATGATAAAGTCATCGTTGCCTTGAATGCTGACAACGAGATATATTTGAACTATGGAACAAGTAGTAGTGGAGATCTTATTGGGAATGTATGCCTACGTTGTCATGACAGTGAGGAGTTAAATTCCTTTGGAGTACGCAAGAACTTCCATCATGCAAATGGTGGATATGTGAAAGTTTCATTTCCAGAGAAGTTAGTACTCAAAGAGAATGTCAACATAAAAATAATAGTTGATGAAGAGGGGCAACTTCTAGCTAATGGTTCTGGTAACATGTTACCCGTTGATAGATCTTATCGTCATCTTTCCGGTGTTAGCATTCGGATAAAACCAAAGGGAAATAGAAGACATGCATACTGCTGCACTAATATCATAAATCATATCTTGTCTACGTGCCAGAATTGTTACCTCTGTAAAAATAATGTGATAATAGACAATGAAATCGCTGTCAAAATAAAAAGGGCATTGGCAGACAAGCCCGACTTTAGATAAATTAATGGAGAATAAAGCACAAGTGAACATTATTTCTACCAATGATCATATAGTCAATGAATCAAATAATACCAAGGATGAAACGTATATTGAACCTGTAGGTGACACCCCATTAAAATTTTTATATGACTCAAAATGGAATAATGATTATTCTAGTAGTTATGAACTCAGAGAAGCGAGTAACTCTAGTATCAAGAGAGAACATGATGATTTATTTTATGGAACAGATTCAAAATTTTCAAAGTTGCTCAATGATATTAATAATGCATAATAATGTACGTAATATATTTTTATGTTAATATTCTACATGTTGTTATTCCAATAAAAAAATTTTATGCTTTACTTTGTTATATTTCTATTATTTTAGGATACGCTAGCATGTCAAACGCTTAGAATGTTTATAGAAAAATCGGAGATTTTTTATTTTCTTAAGAAAAAATTAGAATTGGACGATAATTTTTTTCTTTTCTTTGAGAAAATTCAGAAGAGAACTTGAACTTTTCTTCACTTCGTTGTGAAAAATCAGAATTAAAGTGGAGCCTTTTCTCTTCTCTGGGAAAACATTCAGAAGAGAACTTGAACTTTTCTTCACTTCTTTGAGAAAATACAGAATTAAAGCAGAACTTTTTCTCTTCTTGGAGGAAAAATTCAGAACCGAAGTCTAACTTTTTTCTAACTTCTATGGAAAAATTTAGAATTGAACTGTAACTTTTTTTATTTGAGAAAATTTAGAAGAGAACTTGAACTTTTCTTTACTTCTTCGAGAAAACTCAGAATTAAAAGTGGAATAATTTATCTTCAGAAGAGAGAACTTGTACTTTTCTTCACCCCTCTGAGAAAACTCAGAATTAAAGTGGAACCTTTTCTATCTTCATGGAGAATATACAGAATTCAACTGTAACTTTTTTTCTATCTTCTACGGAAAAATTTAGAACAGAAATTTAATTTTTTTTCATATCAGAGAAAATTCAGAACTGAAGTGGAACTTTTTTCTCTTCGTGGGTAAAATTCAGAATTGAGCTAACTTTTTTTCTCTTCTTTAAGAAAATTCAGAAGAGAACTCGAACATTTTTGCACTTCTTTGAGAAAACTCAGAATTAAAGTAGAACTCTTTATCTTCATGGTGAATATTCACCATCAAATTATAACTTTTTTCTATCTTTTACGAGAAATTTAGAACAGATCTTTAAATCTTTTTTAACCTCTTTGAGAAAAATCAGAACTGAAGGGGAAACCTTTTTATTTTCTCTGGAAAAAATTAGAATTGATCTGTAACTTATTTTTTTATTTGTGAAAATTCAGAAGAGAACTTGAACTTTTCTTCACTTTATTGAGAAAACTCAGGATTAAAGTGGAACTTTTTATCTTCTGAAAAGAACTTGAACTTTTCTTCACTTCTTTGACAAAAATCAGAATTAAAGTGGAACTCTTTATCTTCATGGCGAATATTCACAATCATAGTATAGCTTTTTGCTATCTTTAATAAGAAATTTAGAACAGAACTTAAAATTTTTTTATCACCTGTTTGAGAAAAATCAGAACTGAAGTGGAATCTTTTTTTTCTTTGGAAAAAATTAGAATTGATCTGTAAATTATTTCTTTTCATTGAGACAATTCAGAAGAGAACTTGAACTTTTCTTCACTTCGTTGAGAAAACTTAGAATTAAATTGGAACTTTTTATCTTCAAGGAGAATATTCACGATCAAAGTATAACTTTTTTCTATCTTCAATGGAAAAATTTAGAACAGAACTTTAAATTTTTTATGTCTTTGAGAAAATTAAGAAGTGAAGTGGAACCTTTTTTATTTTCTTTGGAAAAAACTAGAATTGATCTGTAGCTTTTTTATTTTCTTTGAGAAATCTTAGAATTAAAGTGGAACTCTTTATCTTCATGGCGAATATTCGCAATTAAAGTATAACTCTTTTCTATCTTTTATGGGAAATTTAGAAAAGAACTTTAAATTTTTTTCACCTCTTTGAGAAAAAGCAGAACTGGAGTGGAACATTTTTATTTTCATTGGAAAAATTAGAATTGATCTGTAACTTTATTTTAGAAAATTCAGCAATGAAAAGAGGAACCCTTTTATTTTTGAAAAAATTAGAATTGCCCAAATTTATTTAAAATAATCATATATTACTAATAAAATCAGATGTATTTTAAACATAGTTGTTCTTATTTCTGAAAAATAAAACCCAGCTTTATTATAAAACCAAATATTATTATTAAAACCAGATGTATTTTAAACGTGGACGTTCTTATTTCGGAAAACTAAATCCAACTTTATTTTTAAAAAATCCAATATTATTAATAGTATAACATGGTTTTTAAACATGGGTGCTCTTATTTCCGAAAACTAAAACCCAACTTTATTAAAATATCAAATATTATTAATAAAATCATATGTGTTTTAAACGTGGATGTTCGTATTTCTTGAAACTAAAACCCAACTTCATTTAAAAAATCAAATGTTATTAATAAAATCAGATGTATTTTAAACTGGGATGTTCATATTTCTGAAAACTAAAACCCAACTTTATTAAAAAAAATATGCAAAAATGTACCCAATGAGGCCTTGGATCATCCCCCACCTCCCCAAAAAATTAAAGTTAATCGTTGGGTTTCATACAACATACACCTATGAAAGGCTGTGAAACCTAGCTCAGAAAAGTGCAAAATAGTAAACCAAGCATCCCAAATCTTAGGTTTCAGACAACATACACATACGAAAGGCTAGAAAATCTAACTCAGAAAAGTCCAAAATAGCACACTAGACATCCCAAATCATAAGTTTCATGCAACAAACACCTACGAAAGGTTATGAAACCTAGCTAAAAAAAACCCTAAAATAGTAAACCAAACTTCCCAAATCATAGATTTCAGACAGCACACACCTACGACAGGCTAAGAAACCTATGTCAGAAAAGTGCGAAATAGTAAACCAAGCATCCCAAATCGTAGATTTCAGACAACACACATCTAAAAACGTTAAGAAATCTAGCTTAAATATGAATTTTGTATGCTTTAAGTATGTTTTATGTCATTCTTAAACATGTAGAAAAAGTTGAAATAAAATAATCATGCTAAAAAAAAATAAACTTCAAAAAGTATAATAAAATGGGGGGATGGGCACAAAAAGTTGGAGGTAGGGGGCCTCTTGGAGGTTGGGGAGAGGGGACCTTGGAGGTTGAGGTCCTATGTGGATATGGTCATTGGGGGTTGCGGTCCTTGATGGTTCAAATCCATAACCATCTCACTAATCCCATATTGTGTACTTGTCTATTATAGCGACCAAAGCCAAGAAGTAAAGCTATGTCAAGTTACATGTCTCAAAGTGTTTCAACCCAAATAATCCTCAAAAATGTCAATTTTTTATGCTTTAATTATGTTTTATGTCATTCTAAGGCATGTAAAAAAGTTGAAATAAAATTATCATGTTAAAAAAATAAACTTCAATAAAGCATAAAAAATGGGAGGATGGGCACAAAAAGTTGGAGGGAGGGGGCCCCTTGGAGGTTGGGGAGAGGGGGCCTTGGAGGTTGAGGTCCTTGGTGGTTATGGTCATTGGTTGTTGCGGTCCTTGATGGTTCAAATACATAACCATCTCACTAATCCCATATTGTGTACTTGTTCATTCTAAGACATGTAAAAAAAAGTAGAAATAAAATTATCATGTTAGAAAAAATAAACTTCAAAAAGTATAAAAAATGGGGGGATGGGCCCAAAAAGTGGGAGAGAGGGGCCCCTTGGAGGTTGGGGAGAGGGGGCCTTGGAGGTTGAGGTCCTTGGTGGTTATGGTCATTGGTTGTTGCGGTCCTTGATGGTTCAAATACATAACCATCTCACTAATCCCACATTGAGTACTTCTTCATTCCAAGACATGTAAAAAAAAAGTTGAAATAAATATCCCTCCTCTACTAAAACGTTCGTAAATAAAATTAAACAACTTTCGAGAAAGTCATTTAACCCAATAAAAAAAAAATAATCTACTAATTTTGTTTTAATTATTCATATACGGTGAGCCAAAATCAAAACCTGCATTAATTTAAAAACGTTCAAAAATCAAATAAAAAAAAACAAGTCTTTTTTTACTGACAGTAAGAAGCGACGTTAAAACTTAAAACGAACAGAAATTATTCCATATATGAAAGGGGCTGTTCCCTCCTCAACGCCTCGCTCTTTACGCTAAAGTTTGACTTTTTCGCAACTCTATTTTTTTAAACAATAAAAAACTTTAGCGCAAATACCGAGGTGTTGAGGAGGGAACAGCCCCTTTCATATATGGAATATTTCTGTTCGTTTTACGTTTTAACGTCACTCCTTACCTTCAGTTAAAAAAAACTTGTTGTTTTTATTTAATCAGGTACAAGAACTGCAATAAAAATAATCTAAAACAGCAGCTCAAGATGACACAAAGATAATCAGCTCCAAATGTAAGGTGCAAACCACAGAGTCCGTCAAGACAAACTGACTGGGTTTTTTGTTTTTTTTTTTAGCTTACGGATTTTCGACGAAACATCTTAAATTAGGTATCCTTTTCTTAGACCAAACTGCCGATCTATGATGATTAAATAAACGTTCAACTGGGGATAAATCCATTTATTTGGACAATGAAAAAACAGATACAAAAGTCCAGATATTAAGGCTCTGATCTTGGCTACATAATAGCCATCAGAAACCTTATTGTCACCATCCGAAAGCTAGAAAATAAACGTTCAAATTGGGATAAATTCATTTATTTAGACAATGGAAAAAAACAGGTACAAAAGTGCAGATACTTCGATCACATATACTGCGACCGTCATCAGCACAAATACTAAAATAATAAAATTGAAACTATCATATTTATACAAAACAAAATAAATGACTTTTTGGGTCATTAACAAAATACTGAACTTAGACCACACTACCGTTCTATGACGAACAAATAAACGTTCAAATGGGGATTAATCCATTTATTTAGACAACAAAAAACAGGTACAAAAGTCCAGATATTTCGATCACATATACAGAGATCATTGGATTTATCCCCATTTGAAAGTTTATTTTATCGTCATAGAACGGCAGTGTGTTCTAAGAAAAGGATACCTAATTTAAGGTGTTACGTCGTATTTATGAGGAAATAAGATCAACCAAGTAAACAACTATAAAAATTTTGTTTGCAATTAGAAGACACGGGAGGCTTTGCCACCTTCGTTGGTAATTTGCTTTACATTTGGGCAAGATTAAAGAAGGAAATTGACATCAAGACTTTGAATGAACTTTTTCATTGAACTCTCTCGGAAAAACAAATCTAGTGAATAATCCGAAAGTTCATTATTTTTTTAATGACCCGGAAAGCTATTTATTTTGTTGTGTATGATTATGCTAGTTTCAATTTTATTATTTTAGTATTTTACTGATGACGGTCGCTGTATATGTGATCGAAATATTTGGGTATTTGTACCTTATTTTTTCGCTATCTAAACAAATGGATGTATCCCCAATTGAACGTTTATTAGTTTGCCTACGGATGGCGACAATAAGATTTTTGATATTTATTACGTAGCCAACATCAGAGCCAGGTATCCTTATACTTTTATCTAGTTCATTGCTGAACTTTTCTTCTAGCTCTTGATCAGGAGGGGAAAACTCAGGAGTATAATGGGACAACCACTCTGTCTCTGGGATCACAAATTCAGAAACACCACAATGTCTCCTACGTTTAGAAATCTTCACATTACATTTGGATCATTATTAACTAATTTACTTTGCTGATCAATCATTTCACATTTATGCTTAGAAAGGGCTTTGTCAAACTTACGCTTAACAAACAAACGAACTTGATTTACGATGCCAAATCTCGAATGATCGCACTCAATCTAAAGCCGATTCCAGAATTTTGCACTGGTACAAGCGTCACTAAGAGCAAGATTTTCAGACCACTTCGGGACTTCCCTATCGATTCTGACTTTCCCAATAGGCACAACAGCTGTCTCTACGCGCTTTAAAGCATGAGATATTTCCGTGCAAATGTTCAGACACATTTGTTTTTCTTCTTCTGGGATCAGTACATTCTTTTGTAATGACTGGAAAGGTACTCTAATCTTGTCAAGAACCCTGTCTAATACTGCCTGTTATTTTTCCAGATAAATTTAATTCCAGTGAGTCTTCACTGCCCACTAAGGGGAACGTCAGGTAGTACAAGGGTGACTTGACAAGCATTCATAACCGGGAAATGGTTAGATGCACAGAGTCTTATACCGACATGACATGTACCACAACCTGGGGTTTTCGCTGAACTTAGCATGAAATCGAGTCTTGATGTTGAGCTCAAGTTGTATATGTACGTAAAACCTAGGTCATTGGTAGCTACACTAAGACCATCGCTGGAGGCTAAGAACATTTGTGAATGAGGATTATTCGTGTCAGAAAGGTTACAGTTTAGATCGCCGGCTATGATATACTCAAGATCTTGACTGGAACATCTGCTCACCGAGCTTGATAATTTGCTACATGCCTCGCTGAATCACTCTTCAGATGTTTCATATCTATAATCTGTGGGCATATCATAGATAGCGCAATCGCGATGGCTAAGTAAAGAACGATGTCGGCACAATGTATTATTTTTTTTTTTTTTTTTTGTTCTAGACCACGGCACTTCGTATCGAAGGAATTGTCGTATAAACTTCGAAAAGAACTCATTCGACTGGAAATTGGAGTAGCTTATGCCCTTTTTAATAGTCGAAAGTTATTGGAAGGCAACTAACCCCCTCTCATGCCCACCTTTTCCCCAAACAGATCCAATCAAAATTTTGAGATAGCCATTTTGTTCAAGGTATTTTAAAGTTGTGGAAATTAGGTCTTTGAGGATGACAACCCCCCACAGCCCTCAGGGCAAGGGTTGTAAGTTATGCTCTGGGGGCATATAATTTTTTTATAGAAAGTGTGGTCTTAGAAAACTTCAAAAAGGGCTACTTCGATTGGAAATTGAAATGGCTAGTGCCCTTTTTAATAGTCGAAAGTGTTCGGAACACCCCTTCCATGGCCACCATTTATCCAAACAAATCCAATCAAAAATTTTAGATAGACATTTAGTTCAAAGTAGTTGAAAGGTCCAGAAATTATATCTTTGAGGATAACACTCCACCACAGCCCTCAGGGCAAGAGTTGTAAGTTATGCCCTGGGGGCATATATGGTTTTTATTGAAAGCTTTGTCGTAGAAACTTGAAAAGGGCTCACTTGATTGGAAATTCAAAGGGCTAGTGCCCTTTTTAACATTCGACAGTGTTTAGAGCACAACTAATCCCCCTCTCACGCCCACATTTTCCCCAAACACATCCAATAAAAATTTTTAGATACCCATTTTGTTCAACGTAGTTAAAAATTTGGAAATTAGGTCTTTGAGGACCATAAGCCCCTCGGAGTCCTCAGGACAAGGGTTGTAAGCTATGCCCTGGGGGTATATAAGGTTTTTATGGATAGTGAGGTTGTGAAAACTTTAAAAGGGCTCATTCGATTAGAAGTTGAAAGAGCTAGTGCCCTTTTTAATAGTCGAAAGTGATTGGAGGGTAGCTAACCCCCCTCTCACGCCTACCTTTTCCCCAAACACACATAATCAAGCTTTTTGGATAGCCATTTCGTTCAACGTAGTTAAAAGTGGTGAAATTAG
Organism: Artemia sinica; assembly: GCA_027921565.1. Taxonomy (NCBI): domain Eukaryota; kingdom Metazoa; phylum Arthropoda; class Branchiopoda; order Anostraca; family Artemiidae; genus Artemia; species Artemia sinica. Next base: position 33,190,392 of record CM051262.1, read on the forward strand.
GTCTTTGAGGATGATAACCCCCTCAGAGCCCTCAGGGCCAGGGTTGTAAGTTTTGCCATGGGGGCATATAAGGTTTTTATAGATAGTGATGTTGTACAAAATTCAAAAAGGGCTCATACGATTAAAATCTAAAGGGCTAGTGCCCTATTTAATAGTCAAAAGTGATTGAAGGGCAACTAGCCCCCCTCTCACGTCCACCATTTCCCCAAACACATCCAATCAAAATTTTGAGATATCCATTTTGTTCAATGTAGTTGAAAGTTTTTGAAATTAGGTATTTGAGGATGATAACCCCCCCCCCACACACACTCCCACAGCTCTCAGGGTAAAGGTGTTACGTTATGCCCTGGGGGCATATAAGGTTTTATAGAAAGACTTGTCGTAGAAACTTCAAAAACGGTTCATTGGATTGGAAATTTAATAGTCAAAAATTTCGATTCAATAGTCAAAAGTGATTGGAGGAAAACTAACACCCCTCCCACGCCCACCAATTCCCCCAAAAACATCCAATAAAAATTTTGAGATATTTTGTTCAACATTTCGTTCAACGTAGTTGAAAAGTCCGGAAATTATTTCTTTGAGGATGACACACAGCCCTTAGTGCAAGGGTTTCAAGTTATGCCCTGGAGGCATACAAGGTTTTATAGAATGGGTTGTTGTAGATCAATTGGATGGATTATTCATATGTTCAATTACCATATGAAGAACTAACCTGTATGAATGATTTATGTCGTTCTATCAATAAAAGAATTTCCGCTCGTAAAAAAGAAGCCTTTCATTTAAACTATTCAAAGAAAGAGGGCAAGATCTACATTAGTTCAACCATTGCCGATGAAAAGGTTATCCTCAATGATAATCTAAAAGATGTTCTTGGCTTTAAGCTCAATATAATCAATGGTAAAAGTGCTGGAAACACTAATTTTTTTTTGCTGACTATCCGCCTGCCTTCTCCACGGACACTTGTATATTTCTCTATGCTTCATTTGTTGAAACATCCAGAGTTGGCAATAGCAATGTCCTACTCCTACGAGTTCTTGAACGAAAAACCAATCAAGAATATATTCATCATTACAATATAAAGCATCTTCAGTATATCCCCGTATACACTTCCTATTTGGAACTCTGCCAGTTAAAACTAAGAACTGAATTAGGTGATCCCCTAGCAATATCAAAAGGTTTGGCTGTGATTACATGTCATTTTTGACCCATCGTTGCCGTTGTTCAAAAACAAGATGTCTAATAGAAAAGTGGTATTCATTTGTCCTGATATTGACTGCTATGTCAATCCTCTTGACTCAAGACAGCTCAGAAATGGAATGGACTATAACAAAGGTCGCTCATCAATGTTTGGCTATGGTCTTAGCAGTTGGTTTGCTAAGCTATTTCGCTCTGCACTACCTCTGGCTAGAAAATATATTGTACCGGCTGTGACAGATTTTGCATCCTCTACACTATACGATTGGAGCTCTGGCAAGGATTTAAAAAACGTGCTTCGAAAAATCTTAGGTCCAGTCCCCGAACCCTTGGCGAACAATTGAAATCTCAACAAAATGGAAAAGGTTTAAAAAGGTCGAGAAACAGTGCAACACTCATCAGTCTCTATTCAGGTCAGAAACGAAAGAAATCACCCCTGTCCAAGAAAAGCAGGAAAAAGACGACACGTAGAGTAAACAGAAGAAGAAGCCCCAGGAAGAGAATTGTTAGATCGAAACTGGAATTCTTTTCATAGACTGAACAATGGCATATCTACCGCATAAGGATTCCCAACCTTCAATCACTTCGTCTTTAAATCTATTCAATACAGAAAATGTTGATGTGAGTGTAAAACATGGATACTATGAACAATTTTATCCACAACAACCGCTCTCCGATAATATCCACTTTCAAATTTATTCCAATGAAGACTACTTTATGGACATGTCTTCAGCATTTATAGATTTACAAATGAAAGTCCGGATATCCGACAATAGAGTGCCAGTTCGTGCTGATGGAATATCCTACGAAACTTGTTTATTACATAATTTATTTCGTCAAATCAGTGTCTACATAAACGGCACTTTGGTGGGCACAAGCAACAATCTCTCGAATTATACAAGCTATATGTAGTTCATGTTGATGAAACCCAAGTCATACAAGGAATTGAGAGGCACCTCCAATGGTTATGAATACATTACTGATACTAATAGTAAAGATGCACTTAAAAATGCTACAACTAGTGAATTACGTCTAGTTGGAAAAATATATCATGAAATATTTAATATATTCTAATGGCTACCACCCAATATTAAAATGGATATAGAATTGACGCTTCCTCCATCCAATTTCATTTCACGAAAGGAACTTCCTGCCAATCCTGATGTAACTCTCTCCCCCACCTCGGCAATACTACATGTACGAAAGCAGCAGGTTATGAGTTCTGTTGCTTTGGCAGTGGAAAAACTGAGAGCCAGTGGAAACAATATTAAACTACTTGTTCCTCATACGATCACCAATCAACGTCATATTGCCACAGGCTCACGCATCTTCACCGACTCATCCTTTATGAATGGCGAAACTCCGTCAAAATTAGCATTGGCATTTGTAAAAAGCGGTAGTGCAATAGGATCGTGGACTGGCTGCCCACATAAATTTGAGATATTTGGGTTTTCATCTCTTGTCTGCAAAGTAAATGGAATCCCACTCTACAATATATCTTTTGATAAATCCTATAGGACATTGTATGAGTTAACAATGCAAACTCTAGATCATGATTCACAACTATTTGAAAATGGTATAACCGAAGAAATTTTCGCTAAAACCCATGGTATCATTGTACTAGACCTGTCTGGCACCCAGGATATGAGTATAGTACGAACAGGGAGTGTGCATTTACAGTGTACATTTGCCGACCCATTACCTGAGAGTATTGCACTAATCTCATTAAATCAATTTGAAACATATCGGGAAATCGCTCCCGAAGGCAGTGTTCCACTAGACCTTGCACCATGAACACCTGTAAAATAATCAATATATTTAATATTGACCCCTACATGTCCAAATACAGATCCTATTGTCTACCCTCGGACTTCCTTGGAAAAATTCAAAGTGCCAACAATACCCTAATCAGTGTTAATAGCAGTCCGTCGACTGTGAATACCAGCCATTGGTTGTGCATCTTTCAAACAGTGAAGACGATTGAATTTTTTGATCCTCTTGGCCTAACCTATACATTCTACACTCCACTCATCAGCAACTATATTGGAAGCAGTAGGAAAACTATTATTCAAAATCGGAAGAGAGTGCAGGATCTGATGACTAAAAGTTGCGGTTTCCATGCACTACTATATTTCGTGTTCAGATGTCGCGGCTAAACTTACAAGCAGTTTCTCAACATTTACCTAGACAATCCACGTCTGAACGACTTTATGGTGGAAAATATCCTCTCAGACCTGTATAATATTGATTTTACTGCCCTACGAGTAAAGTGCTTAAAAATGTATGTGAATTTGTTTATTAATAAAAAAATGTATATATACAACAATGTCTTTATTCTTCACTTTAGATTTCTTATTCTTTGGTGTATAGGCAACTGTCGAGAACCACTAATGCTGGTAGATCATTTTAATTCCCTGTATACTGATCTTGATTGGCTGCAAAGTCAGGGTTACATTTTCTAAAGTACAATTTAACTTCACTCTTGTCATATCTCTTTGTACAGTCAATGATACTATTTGCATTCATATTGTGATATTCATGTGTTTCAATTTGTCTATTTGAAGCAATATCAGATACAGTGTTTTCAAGTGGTGAATCACATTCGGTAACTGCCAAATAAAAATCACTAGGTTTATATTCATAATGGCAGTGTTGTCACAACGATGACGTAGAAACCAAATTGTGTTGTTACCCCAACAGTTGAACCGTAGACCTGATCCTTCCTCCCAAAATTATTTAAAACCACGACGATACCAATCTCATAGAAATAAACTAAAATCACGTTTAGGGATCTTTTCAATCATACCAGGATAAGTATTCTCCCACTGATCACATTTGTCATAGCGGTAATTGGAGCATAGTTGCCCTCTAGGGGAGAGTCACAAATCTCTTCAAGACATGAATTACAGCCTTTAATTTGTACTGCATATCCTCTATGTAATTTACATGGATTGCATAATTTGCACTTTTCCTTATATTCATCAATAATTGTACAATTCTCACATAATGACGAACTGCCAATAGAACATTTTTTTGGTTTCCGATTTCATCTCTCTCACAGCTAAAAAGAAACTGATCCATGTTCGATAAATTCAGAGGGGGATAGGAGAGAGGAGTAACTCTGTGACATTACATAACCTCTTTCGAAGGGGGAGCCATCTACATAGAATCTATGGCTATGTTTTCAAAAGTATATCCACGATATTATTCTGCTTTGTTTCAATTAATATATCAATAAATTGAGTAAACGCATTTAAGTCACATTGTAAAAGCTTCATACAATAGTCCAATGGGGGAGAATCAGTTTTCATTATATTGACAAGTGTTCCCTGAGAAAATATCTTCCGTTGAAGAGATAACTCGAGAAAATTGTCATCCAAAATCAAACGTTTTTCCATAATCACTAGATTCGATCTAATTCTCTCTTTCTCAAATTTATTCTTTTTTCAATCCTAACCCTCTCACTGCTGACTCTAGACTAACCACGATTCGTTCTACTTTAAGAATATTCGATAACCTAAAAAAAAATCTAACAAAAAGACAGGGAACATTTTCCATTTCGAAACAATTTTATTGTGCGTGATCATACAACAATAATATATATTACACATATACAATTACCGATATAACTTATTGTCCTCTATATTCTTCACTATTGCATTTAAAGCACTTTGAAGTCTATTCACATGTGCTATATCAACTTTAGCAGTGAAGCATAATTGGTCCTCCAATTTAAATTTGCTCAATGATAACACGTATTTTGCATATACTTCATCCCATTCAAGACAAAGCCGTGATCCTTTCGTGATTTCTACCGCAATGTTTGGTGCTGATGTATCATTGCTGCTGCTACCAACTCCACTATCAACTTCGAATAGTGTAAACATTCCACTCATTGTTGTAAATATATCTTAATGAATAAATAAACGAGTAAAGTCAAACTGTTCTCACTCCTTGAATTCTATTCTCACACTAATATCAACTATACTGGAAATCCTTCTTTATATTCGTTGCATCACTTTCCGTTAGTATTTCTAAGTCCCTGATTGGCCTAAAAAGAGACACGTGATCTTATCCCCTTCATATTGGAGCCCTCTGATTGGCTGTCATCTTGTCCCTTCCCTGTCCCCTTCGCGCCTCCTGACCCCTCCTACTAATGTTTGTCTATTCAGTGTAATTAATCAAGAAATTTGTTTGCACAAAATAAGTTTTTCAAAAAAAGGAAAGAAATCCATTAAACCAAAAATGAACAAAAATAGAAACCTACCAAAATAACCTACCAAGGATACAAATACCACAAATCAGTATCAATAAATAAATAAAACCCAAAACAAACAGAAATTAAGATAAGTCAAACTCAAAACGAGCAGAAATTAATCTGTGTATGGTTCTAAACTCTATGTTTTTAAAATTTAGAATATAATTTGTACTTTACTGAAAATATTCAAATGAAAAAAAAATGAGCATAGTAAGTTTAATATACATATGCTGATATTTATTCCTTAAAATCTTAATTAATTTTTGATTTCTTAAAGTTATAAAAGTGAAAACATTTAAAAGAATTTTTTTCATTTTTCAACCGGTTCAACCCCAAAAGCCTTGTTATATGATATTTAGACTATTTTGAATAGAATGGATATCTCAAAATTCCTATTAGACCCATTTCGGGACAATATGACGTGTGTGTAAGGGGAGAGGGTAGCTGCCCTTTGATTACTTTGCTCTTAAAAAGAGCATTAGAGCGTCTGATTACCAATCTAATGAGCTTCCTTTTAAGTTTATATGACCAAACTTTCTATAAAAACCCTTTATGTCCCCAGGGCAATAACTTACAACCCTCGCCCTGAGGGCTGGGGGGATTTGTTATCCTCAAAGACATAATTTCCAGACCTTTCTGATAGGATTAAAAAAATGGCTATATCAAAATGTTGATCGGAAATGTTTGGGGAAATGATGGGGGTGAGGCAATTCTCCCTCTGATTGCTTTCGACTATTTAAAAGGGCAATGGCCCTCTCAATTTCCAATCTAAAGAGCCGTTTTTGAAGTTTTTACGACAACACTTTCTATATGACATTATATGCCCCCAGGGTATAAATTACAACCATAGCCCTGAGGGCTCTGGAGGGTTGTCATACTCAAAAACATAATTTCCGGACCCTTCAACTACGTTCAACAAAATTGCTGTATCAAAATGTTGGTCGGAGGTGTTTGGGGAAATGATTTTTTTTTTTTTTGGGGGGGGGGGGGGTTCGTCCTCCGATCGCTTTTGACTATTAATAAGGGCACTAGCGCTCTCAATTCCCAATTGGATGAGTGCTTTTTGAAGTTTCTACGACAACGCTGGCAAAGACCGAATTTCCAGAACTTTCAACTACATTGAACAAAATGTCTATCTGAAAATTTTGATTGGATGTGTTTGGGGAAAAAGTAGGCGTGAGAGCAGGGAGCATTTCCTTTAAATCTTTCTTTATGACGTCCTCCCACCCCAGACTAGGACAACCTGCTTTCTGTTTAGCCCTAGACGGTTGGCCGAAAAGAACGATATTCGGCAGTCTGTCCTCCTTCATCCGCACAACGTGCCCTAACCACCTCAACCTTTCTTTCATTATAGCCCTAGAGAGCGGTATTGTACCACATTTTTCGTATAGCCTATTGTTTGAAATACGGTCAGTCAGCCGGGTACCCAGAACAATCCTTAAGCAACTTCTCTGGAAAACATCTAGCAAATCTTCATCCGCTTTTCGGAGCGCCCATGCTTCAGAGCCATATTTGACCCCTGTCATCACTGTAGCTTCTAATATTCTAATCTTGGTTTGCAGACTTATTTTCCTATTCTTCCAAACTTTTTCTAACTGTGAAAAAACACCTTGAGCCTTGGCTATTCTACTTTTGACATCTTCACTGCTCCCACCATCTTTACTAATAATACTACCAAGGTAAGTGAAGCTGTCCACCTGATCCATCTTTTCATTACCCAACTTCACCTTTTCATCTTCACTTATTCCTAGCCTTAGTGACTTAGTCTTCTTAACATTAATTTTCAACCCTATTCTAGCACCCTGAACTTGCAAAACCTCTAAAACTTCATTTATTTTGCTCACACCTTCATCTAGGATGCTTAAATCATCAGCATAATATAAGTCCAGGAGACTTTTTCCTCCCCATTTGATTCCATGATCTCCCATTGCCTTTTCTGTGCTCCTTAAGACAAAGTCCATAAAAATAATCCATATAAAGGGGGATAGAACACAACCCTGCTTACCTCCTGATTTAATACAAAACCAGCTGCTAACCTCATTTCCTACCTTAACCGCAGCAGTCTTATTCTCGTACATAACAAAACGCTTCAAAACGCTTTTCAAAAACGCTGCTACTCTTAAACCCCACAATTTACAGAAATGTTTAAGTCTAAATTTAATATTATGTATAGAATACTATTGTTTTGTCAGTATTGTAAGCAATATATTTATGTTGAAGTTGAAAAACGAAAAATAAGTAAATGGTGTTTTGTACTAAATGTGAAAGTCTGAAATACAAATGCCTTACAAAATCTCACGCAAGCATTGCTTTTGGCAATCAAAGCTCCCACTGGGGTTTCTTCTGGTGTCGTCAGAAAATTGTAACTAACTTTTGAAGGTTCTCAAATTGGGCAACCTCCTCGTGTCGAAGCACCTTGGAAGATTCTGACATGAATGCACAAAACTGTTTCCTATGATTAAGGTCACCTATACACGTTTTTAAGGGGGGGGGGGTGACCTTCCCCTTGTCTTGCCACCCTTTTCCATACCTATCACTCTCCACGCGAAGCCTCACCTACTCTTCACTCTTAAATGTTAGTGAGTTCCATTGCCGGAAAATTATCGTTCAAATTTTATTTGATGAAATTAAGAAGTGCCTTACAAACCAGTGCTCCTACGAACATGCACCCAGGGCAGGCTGCCCCCTTTGCCCCCTTACATCTGTCCCGGCCTTTATCTAAAGCAGGGTTACCACAGAAGAAAACAATCCTAATAGATTCTCGAAAATATTTACTATATTAACAAGAGAAAATCACGAAATCGCCCAAAAAATCATTGAAATTATAATTTAGCTGCTTCAACAGACAACATGCTTTTGCGCTTAGAAATCAAAAGTTTAATTCGCTGTTTTGGCTTTTATCAATATGAGAAATTTGTTTCGCTACCGCATTCAAAACAGAAAACTAATGGTAAGGAGGTACAATTAGCCACCTAATTGCAATACCTTAAGTATGTACCTTTAGCAGTGTTTTTTTTTTGTTTGTTTTTTTAAGGGAAACCGTGCGTCCTTGATTTTGAAAAATACTTTTTTTGCATCTTTTCAAGAAGAATTGAAAAAAGTCCATCCACGCCCGACCCCGGCATTTTCCACAATTAATATCCTTGGCTTATCCCCCGTAAATATGAATGTTGGCTAGTGGTGGTCTAACTTAAATATTTACATTTATTTTTAGAATGTATTCCTTGTCCATTTAAAACCCTACATTTTCCTTAAGAATTCAAAAAACATTTTTTTTTTACTCTAGATGCGCTAATATAATTACTGGACACTAGCAATAATTTTTAAAAATATACATTTCTAGTATTTAAAATTTCCCCCCCCCCTATAGATTTCGAAAATACGAAAATTTTGTGTTTTTTTCGTAAAAAAGAAATAATAAGGAAAACCTTTCTTTAACCATACATTATCGTTTCTGGGAAACATTTTTTCATTCTACTACTGAAACCAAGGAATCCGAACTCCTCAGCTGGATCATCTTTGCTGTAGAACATCCCAATATTCAATTACTTACCAACTATTAAAAATATCTTATATACAAAAAAGCTGCAATAAGATACAACAAAAGCGCGTCTTGACAAATTTTTCTTGCCACCTCAAAAAGATAACATGTCCTTGTAAAAACTGTATGCACTGTAAGAAATTTAAGGTACGGGACCATAAGAATTTAATCTCCATAGCAACATGTTGTCTGTTGAAGGAGTCAAGAAAATTTTGTGCTGGGCTGCGGCTGGGGGTTTGCCCACTTTGATCAAATTTTTCACTTTGGTTCGACTTTAATTGCTTATTTTTGATTCAAGAGGGGGCGTAGTGATTAATTTTCCCCCGGGGCACCAACAGCCATAGGAACGGGTCTGACTCCATCAACTAATTTGGGGTCACAGTGTCTTCCAGTTTCACCTTATTACCATTAGCCATAGTAATAGTTGTAATAATAGCAGTATTAGTAGTTAGTAATAGTACGCACATAGTGCCTTTTAATTAGTTTAACATCCCCCTCAACTTACCCCAAATTTTCCAACTAATGTTTCTAGCAGTTCTTGAGACATTGCTGACACATCTTTTTGACAGGGTGCATTCACATAGAAGGCATAAATTTATTTCAAAATCCCCCTCAAAATTTCGATAATATTTCTCTTTATTACCATTAGCCTTACAAGTACAATTAGTAGTACCAGTAAAACTAGTAGTATGCATATTGTACCCTTTGGTTGGTTCAATATTCCTCTCAACATAAAGTGAAAGTTTTAACTTCATATTCTGCGCTGTTCCTGAGATACAGCTATTACAATTTTTTGATAACCTTTATCGACATGTGTGTTCCAAATTAGTTCAAAACCCCACTTAACACTCCTGAAAATTTTACATTAAACTCATTAACTTCGACAGTAGCAGTAATAATAATAGTATTCGCAGCAATATTAGTAGTAGCAGAAAATATTGGATGGCAAATACCACCTCTTCCCCCTTTCAACGCTCTTTTTCCCCAAAAAAGGCATCTGAAAAAAAATTCCAATAATCTGTTAGATTCGGGATAGTTTAAAGGTCCAACAATTTTGTATTTTTGACCTATTACATTTTCGAGATCTAGGGAGGAGGCATCGTTTTAAAAATTCTTGCTGGCAACCCAGTACTCATACTAGCTAAATAGAGTAAGAAAATAATGGTTTCTAATTTTAAAGGGCTTAAAATTAACAAACAAAAATTCTATAAAGAAAAAGCGAATCTATTGGTTAAAACGATGCTAGTGAAGATTCACAGAGCGCTGGGATAAACAAAGGGTGCCAACTGAGAAAAATGCAAGGGGCGGGTAAATTTTTTTTATAAAAATACATTTTTTTCATAATCGAGGGTGGCTTACTAGGAAAAAAATATAACACCAAAATAAACACCTTTTCAAAATTTGGGAGAGGCAATTGCACCCTTCTCCACATTGGTGGTCTCTGTGTTAAACAACCAAACATAATAAAAGAATAAATCATATTTATAATAGCCAAAAAATGATATGATACCGGCAATTTCAAAAGACAACAGCATATTGTCTGTTGAAAAGCAGCTATCACTCTTTGGCAGCCATATTAAAATTTTCGTGACTTTTTGCTGATTTAACGATTTTTCTTTCTTGAAACAAGCAGTTTTTTAATCGTCGGCAACACTGACATATAGGTATTATGAATATTTTGAACTTCTGTAACAAGATCTAGGCTAGTAGGAAATGGAAGATTCAAATAACAAGGTAACTTAGACTAATTTCAAAGCTTGAAGTATTTATTGGTAATAAATTTCTGAATAAATGGCTATATTCTTAAAGAGCATTGAGTGATATGTTCACTTTATTTGTAAGTCAGTAATATGAACAGCAAGGTAAAATTCTACTTTAGCTACTTTTGGCTATTTTGAAAAGGGGTTAGCTTAGGAAAATGAAAGGTAAAATTCTACTTTAGTTACTTTTGGCTATCTTGGAAAGGGGTTGAGTTAGGGAAATGAAACTTTCAGGGATAGGTCTACAGGCTAAAGTATGTCCTGGGAAGGTATTTTGAAGTACATACCTAAATTCCTTCTCCCTCTAGAGGGCCCTGAAATTTGCCTACATGACAGGTCTAGGCCTATACCTATTGAAATTTTAACAAAACAACATTTTACCTTAATTTTCAGTTGTCAGTTTCTTTTTCTCTGGTTTTAGTTATGAAAATACAATTTCTGTTATTTGAGCAGAATTTTAAGTCACTGAATAGCACAAGTTGCAGGCAAATTTTGAACAGATTTTGACTCTGTAAGATTAAATTTGTTGGGCTAAACTTTTACAGTCAATATATATGAAATCATATTATTGAGTTAGGACTAAAGTGAATACACCATTCGATGCCTTTTTTAATGCTGATTACGAATATAATAATCATTCCTATCGGAAATTCAAATTTAAGCCATTTTTGAGCTCTTGAAAATGACAAAAAATAGGGTGTAAAAAGGCTAATATAGGGTGTAAAAATGCTTAAAACATTTGTTTTAAACTTACTGTTTCATAATAAATCCTTATTTTAATCCACAAGCACTGACTTTCCATGAGTAACCAGTATATAAGTTCCAAAAATTCATTTTCCAAATATTATGTATTTTTTTCTTCCTTAACGCTGAATGTTCAAGAATGTGTTTTTGAACAAAACGTTGAAAATATTAAACCTAACCAAACCTAACCTAATCCTTTAATATTTCCGACAGTTTGTCAAAAACGCATTCTTGAACATTCAGCGTTAAGGAAGAAAAAAATACATAATATTTGCAAAATGAATTCTTGGAACATATATACTTGTGATTATCCAACTTACTCATGGAAAGTCAGTGCTTATGGATTAAAATAAGTATTTATTATGAAACAGTAAGTTTAAAACAAAGGTTTTAAGCCTTTTTCCACGCTATATTAGCCTTTTTACACCCTATTTTTTGTCATTTTCAAGAGCTCAAAAATGGCTTAAATTTGAATTTCCGATAGGAATGATTATTATATTCGTAATCAGCATAAAAAAAAGGCATCGAATGGTGCATTCACTTTAGTCCTAACTCAATAATATGATTTCGTATATATTGACCTTTAGGCCTATGCATGATTCATTGAGGTATTATTTGTGAATTTTTATTAAATTGATTTGATTGTAGTTTCACTGCTTTATATTAATAAATAGCATTGAAATAAGCAGGCCACATAAAGCAAAAATACAGGATAATTCCAAGTTTTATTACATATAATTCCAAATCTAATGTTATATTGTAACATGAATCATATGACACTTCAAAATTAGACAAATTTACATATAAAATAAACCTACAATACACACCAATCCTGGAATAAAAAAATCAATGTGTTGGCTCTGTATTACACAAACTTGTTACAAAAATTGTAGTCATCTATGTTTTTCTATATTAAATTCCTTTATTACTTTATCATGGCCAATCTGTACTTCTCTTTCAATTGCCAACTGTGCAAGTGAAGATAATCTTTCTTGCCCTGTGGTGTTGTGACAGTATGTCTTCAACCATCAAAGGCAAGAAAAAGATCTTTCACACAACACAGAATTCATAGGAATAGTGAGGTACAGTTTAAATAAATCAAATATCAGAGGAAACACACATTTCAAGCATTTTTCAGCAAAAACAGATGCTCTTTCTAGAATGTTCTTGTTTTTCATATCCTAAACTCCGTAAAAACACTGTAGCTCAGACATGCAGTGTTCAAAATCAAACTTATAGTGCTCACACACATAGCTTACAGCATCTTTGTTCATTTTGTTTGCACCTAGCATTATGCTTAAGTTGTTTAAAATGTCTAAACTGTTCTCTTCTAGCCTACTTTCAATTTCTGTAGTTAAAACATCAATAACAGGATACAACACTGTATTTTGAAAAACTCTTGCATTGTCTCATATAGAAGTATTGTACCCCCACCTAATTTCACTGGAACTTTACATTTCCAGGGCAATTCAGGACCTCTAAAACCACATTTATTAACTAATTCTGAGCTATGATTGAACAACTTGAGAAAAAACTCTTCTGATCAAAAGGACTGTAATACTTCAACAGTACTTATCTTGACCCTTTTTACCACTTCATAAGTCACGCTTCTGGACTGTAACGTTTTTGACAATATGTTGCATTGCATTAAAACTCTTCTTAGAAGGAGTAGGTCAAAAACAAAGCTAAAATCTTCCATACTTTTTTTTGAAGCATAGGCTTGTCCTAAAGCATCATGGTTGGTCTCTAAAATGTTTTCTAAAGCTGCAAGAGTTTCTTCAAAGTTGTCCAGCAATGCATGCACTGCTTCAATGCAACAAGTACATCTGGTGTTGCTTAGTGACTTTAAAGTTGCGGTTCCCCCATGAAAGGACTTGGAACTCTTCTGAATCCTCTCAAAAACTGCATGGCGTTTGGTTGACTTTTCAATGAAATTATAGATACTTTGAAGGACAAAGAATATATTTCTAATTGAAGTCACTGAATTACAGCAGCTGACAATGCATTGATTCAGTATGTGTCTGCATCAATGAATATACATTGCAGTTGGGCTCTCCTGAAGTATTCTGGCTGCCACACCTTTATAAGACCCTCTCATGTTTGAAGCTCTGTTGTAACACTGACCATGTAAATTTTTAATGTCCAGGTCTAGTGAAAGAAATGTATTTTTTATTAGTGTGGCTAATGTTTTTCCATTGGTTTCAGCACAATAGAAACCAACAAACGATTTGTGAACTTCTAAGTTTTCATTAACATATCTCAAGGCCACTGCAACTTGCTCATGTTTTGCTATATCTTGAGTTTTGTCCACAATAACAGCAAATATTTTCACTTCTTTTACTTGTTTAACTATTTGTTGTAATATGTGATCTCCAATAATAGATAATAATTCATTCTGGATAGTTGGTGAAATATATGGAAAATTCTTTTTATGTTCAACAAACAGCTGTTGAATCACATCACTGTCCTTAGGGCAAAGTTCCATGAGCTCCAAAAATTCCCTCTGTTTTTTTAATCCATAGTTTTGTCATGAGCTCGTAATGCAATACCTTGTCTACCACAAAATATCAATGATTCACATATGGATTTTAGATACAATCGATTTTGTTGCATGTCTTTGGAGTATTTAATGTTTACTTTTTCAGCAACAGAACCAGTTTTGTTTGATTCTCTAAGAGAGACAAGTTTAACTGCATTATCCATATGTGAGTTACACTTCTGATGGCTTTCAAATACCTGGACAGCTTTTTTCCAATTAGAGAACCCATTCACTGTAAAAGTATCATCTGCTTTATATTTTTTACTATAACAGTAAAATGCACAGCAGGTAAAAACAATATGCTTTATCATTTCTTGGGCTATAAACTAACCAAGGGAATGTGCTGTAACAATCTGTTCTGAATTTTCTCCCATTAGTTGAAGGAAAAATCAAGTCTCTTTGTTGAAAGGGGCCATCACAAACATGAGCCAAAGCTGAGGCTGGACCATTAACTGGATCTTGTTTGTTTATTAATTTGGTCAAAGTAGAGCTGCTTTCACAGTTTAGATTGGATTCACTTTCTGTATTTATGTTGCTATAAGAAGAAGTAGATGGTGAATCATAGTTCTTTTCAATACATTCTTCTTGGTGTTCCAAAGTCCTTTGCTTTTTTACAGTTGGATCTGAACCAAAAAAAGAAAGCAAGGAGCTCTGCCCTTTCTTGTTTTTATTAGCCTGTAAAAACCAAATAAATTGATATAAATGATGTTTTCTATTATATTATAAAACAGTTCAAAGTTGAGAGCTGGACAGAGCTAGTTTTTAATGGAGCTGATGAAGGAACCGAGAGTTTCGTTATCTTACATTGCTGAGCCTACGAATGCACTTTTCTGAACTCTTAATTTTATTGAATACATAGCAGCCCAGCTGTCCCAATTCTGGGACCACAAGTACATGCGCTAATCCACCTGATGCAGAGTAGAGGGGAGAGGGGGTACGAAATGGTTAAAAAAGTAAAGATGGCCTCTTTCTTCCCTAGGTTTTCAATAGTACATTTCTCTTCAAGAGGTGGTAAAGAAAAGTTAATATTTAGCAATGACGTTACTTGGTTAATTTCAAAATCCTTATACAATACATAAATAAACAACACACACATATCAGCTAAAATTAAATGCTTACGTTCAGCTTTTTCTAAAATTGTCAGCTATGAGTTGCTGGAGACAACAGTAGAGTGCTGTAAACAAGCTTTGGGGTGAGTGATAGTGAATTTCGTATAAGATTGGTCTTTTTTGCCAACTTTATTTTAATATTAAAGTGCGTATCTTCCTTCCACTTCCTTCAACTCCTGCGTGCATTACTGGATATTAAATCTTACAGTTTAACCAAGCGGTATTGCATCATTCAGTTGCATGTGATTTGAAAATAGCTTCTTAGTAAATCTAAAAGTGCACCCTTTAAATTGGAATTGTCAAAACCTTATACAGGAAAATTATAACCCACCTCTTTGAACAAAAACAAATAATAATTTTTTGCATGGACAGCAGCAATATGTCCTCTTTATTTCTTCTTGCTATTGGGCACTGAAACATGGCTAATTCCAATATCTTTTTTATAAATTAGACTCAATAAAGCTGTCATAAACTACCATGTGGTACTCAAGGGCAGATCCAGGATTTTTTTTTAGGGGTGGGGTGCAAAAAAGGTTGATCTGATAAACTTGCGTTAAGAGGAAGTTTAATTAACGCAAACTTACCTGAATTAGGTAAATTACGCCACTTTAGACTGCGTTAGGGGGGGGGTACTCTAAAAGTGCAATTTGGGTGACATTTTTGGAATAGAAAAGCCAGGCCAGACACATGGACATCATAGAGAGCTAATTATGAGCTCATTTATGAACAAATCTTCTTATAAATTCAACTTAATAAGGCAATCATAAAGTACCATATGACACCCACAATGTGTACTCTTGCTAAAAAAAACCTTCTTTTTTATTTAATATTCATCTTTAATATCTTAAATATTTAATATATTTTTTATTTAATTTCACAGGTTGAAACAAGAGTGATGCATGGAAAAATACATGGGACACATATAATTTGGGTTATATATTTTTATACTAGGGGGGTGTGGGTAAACTATAGTGCAGCTGCAGTAAAAATCAGTCAACTCTAATTATTCTACACATATTCTACATTCTATCAAGCAGGTCTAAGAATTATCTTTTAACATATATCCTTCTCAACCGCCTCAATTCTATACTCAAAAAAAAAAACCATTAAGGAGGGGGGCAATTTTTTTTTCTTCTTTTTTTTCCATGAAAATACGACATAAAAATTTATTTTTGAAATCAAGGAATGGGGGGAAATCCAGGAGGCAGAAACCCCCCCCCCCTCGTGATTGGCACCACTGGAACTAGTTTCAATAGCAACAAAATCGTAGCACCATTCAATACTCTGGATTTTAGGTTCTTGGACCTCTGTAGGCTGGAATTCCTTTGGCACTTCCCTATGGGATAGCCTAGATCAAGTATCAAATAATTGCCTAATCTAGCTTAAAACGCAAAATTAACATACCATAGTCTAATTCAGATATTGAAAACAGTCAAACTTGTTACTCACTATAATGTATTTCAAGCACTAGACGTCTAGATGCACCAACAAGAGTGAAATTCTCCCTGGTTGATGTTATGCTGAGCATGTATAAGAAGTAGATGACCTATTTCCTTGATGATAAGACTTCAAAGGCGGTATTTTTGCATAAATATGAATGAGGAAGCGCAATGGACCATTATTTTTCGCGTTTTTTACATTCAAAACAAGCTGGTATTAATTAAAAAAAATATTGGGTCAAAATAAAGAGCGAGTTTGAAGCCTAAAACGAGCAAAGTTTAAAAGTTACTTAATGAATGATAGTTTTTCTCCAAATTATTGGGGTGCAACTGCCCCCCCCCTGGATCCCCCCCCAAACAATGCCACTGCCCCTAATTATACCAATTCAGGGTATATATTTGCACATTAAGGGGGGGAGGGGTTTAAACCTACCTTTCATTTAAATAAGAAATAAAATTTACCCCCATCCCCCCTAATGTGCAAATATATACCCTGAATTGGTGGTATATATAGGGGGGGGGGGTAAAATTCATTTCTTAGAAAAATGATTATTATATTTGGAAAGGGTGTAAAAAAAAGGCATTGAGTGGTATGTTTACTTTACTTGTAAGTCAATAATATGAATAATGAAAAATTTACTGTTTCTTGCTTATGTAAAATCATTATTCCATGAACAAGAGTCTCAGAGATATAACCACCACCTCCTGATTTTGTGGATGGCTTGAAAACAGAATCCAGGACTGCTTGTTGAGTCCACTTCTCAACTTTATGTATAGCAGCCACAGAAAGGCTCCACAATAATGTGAGTATCATGACAGCTGAAATAGCTGCCATCAACATTGCATTGGAAACCATTATAAACATGCTAAACCCTCCAAGAAACACCTCTCTTATAATTTATTCTAACTTCAAATCAGCCCTTGCCTTGCTATCACCAGAGTATTTGGAATAGCCAGACAATGATACCTCTACCATTCTTGTACTATTGAACCAACTGCTTAAACAAGGTATTACCTTAAATTGCTGCTTGGAGCAAATTTAAGGATTTTCATCCTTGTAATGCTCTGTTAACTTCTGTAGGTTGTTTACTAAATTTGGGTTGAGGACTTAGCAGCTTCCCAGTTGTGCAGGAATTCTTGCAGTAGCCATTCTTTGTCTAGATTTTTCTTGAATGCACCTGTTGAATCAGCAGCCACTGTATCTTCAGAGAGTTGATTCCACAAGTTTGTTACTTGTTGTCTGAAAAAATGGCTTCTTTCTTGGACTAAGGAGCATTTCTTGAAGCTTTTTTTGCAATAACCTCTAGTCACAGAACGTTCTGGGAGGGGGGGGGGGGGGGTAAGGGGAATAGGGAGAACATTTTTGGAAATACGGTAATTTTGTGAGTCATTATTGTGTCACCACATTTCGTCTGGTATGCAAGAATAGGAAGCTTTAATGTTTTTGTATAGCATTTGTTTGAGGCCTTTTACCATTTTGGTAGCTCTTTGTTGAACTCACTAGAATTTCTTTGTCCTTCTTGAAATAGGGTGACACCAGGGACATTCCAACCTCTAGGTGTGGGCAAACTAGTGCCTTGTAGAGCTTCATAAACACACTTGGGTGTCTGCTAGAGATAGTTCTTTTGATCATTCTGAGAGATTGGAGGGTAGATAACTACAGATTTTGCATGGGTGCTGAACTTTAGTTGACAATCAACAATGACTCCAAGATCTCTTTCTTTAGAGACTACAAAAAGGGGGCTACCTTGGAGATGGTATTGCTGATGTATATTATGATTGTAAAAGTGGATTACATGACATCTGTCAGCATTGAAAGAGAGGAGCCATGTATCAGCCCAAGTCCCCAGAATATCAAGGTCCTTTTGGATAGATTGCTGGTCAGAAATGTGGCTGCTTTACCAACAAGTTTTGAATCATCAGCACAAGGAGTGAGGAGATTTGAAAGAAGATTGGGTGCATAATTTATGTAGAAGTTGAAGATACTTGGCCCAACAATGGTCCCCTGGGGAATGCCACTTAAAACAGTTGTAGACAAGGAGAAATGAGGGACACCTTGAGAGTTGTGAACTCTTACAGCTTGTGTTCTTTCTGAAAGGAAACTCTGTATCCACTGGACAATAACATCATCAGCTTTAGTTTGGTGAGGAGGAATTCATGGCAAACCCTGTCAAATGCTTTTGAGAGGTCCAGGAGCACCATGTCAACAGGTAAATCATTATCCAACAATGTTGTAACATGCTCATATGTGTGTAATAGATTAGTATCAACAGATCTTAAAGATCTGAAGCCATTTTGATTCAGCATATCCATAAAATTCCAATTCATTCCAAGCTATATGGGCATTAAAGGAAACCACAAGGCAGATGAAATAGCTAAATCCCCCTTCAGTTTGAAATAATATCTAGAAGGCCTATCCCAGTAAGAGATATACAACATTGGCACCTTAAAATCCATCTAGCAAACCAAACCTTTCTACATTTAAGATACCTCCCAGAAAGACTCAAAGATATACCACAGAATACAATCCAATGCTACTGGTCTTAATTGCCAAATTTATTGTTTCCAAAATACAACCACTTTGGCAATAAAGAGCCCTCTTTGTCACCTCTGCCAAACACATGATGAGTCCATCAACCACGTTCTTTTTGGTTGCCTTGTGACAACTCTCAAAAATAAAAAGAAAGGCTAATGTTATCTGTCATCTTCAAGTACCTTAACCTAACCCCCAATATTGACCAACCAACACAAAGCAAACTCTCTTCAATCAATAAGGCTAAATTGTTCAAAGCTATCTTCAACTGCCTGAACATAGCTGGTTTCATCAATGATATATACATTCTATTATTAAACAATAATAGACTAATTTGTACATTTGATTTCCCAGGAAGTCCCTGACATAATTAGACAATAAGAAAAAGGTTAAATAGATTTATCTGAAGCTTATAACTGAAGAGAAGAAGGAAAAAGAAGACTAATTTCAAAGCTTTAAATATTTTTCGGTAGTAAACTTCTCAATAAATGGCTATATTCTTAAAGAGCATAAAAAAAGCATTGAGTGGTATGTTTATTTTATTTGTAAGTCAGTAATATGAATAGCAAAATATTTACCAAATTACATTCCAGGAAGGTATTTTGAATGCTCCTTCTCCCTCTAGAGGGCACTCACCTTTAAAAAATGTTGTGTTATAAAAAAGGGTAACCTTGAAAAACAGATCTTCTGCTTAAATGTAGTACATTAAAAGTGTTTTCAGCTTCACAACTTTGCTCAATCCCAATTTATGAGGTTTCAAAGATCTGCAAATAAATTTCCGAAATTTGGAAAAGTCCTATTGATTTGGCTTGAAATTCTACTCCAATAACAGGATTAGAATTTTCAACACGAAAACCTGAGAAAAAGAAACTGAAAATCAAGGTATAGTGTTGTTTTGTCAATACTCCAATAGGCTAGGTATAGACCTGTCAAGTAGGCAAATTTCTAAGACTTAGAAATCAGAAGAGGGTTAACATTGTAGCCTGTCAACAACTTCCAAGAGTATATTTTTGGCCCTGGATTCATTCCTGGCAGTTTCATTTTCCTAACCTAATCCTTTTCCAAGATAGCAAAAATTAGCTTGTCTAGAATTTTACCCACTATTTAATGCTCTTTAAATGCTGTTCGCTGCCCTGTCAAATACATTTAGCCTAATTAAAGAGGCCCAGTACTCTTAGATCCCTCTAAAATTAAAATTGATTATATTAAGTAGCCTATTTTTTTGCAGTTAATAACAGTAAGGTAGACTAGAGCAGGCTATTTAGAATGGTTTTTAAATTTCTTGTCAATACAATATTAACATGTAAAAATGAATAGCCTAGGCTATATTAATTTTATTGTTCACAAACCCAAGGAATTATGCATCACAATATAGGTCTAGCTTGAAGGTTTGGTTATAGTTAAAACCTGGGTACCATTTGAAGGAAACCCTAAAATATTCATGAATAATGTTCCAGTGTTGTGGCTCTTCTGAAGGAACCTATAGTAGCAAAATAATGAATCATCAGTAAACACTATTCCCAATATATTTGCCGACTTCTTGCATCACACAACTAGAGGACATTCAAAGAAACTTTCAAAGTATGATTATACTATCAGAGAAAGAAGGTATTTCTTCAGATGGAGTTGCAAATCCATAGAATTATTTTTTTAGAAAACACAGTATCTGCTGAATCAACTCACACACTTAAGTATAAAATTTACAGGCAGTGGTTACAAATGCCAGCTATATACAGTGACAAATATTCTGCCAAGGATAGGCTAGGTATAAAAGGTTGGAGTTATTCTGGTGCTGTGAGACAGTTTGGGGTCTCTGCTCCATCAAAAGTTCCTTTCTCCATCTCTATCCCCAGCATGGGAGTCCTGCTTGCAAGGCCTTGTATTGACATCAGGTTAGACCTTTCACAAGTTATCCTAACCAAAAGTGTGACTGCTAACAGTGTTGCAGGGTGGCCTTTAGGAGTACCTTTTAGGAAATTATAGCCTAGTAAACAGAACAGCATTTATTCTAGATTCTGATGAACAGATAATTCTTCTAGGTTTGGTCTGTTTTGATGGGCTTTTTTGGGCTGAAAAACCTCTTCTAAGTTATCTATTATGGTTGACACCCTGTAGTAGCATAGTATTTGTAGGCACAAATATATAATGAGTTGGAGGTAATGGGTCTGCAATTGGCTGTGCAGGATTTTGACTCTTGTTGATAGAAGGGCATCACCAGGTGTGGAAAACTATGTTGTGACGAAGATGCCCATGGTGGCACAAAGTCTCCATTTAACTAGAGCTCCCAGGGATCTCTTACTCTCTGCTTCTATGCTGGCTTAGGAGCTTTATGTAGACATGAGAAAATGTGTTGGTCCCCATCCTGCACTTGTTCTTGGACCATTGCTTTTCCTGAGGCCATTATAATTTCAATGATTTAAAGTATGTGAAAATTGCAACTTGGAATTTTAAAATGTTAAAGGACAACTGTTGTATTGATGTATAACTGACAAATTCAAGCACTTCAAACTAGGCTTGTTAGGAGTTTCAGAAAGTTCATATCCAAGGGAGTAGAAAACATGAGATTTGGTGATAGCCTATCAAATTTATTTTCTCAGGTCAGAAGGATAAGGTGCATAGGCAGGAAATGGGGCTCATGATGAATAAGAAAGCTGCTAAGTCTTGTTTAAGTTAGGAAGGTATTAATAATACAATGCTAGTTGCTCATTTTATCACTAAAAAATGCAAGGTATCAGTCATTGTAGTGTATAACCCCCTGTAGAATCAACTGATAGAGATAGTAGTGACTCAGATGAATTTTACTTACAGCTACAGGAAAAAATAGACAGTATCTGGGGTAGAAACATGGTATTTTTAATTGGGAGATTTTAATGTCTAGGGTTGGTAGGAATTGGGATAGAGGGTATCCTAGCCTAGGTAAATTTGGTGTAGAAAAAGAAAACAGTTATTGTTAGACTTCTGTAATTTTGTAGGCACAACAATATAGTTGTAAGTAATACAGTATTCAGTCATAAAATGTCCCATAAGTTAGCATGGTATTCACATGATGGTAAGACAGCAGGATGAGAATTTAGGAGAAACTTTCTAGGAACAGTTGAATGCTAATTTGGAGAGTTTAAAATTTGACAATGTAGAAGATGGAAGGAATAATTTTAAGAAAATAGTTTGTGAAATGGCTTATGGTGTCTTAGGGAAGAAAGTTAGAAAAACAGCTAGGAACATTAGGAAAAATGTTTTTTGTTTAATAAAGAGTAGGAGGGGCCAGTACAAGAATTATTGGAGCAATAGATCATATGAAAATGAGAGGAATTCAAAGACAATTAGAAAGCATTAAAATATGAATTAAGGAGGTATGAAGTAGAGGCCATGGATAAAATATCTGAAGATCTAGAAGATGCAGTCAGATAGCATACTAGTAAAATATTGTACTGACATGCTGATCAATTGAGAGGAAATGGTCAATCTGGACTTGTCCCAGTTAAAGATACTAACAGGGCATGAATTATTGGTAAAGAAAGGGTTAAAGAGAGATGGGCAGAACATTTTGAGAATGTGATAAACCATTGTAGAGTTACAAGAAAAGAATAAAAAAGTTTATGACAATTTAGATATGAAGGAAGAATTAGTGACAGTACTAAAAGGATTTAAAAATAATAAGGCCTCATGTGCTTATAGTGTTGCAAAGAGTTTCTTAAATATGGGCATTAGAACGTTAGAGATAAGTTACCAAAGATTATAAATGGGACTTTAAAAGAAAGAAAGTACCTAGCGATTTTAGGAAAATTCTAATTAAACCCCTCTATTATAAAGGTGATCAGAATGAGTTTGTTAATAATAGAGGCATAAGTCTAGTTTCGGTAGGAAGCAAATTACTTAGTATGAAAGTAATTTTTAGACTTACAAGTGTTGTGGATAAAGTTTTAAGAGAAAAAAAAGTGTGGTGTTAGGAAGGGTAGTGGATGCATTGACCAAATTTTTACTCTTAGATTAATAATTAAGATGTGCATGAGTCATCAAACAGCATTAGTCCTCTGTTTTATAGATTATGAACAAGTATTTGATTCAACTGATTGAAGAGTTTAATGATGGTCCTATCCTTGTATTGTATACCAGATAAGTCCATTAAAGTGGCTAGTGCTGTGTATAGAAATAACAGGGGTGCAGATATGGTACATTTTTTTTTTTTTTTTTTCAATTCAGTTTTAAAAAAGGGGAAGTACCTAGCAATTTTAGGGATGCAGTGAAGATGTTAAAAGTAGAACAGCAAAGGCCCATGGTGTTTTCCATAGTAGAAAAAGCTTTAGAAAAATAGGAAGGTAAGTCTGCAAAACAAGATCAAACTATTGGAAGAAACAGTGGGCAAGTATGATTCTGAAGCATAGGCGCTCCAGAAAAAGGAGGAGGATTTGCTGGAGGTTTTCCTAAGAAATTGCATGTGGATTGTTTTGGGCTCCCAACTGACTGACCATGTCTCAAACAGAAAGCTGAACAAAAATGTAGTTCAATGCCACTTTCTATTCTATTATGATAGAAAGGTTGAGATGGCTAGGACTGAAGCTGTTGAATTGATTAGTGTTTGTAGTTAGATTTGTTTTGTTTTTCGAGTTTGCTTACTGTCAGTTTTTTGTTGTTTTATATGTTCACTCTATTTCAGTTTTGCTCCACTTCTATTTTTTAAAGTGGGTTATAAATAATTATCATTATTGTAGTCATGTACAATTATAACTAAAAGTAAGGGATTCAGTTTTGGCTTAATAAGCTCATGAGCCTAGACTTGAAAACTAACCTTTTCTCTTTTCTAGTTTACTTGATAAAATTTGAGATTAAAAATTAAAGTCATCTGAGAGCAATAAAACATTTACAAAATTATAAAAATTCAAATATATAAAAATGGGTGTAATATTTTAAAACAAGACAGTAGACAAAAACAACAAAAGCAAACTATAATTAATAAAAAATTCCGAGTGTTTTGGCTTCAGCTCCAGAAGCCTTTATCAACAGAAAAAAGAATTAACAAACTACACTAAAATAAACAAAACATATAAAGAAAAGGAAGAAAACAAAAACGATAAACAAAGCTCCCATCTTATTAACAGGGAATATAAAACATTTGGTGTTTGGTTTGACCATGCAATATCTTTGTAACATCCAGTATGATAATATTCACCATGCAATAGCAATGAAACAAACAAAAGTATGACAACTGTATTAGTTGTCAATATAGCAAGCATAGCAACACTGTGGTGTTGCAAAGAACTATATAAGAACATAGCAAAGAACTATGGTGTTGCAATGTAGCAACATCAACTGTATTATTGCTGCTGCTTTATTGCATTGTGTAATACCAGAGAGACAACCTAATTTTTCATACTTTTTTCATATTGTTGCTATTGCATGGTGAATATTATCATATTGGACATTATTAAGATTGGAGTTTTGTATATTGTTTTTTGCTTTGCATGTTTAGTTTAGTTTGTTTGTTTGTTGTTGTTTTTTTTTCGTGGATAAAAGCTTTCGGACGTGAAGCCAAAACGTTCGAATTTTTCGTTATTTATAGTTTGCTTTTTTGTTTTTTGTCCACTGTCTTGTTTTAAATACACCTGTTTTTCTGTATTTTCATTTTGTATAATTTTGTAAATAGAAAGGCAGTGTGGTCTAAGAAAAAAAAATAAAACATTCGGCAAGTCAAAATTTTTTGTGACCCTGAAACCAAAACAGATTATCCAAATTTTTCAGAAGCTTAAACAAACCTGTTAGGACTTTTTTTTTTTTTTTTTTTTTTTTTTTTTTTTTTTTTTTTTTTTTTTTTTTTTTTTAATCGTGTCATCTTATTGTCAGTCATTAAATTTTAGATCACCAAGAATCATTTGCAGAATTTTAAACCCCTTGCTGCAAAAACACAAGGGTTGTAATTTGACTACTGGTCTTGTAAGTTTTGGAAAGTGGGTTATAAATAATTGTCATTATTGTAGTCATGTACAATTGTAACTAAAAGTAAGGGATTTCGGTTTTGGCTCCATAAGCTCAGGAGCCTGGACTTGAAAACTAACCCTTTCTGGTTTACAAGATAAAAGTTTGAAATTAAAATATAGAAAAATGGGTGTAATATTTAAAAGAAAAGACAGTGGACCAAAACAACAAAAGCAAACTATAATTAATAAAAAATTCCAAATTTTTTGGTTTCAGCTCCGGAAGCCTTTATAAACAGAAAAAAAGAATTAACAAACTAAACTAAATTAAACAAGACATATAAGAAAAGGAAGACAACAAAAACGATAAACAAAGCTCCCATCTCAATAACAGTTAATATAAAACAGTTTTTGTTTGGTTTGACAATGAAATGTCTTAGTAAGATCCAATATGATAATATTCACCATGCATTAGCAATGAAACAAACTAGTGGGTTGTATCTCTGGTATATCACTATGCAATACAGCAAGAGCAATGATGCAGTTGGTGTATGGTTTGATTGTCAAACCAAATACCAACTGTATTATTGCTGCTGCTTTATTGCATTATGCTATACCAGAGAGACAACCTAGTTTTTCATACTTTAGTTCATATTGTTGTTATTGCATGGCGAATATTATCATATTGGACATTATTAAGATGGGAGTTTAGTATATCGTTTTTTTCTTTGCAGGTTTAGTTTAGTTTGTTTGTTTGTTTTTTTTTTGTTTTTTTTTTGCTGATAAAAGCTTTGGAAGTGAAGCCAAAACATTCGAATTTTTCATTAATTATAGTTTGCTTTTTTGTTTTTCGTCCACTGTCTTGTTTTAAAATACACCTGTTTTTCCATATTTTCATTTTGTATAATTTTGTAAATAGAAAGGCAGTGTGGTCTAAGAAAAAACAAAACATTTGGCAAGCCAAAATTTTTGTTTTTTACCTGAAACTAAAACAGATTATGCAATTTTTTCAAAATTTTAAAGAAACCTGTTTGGACATTCTATTATTATTATTTTTTTTTTTTTGTGTCATCTTATTGTCAGTCATCAAATTTTGGATCACCAAGAATCATTCGCAGAATTTTAAACCCCTTGCTACAAAAACACAAAATTTGACTAGTGGTCTTGTAAGTTTTGGAAAGGAATTGTTAGAATGGAAATAATGAGATCTAGTACCTTTTTAAGAGCCAAAAGTAATTAGTGGCAGTTATACCCCCTCATATAAAATGTGCTCACCCCTGGGGCTCACCACATCTAAACAAGGTATTGTATTTTGTAGCCATTTTAGTCTAAAACCCAAAAGAAGCAGAAAATATATTCCCAAAGTCAGTGCAACCCCCAAGCAAGAGCCTAAAGTTATGAAGAACTGCTAATTTATATAAAAGTATCCATTAGTTTTTATAAAAATGTAGACTTATTTTTCATTGTTGAATTCTAGACCTTAGAGATGTTTTTGTCAAGATTTAAAAAAAAAAATTCAGAGTGTATTTTGAGGAAACAAGCCAGTTTCTGAGCACTGGGTAGTATAACCGCTCATAGGGGGTAACATACACCACAGAATACTTGCTTTCAAAACTGTTGGGTGGGTTGGGGCTGGGATAGACTGCATAACATTCAACATAGAATACTCGTTTTTGAAACCAGAACCAATTGGTAGTCTATATAGTATGTAGATCACAACTTATTTTATCATTGTATTCTAAAGGTTGTGGCTTTGAGGAAAAAAGTGTCAGAGTAGAGGGGTCCAGGGTGCTTATTAGTGTAGGACCCCCTATACCTAAGCCTTTCTTGCATCTAGGTCTGCATAATATGTTAACAAAACATGCTTCAGATACAATTTCTTGTATTTAAAGAATTGAAGCATTACTTTTGCATGCTGCCAGTCTTAGTTAAACGAAGTAAATTTAAAGTTTGTTATCCAATGCTATGTTGTCGGTTTTTTTTTTACACATTTCTGCACACAGAAGGTGACTGTCTTTTGAAGATTGGCTTAAAACTCGGAAAAATAGTATATTTGTAGCCTAAAATGTATACTTTATGGTTCAGCAGATTCTCAATAACAAATTTCCAAGAGTAATTTGTCTACAAAGCGTAATTTTGTTTCTACCGTGAGTGATTTGGTATTTAAGAAAGGTATCTGATACCTTAAGTCACACAAATAGTGAGGTCGGTGCTCCAAAAGAAATATCTAATATTTCAGATGTTGTGGAAGCATGGTTTAATAAACAGATGGCCTGAAGATTATCATCATGGGTTTGATCTGGTCTGAGTGTATTCAGAGTGAAGGTTTATAGGTGCCAAAGAACCCTTTCAAGTATCTTCTAGCCTCCAAGGAATATTTGTGGATTGGCTTTGCCCCCCTCCCTCCTGAAGCGTCTATGAGAAAAAGAAAACAAAGAAACATGTTACACTGCACCATATAGCTGTTTGTTTAAAGACGTTGATGAATGGACTTTAGCCTTTAATTATTTTAATCTTTGTTTTGGTTTAGCCTAGATAAAACCGTCAAGGTACAAGAAAAGCCAACTCTCCATCATCCCGTTATTTTCATTTAATTTAGTTTAATTAAAATTAGCCCAATGTCATGTACTCACTATTAGCTCAGAAAACTTAACATGTTTGATAGCCAGACTGAAGGACAAAATCATAGCCGTTTTATATTCTTTTAGAAAGTGCTTGAAGATAACGGAGAGTCACAGAATAAAAAACCTAAAATTGAACAGCCTTTGCCAATCAGGCAGTATTTGGATCAGACAGTTACCCCTGTTCTCCAGCAAGGTTTATTGTTGCTAGTCAAAGAAAGGTAAGCTAATTTTGAGCTTTGAAATTAGGAATCAATAGTTATATATAGGACCAGAAGACTTTTGTCAATTTGGTTGCTTTGCTCACAGAACTAAATTTATTATAGTGAAGTGTGATGCCAAAATTTAAATCGACCGTACATTCTCTGTGCTTTTGAAATCTAATCGATAGTTCGTCTATTTTCACAACAGTATTAGAAACACGGTATTTCTCAGTGATGTAAGTATTCTCAATCCATAAGGGAAGCCAAAGAAAGAAATTTACAATATTTGAAGAACTGCCTACAGATTATAAGGCGTTGTTCTATCACATACCCCTAGGCCTAAAACATGGCACTTGGATAAATTATTTATTTGCACGAAAGGGGAAGGGTCTTATGGATTTTAACGAAATTTATATGCAATCCAAATTATAACCAGCGTAATTCTCTCAAGTTTCTGATGCAATTCAGTGATGAACTCCGCGCATCCTCTGTCATAATAAATTAAAATTGATATTCCAGTAGGGGTCCTCTCGAGCAAAAAACTATAAAAAGAAGAATTGCTATTTTAAGCATGGGGTTACAAAGAGAAACTTCTTTCTTCAGTTTATTTTTCACACTTTCTTGTTTAAAGGCTAAATGTCCATTAAATGTCATGCTTCACTCAGTGGGTCAGTATTCTAAAAGAACACATTAGTTTATCCATAAACAATAATAGGCTCTTTAACGTCGAAAAAGAGAGGCTTCAGCTAAGTAAGTATGCAGGTTTTTTTTTGTATTAAATGATGGAGGCAAATGTGTACACAGCATAAATTCATATATAGATATATATATATTATATATATATATATATATATATATATATGAATTTACTCTCACTCACTCGGACTATCTGTTTTTTTTTGTATTTTTTATGTCCGCAGCTACTTGATTTTAATATATATATATATATATATATATATATATATATATATATATATATATATATATTATATATATATATATATATATATATATATTTATGTATATATATATATATATATATATATATATATATATATATATATATATATATATATATATATATATATATATATATATATATATATATATATATATATATATATATATAGATATATATATATATATATATTTATATATGTATATATATATATATATATTATATATATATATATATATATATATATATATATATATATTATATATATATATTATATATATATATATATATATATATATATATATATATATAGATATATATATATATATATATATATATATATATATAGTATATACATATATATATATATATATATATATTATATATATATATATATATATATATATATATATGTATATACATATATATATATATATATATATATCTATATATATATATATATATATATATATATATATATATATATATATATATATATATATATATATATATATATATTTATATATATGTATATATATATATATATATATATATATATATATATATATATATATATATATATATATATATATATATATATATCTATATATATATATATATATATATATATATATAAATATATAAAACGTAAAAGAATTGTAAAAACTTCTAGATTTCTTGGGAACCTGGCCTACTAGACGTCCCAGTGTACATTTAGTCTCTTCATAAACACTATTCCTTTTACTAAAAACTCAATGCAGCACCAATCCGCCCAAGGCCAATATAGCTGCACAAACTCCTGCGCTCCTTCTCCATTCTTCATCTGTTCAAAAGACCCACTCTTTATGCCCTTCCATTAAGTTTCAGTTTCCGTTAAACCTTTCTTAAGACCTCCTCCCATCCCATTTGGAGACGACCTGCTTTCTGTTTGGCTCCTGATGGATGACCGAATTTACTATAAAAAAAAATTGTCTAGGACACTCAAGTCGTCTGCATAATTGAAGACGAGAAGAGTTTTACCTTCCCATTTTATTCCATGCTTTCCAATAGTCTTTACCGTGTTCCTTAGGAAAAATTCGATCAAAACAAATCCTATTAACTAGGATAGGAACCAACCCTGCTTAATTCCTGATTTAACTCCAAACCAGTTCTTAACCTCACTTCCTACTTTAACCCCGGCAATATTTCTCTTGCATATAGCACTAATCCCTTCAATTTACTTGTCTGGTATACCATGCAAGGATGGGCCCTCCACAAAAGCTCTTCTATCGGCTGAATTAAATACCTGTTCATAATCGATAAAACTGAGTACTACAGAGGTCTGATGATTAAGACACTTCTCAATTATAAATCCAAGAGTCGAAATTTGGTCTTCACATCCTTCCCCCTTTCTAAAACCACGCTCTTCTTTTCTTGGAATTTAATTCACTGTAGCTCTCAGTATCAGTCTACTAATTATCATCATGCAAAGTAATTTGCTTCCTACAGAAACCAAGGTAGTGTCTCTATAATTACTACACTCACTCTCATCACCTTTCTAATATAGGGTTAAATGAAGTTTTCTGTATTCAGTAGGTACTTCTCCTTTTCAAAAATCATATAATCTTACAAAATTCTTTTGGCGCTCTGTCAGCACCTGACAGAATATAGAAGTTCGTTACATAAGTTAATTCGTAAGTTACGTATATTTATTACTAATAAAAGCAAAAATAACATGTTCGTAAATAAAATTTAATAACTTTCGAGTTAAATGGAATAACTTTCCATTTAACCAAATAAAAGTAAAATTAATATCCAATTTTTTTTATTATTCATGTACGGTGAGCCAAAATCAAAACCTGCATTAATTCAAAAACGTTCAAAAATTAAATTAAAAAAAACAATTATTTTAACTGAGAGTAAGGAGCAACATTAAAACTTAAAACGAACAGAAATTATTCCGTGTATGGAAGGGGCTGTGCCCTCCTCAGCGGCTCGCTCTTTACGCTAGAGTTTGACTTTGTCTCACAACTTTATTTTTTTAAACAATAAAAACTTTGGCGTAAAGAGCGAGGCGCTGAGGAGGGGACAGTCCCTTCCATATACGGAATAATTTCTGTTCGTTTAAGTTTTAATGTTGCTCCTTACTTTCAGTTATAAAAACTTTTTTTTTATTTAATCTTGAAAAGGAATAATTTCACACTAACTACTTCCTCTCCGTACCTTGACATGCCACAACTAATACGTTACTATTAACTCAAGCTTAAAGCGACCAGAAATTAATATCAAACAATAAATGAAACCCAAAACAAATAGAAATTAAATATATAATCATATCAAATGTAAAGATAAAAAATGCTGATATAGATGAACAAATACAACCCAAAACGAGTAAAAATTTGCGTTGAATACTCCAGTTAAACTGAAAAAGAACAAAAATTACTACAAAACAGAGTTTTGGCTTCCGTTGTATTTGTTATCTTTATGTTTGATATGATTATTTATTGTAATATCAGTTCGTTTTGGGTTTCATTAATTCTTTGTAGTAATATCTGGTCGTTTTAACTTCGTTTGATGCTTGGTGATGTAACGGGCCAATCCGCTATGAAGAACTCTACGCCTTTGCTGGATCTAAAATGTGTGAGCTGCATTCCGACAGAAAAACGGCCAATCGTAACGTTATCCTGTTACATTCGTGATGGAATTAATTTTCCGCTCAGCTGATTTAAACACTGTGAAAATTACATTTTCCTAATGTATCGTCTATAGCTCTTTTGAATAATTTCAGTTTTATTTTCTTTCTAGGCCAGCAGATCCCTTTGAGTTTCTTGGTCAGTATCTATTGAAAAACAAAACCACTGTGGAAAGTAGTGATAATAAGGAATCTTGACAACTCCCTGTTCATATTTTTTCTACGTAAAATTCCAGGTGCGAAGGAAATTTTAATTAACTTAAATTATATTTTCCTTGTATTTTCTTAAGTATTAAACATATCTATATATAGGTTGTATTCCATTGTAGAAGTATTTCGTGCCATCGTGTAATTGTTTTGCAAAAATTGCAGATTTTTTCAATTTTTGTAGAATGTTTTTTTTTTTTTTCATATTTCTTTGTATTTCTTTTATTCTCACCCTCTCTCTTTTAGTTTTGGTGGGAGATGGAGAGGAATATTATTACCTGAAAAATTTATTTATCATCAAGAGGATTTATTGGCTTATTCGAATGAGAAATCATGTCCCGAGGGTTTAATACTACTTGAGTTAGCATTAAAGTGACTTGACAGTAAACCAAAACAAGATTTCTTAATTTGAAAAAAAAGAATTGCAAGAGAAAACTGTTAAAAATTTTCCAATGGTTGCTAAACTTTTCACTTTTTGGTCTTCTAAGGGGATTGTGAAGTGCCGTGGACTAGTAAAATTAGCCTTTCAGTTATAGTTTATGCAGCAGCTTTCTGGGTATCATATTGTAGGATAGGGTATATAGCTGATTTTCGACCCAGGTTGGCGGTGGTCCACTCCTAAGGAACCCCTTTAGTATATGTAGGTCGAAGGTCAGAGGTTGGTCAAAACCCTAAAATAAACTATTATTTCGAATTACTACTAAGTGTAAAACCAAGGAAAAACTAATTACTACGTAGGTTGGGAAACTCCAAATTTGCGGCATTTGTATTTTCGTGCATTAGTGGTTTTCATGATAAGAGCTAAGTCCCTAGGGCTTGAATGGTGTGGCATCTACCGAAGTCACCTTTTAATTATAGAACTGGCAATTGGCTTGTGAAATTCTGTTTTACTCGGTATCTTTGGCCTGATGACCGTTGCAAGTAGGCTCAGTTCACTTCTGCCTGGGAAATTCTTGTAAGAGAGGATAACGTATACCCATACTTCAAATGTGATCTCCTTTGGCTGTAAATTTCTTAAATTAAACCTTGACTACAAAGTAATAAGGCAAGATATATATTTATTATTTCATAAGCGACTTTCACAAGCAATAAATGCATTAGCGTAGGGAGGGGGCAGCTGCCCCCCCCTAGACCTTCAAATTTACATTAGATATGGCAGAAAAAGCAGATGGTTGGAAAAGCAGTTGATAAAAGGCCCTCCATCACAATATCGACTGCCCCCCCCCTAGACAATATGCTGCCTACGCCCATGAATAAATGCCAAGTTTGCGCTTCTTGTCAAGAGAATATTTTTATTAATATCTGACTGGAATGCAAAGGTAGGAAATATTCAGTCTAAGTATGATTCCTCTAATACTGACTAAAGGGTTATTTTTCACCCTTAACCTTCTTTAAATCTTAATCATAGTGTGTACCTAGACTGTGTAAAGCGCGTTATGTCTCCCATGTAATGTTATTTGCTAAATAATAGGACCATGTAAAAAATTGTGCTAAATAATAGGACCTTGGAAGAAACTGAGGAAATCTGCAACGCATTTGGACAATATTTCTCTGAAATTGGCTGCAAGATTCAAGAAGAAGCAAGGAACTCCCATGTTTTCGAATCAAGCAGTTTTGTGGATGAGCGAGGAAGAGGTTTCGAAACGAATTTCCAGCCTTGTACTGAAGAGGAGGTACGCAAAATTGTTAGCACGATTAAGTCAAACAGTGCAGGAGTTGATGGAATGAGCCTTAGAACGCTCAAGTCGGTTCTGGTTTATTTGCTTCCTGTCCTCGTATACCTTATCAATATTTCTATGGAAAAGGGGATGTTTCCGAGTGTGCTTAAAATAGCTAAAGTTGTACCGTTGAACAAAGGTGGAGTCAAAACTGACATATCTAATTGGAGACCAATATCAATTCTCCCGATTTATTCAAAAATTTATGAAAAGATTGTTCATCACCGGCTTTACGAGTATCTGATGAAAATTGGTGTTTTACACCATGGTCAATTTGGCTTCCGGAAAGGTCATTCGACGACGCAGGCAGTTCAGCATCTTCTGGAAAATACTAACTCAGCACTTGAGAATGGCGAGCAGTGCATGGGCGTTTTTATTGATTTTAGAAAGGCTTTCGACACTGTTGATTTTAAGATTTTATTGGAAAGGCTGTATTATTTAGGCATAAAGGGTAGTGTTTTAAATTGGTTTGAATCGTAATTAAGTGAAAGGAAGCTACGAGTGATTTTGAGTAACAAATCTTCTCAGCCGTTTCCCATAAAATGTGGTGTTCCACAGGGCTCAGTTCTCGGTCCTCTCCTGTACCTGATATTCGTAGACACAATGAGATTCTACATTCCCGGAGCTTCAGTTACTTCGTTTGCTGACGACACGGCTTTAGTGATTGCAGCAAAGTCGCTGCAAGAGCTCTTGTTCAATTCGAATAAGGTGCTTGATGGCCTACATGAATTTGTTTGTGCTAGCCTACTTAGCGTCAATGCATCAAAAACTAATTTTATGATGTTTACGAGGACTGGTTCTGCTCCCACTCTCCCTGGTGTCATTATTTACAATGGCCTACCGCTCTCACAAGTCGAAGAGATCCGATATCCGGGATTCATCCTGGATCGAAAGTTGAGTTGGAGAAAACACTGCGACATCATAGCATGCAAGCTGGCGCGAGGCATTGGAGTTCTGAACCGTTTTCAAAATTTTTTACCTTTGAAAATTCTGCTTTTATTGTATTTTTCATTAATAGCGCCTTATATAAATTATGGTTGTTTGATTTGGGCGAGTAATTTTAGTTGCAATTTTAGAAGAGTTCAAGTTCTGCAGAATAAGGCTATAAGGTTGATGGGAAGGTATGATCGTGGTATTGATTGCACTGAATCACTTTTTAGAAAGTTTAAAATTTTAAAGGTTGGTGAAATAAGGGATTATCAAATTGGAGTATTTGTATTTCAGTGTCTGAATGGTCTTGCACCGGATTTTTTTATGAATATTTTTAAGCCTAATTCGTTTTATCACGATTATTCGACTAGGAGTGCGGATAGTCTTGCATCTGAGCCATGGAACACAACGAGAGCGAGTCAAGTGACGAGACACATGGGCCCGTCAGTTTGGAATTCGTTCCCAGATTCTGTTCGTCAAGCTGAAAGTGTGCCGCAACTTAAAACCCGTATTAAAAATCATTTCTTTTCAGGAATTTGGTAGTGTTAAAGGTTCGAGAGAAGGCTTTTTTTTTTTTTTTTTTTTTTTTTAAATATTTTGTGCTATTGTATATTTATCATTATTTTCAGTTATTATTATTGTTATCCCCTTTTTTCATTTTATTTGGTGTGTTGAATTGGCATGCATGATATCCAACCGGTCGCTTTTTCAAGTATCTTCTTGCTTTAGTGCGACTTGTTGTCACATTGAGTTGTTTTTTTTGTTAACAAAAATGTGTGAACCTGAAAAAAAAACTGAAAAAAAAATTGTTTTTTTTTTGTTTCACAGCCCCATTATGTGGAACTGGTGGCTACAGGGCTGCATCTCCTTGAGATTTTTCGTAAGAGCTTAGAATTTTAGTACTGAGCTTGGGATCTTGGGAAAGTGTTCCTGTTAAATCTTACCATCAAAAAGTAAACTAAATATAGGGTATGAAATATTATTGTCATTGAATATTTTGGGTTTTTCTGTGCATTCTTGGGATTTTTCGCAAGTGGATATCGATAATTTTTTTAATTCTCAATGGCGTCCCGGGATGGCTATAAAAAAAAGAAGCAGGCTCATTTAATGAAAGAATAAAAGTTTTAGTGTTCAAGGAGAGAAGCCAATCGGAGGGTAACCTGCCATCCCTTCACTGTTCCATGTGATTTTGCTATTTTCATTTATTTTTCTATTACGAAAGCTTACTCTTGTTCACTGTTTTTTGTTTTGACTCAATTTTATGTACAGATACAAAAAAATAATACTAAATAAAGCTCATAAATTGCCAGTTGGTAAGCTTTTAAGCAATCTGTTTAGTTTCTTGAAGCAATTTTAAATAGAAAAATGAAGAAACATCGACACCAATCATATAAGTATTCGGATCAAACCGATTGAGGGCTTTATCCCTATGGCTTTGCCTCCTTGCTTCTGGCCGGACTGCATGTCTTGTATGCAAGCCTTTTGATATTTTCCTGAAGCTATTGATGTTTGTATTTTGAATGTTGATAATATATATGTTTATTGTTTCTATGCTCATTTGTGATTTGGTCAAGTCCTTGCTGGGGAGAGAAATAATGTTTTACTGTAGGATATTCTAAAATCGCGATCAATTGCTTTCTAAAAGATTCACAAAAACAGCACCGCTCGGACTGACTTTTTTTTTCTTAACGTCAAACTATTTACATAACAAGACTGAAAGAAAAGGTTGTAGTTTCTGGTCTTGTGGTAGGCTGAAAGTATCTTTAGGAAAATAGCCTGTCAGCGATTTGACAGGCTGATGTCCAAAAAACTGGCCTTACGGACTAGAACTGTGACATTATTGCCGCTTTTCCGTTCGGCGCCTTACGGAAAAGCTGGAAATGAATCAGGCAATGAAACTGCAACAAAACTATTCCCGTGAGTTTCATTGGTTCATTTACATTTTACATTGGTTAATTATTCGAGTTGGATTACAAGAATAACACAGGGGGAATTATTCGTGACAAGTCGTGTCTTAACAGCAGGACAGTGCCAGACACAAACATTTTCGGAAAGCTTGCTTACATGAACGACTAGTAAAAATTATCACGTACATCGACTAAAAAAGCAAGTTATTTCAAAACAGACTGTTCAATAAATTTTCGAGTTGACCGAGAAGAATCATAAATTGTTGTTAAATTCAGCTATGAAACATGTTGGAAAGTCCAGTCTGCATTGGATTTTTGTTAAGCTGAATGATATTGGAAGAAACCTAGTTATTTTTTAAAAAATAAATGTCATATTATTGACTTATAATTGAAGGTGACAGCCTAATTTTATATTCAAGTTTTAGAGGACAACAAATTATGATTGTTCTCGAAGGTTAACGCAAGTTTTTAAGGTAATCGATAATTTACGCCGAGGACTGTAGGCACAATTACATTGTCATAATCAGCTTTTCTTAATAAACTTGGCTAAGCAATTAAGTCTGTAAGCATATTTTTCTAAGGTTTTCAAAGTTTCTACTCATTTCATAAAGTTATTGACTTACAAAATAAGGACAACAGTAAAATGTGTAGTTTTTTTACCCTCTGCGTAATAATTTGAATTTGTCAGTAAAAACTATTAGTAAGTTTTTGTGGCTTGGTGGGCAAGGATGTGTTGTTAAAAAAAAAAAAAACTATAAGCAAGAAGCACTTTTCCTTAGCGTTTGGAATTCCTTTTCTATTACACGACTTGGAAAGCCGATCTGGAATCACTTTCCTTTTTGCGGCTGGATATCCTTTTTTGGAAAGTAAATCCAGACGAATCATAAAAATTGAAGCTAAAACCACATTTCTTGCGTAGTTTGTAAACATTCCGAAGAACGTGGAAGTATATGGCTACAATAAAAAATGAATAAAATGGCTGTATTTATGAAAGAAGACTATTATGGTACGAATAAAGAGGGGGAACTCAAATTCAAAGTACAGGTAAGCTAGATAGCAGTACTGAACTCAAAATCTGGAAGCCAGGATTCCAGAAAATCCAAAATATGAAGCGCCAGCCTTACTGCTAGGGTAAGTTGGCTTTTGAATTACCCATGCCACTTATTACTTGAATTGCTTACATGCATTTTAAAATTTATTCAAATCTTACGCTGCAATAGACGTATTCCGCTAGTTTCCTTGCTCCAAAAGTCGTATTTGCTTTCCACTTTCTCGTTTTCGCTTTCGAGACGTGCGACCGAGCAGGAAAGCGTTTCCAAGAATCTCGATAAAGCCGACCTCTAAACTACTTTGCTAACCAGCTCAAAGAGTATTGGAAATCTGAATATTGGGAAACTTAATTTAAAATCAAGACATGGCTTTTGTAGAAAGAAAAAGCCAAGACAGACAGTCCGAGTAATTGGGAGGCAAATGTTTAAATGGCTGCACGGGTAAATGGCGGGAGTATATTTTCCCATACTCTTTGAACCAGCTTGTGAATAGTGTCCTCTATTTGAGACGCACTATTTAATACTTTAGTTGAATAGAATATATAAATCAGCTTGTCATTGGAACAAATCTAAAGAAAGGCAATCTAGAATACTTGGAAAATGGACCCAATGAGAGATAAAACTCTGCAAGAATATAGAAAGAAGCTCATGGAACATAGAGAAGTTGAAGCAAGATTAAAAGACAGTAAGTCACAGTGTTATATGTTTTGACTGTTTAGGCTTATAGAAAAACATTTCTAGGCTAGGCTAATGTTCCATACGTTAGGTAGCCTGCACCTGTTTATTGATGCAAGTCTCTTAGATATAATGTGCAATATTCTTTCAATGATGATTGGCCACCCACTCTGCTGATGGTCCTAGATATTGTCCTATAATAGGGCAAGGACTCTGGTAAATATCTAGGTGGTGCAATAACTTAGCTACAATGAAAGTGAAGACATCATTTGATACCTTTTTTATGCTCTTTCATAATTCAATAATTGCATCTGGGGTTAATTGTATCTTGAGCCCTTAAAGGGGCCCCAAAGGTAGGATTTCATTTTTGTGACCACACAAAGAAGTTACCAACACTAGTTAAGTTATTGAAAGTGGTTAAAACATATAACTAGTTTATAAATAGGTTGTTCAAGAGTAATATATTCAAAAAATACTTATTTATAACAAACCAATTGGTATAAATTTTGAATTGTGACTTCTGAAAAGGAGACATGTTTAGAAAACAATTCTTACTCTAAAATATGTATAATGATCCTAGTAAATATATTATCAAAGGGGAGAACCTTTATCATCAAGTCTTTCCTCTTTTTTCCTTCTTTTTCCAACTTAAAAGAAAAAAATAGCCTACAATGTTTTCCATGTGAGAAATACAATGTGTAAATCTTTTGAAATTGCTGCTATAAATTGTTCTTATAGATATTGTTCATCCTGGTTATTGCTAATTCCATTTTTTTTTAATGATAGATAAAGCAGTGGCAAAAATACAAAATATTAATTCAACCTGACCTAACTTCAATTCAAAATCAACAGAATCAGTCAAGGCTGAAGGCCTTGACCAAGTCTGTTGAACTTGGCTGGGATGAATGCTATCTATAAGAACAATTTATAGCAGCAATTTCAAAAGATTTATGCAATGTGTTTTTGCATAGAAAAAACTGTAATTTTGTTCTTTTAAGTTGGAAAAAGAAGAAAAAAAGAGGAAAGACTTGATGTTAAAGGTTCTCCCCTTAGATAATATGTTAACTAGGATCATTATACATATTTTAAAGTAAGAATTGTTTTCTTAACATGTCTCCTTATCAGAAGTCACAATTCTAAATTTTTACCCAATTCAAATCTCATTTATTAGGCAACTCAAATATAAACTGTTTTTCTACTGTTTCAAGTTTTTCAAATGCTGTTGACAAAAATAGCACTGAGTTTTGCAATTTGAAACTTTGCCATCAACAATTCAGGGTATATTCCAGTAATTTTTTCATTTTTCATATTATTGACTTACAAATAAAGTAAACATACCACTTGATGCCTTTTTTTATGCTCTTTCCAAATATAATGATCATTTGTATTGGAAATGAATTTCACCCCCACCCCCATATATACCAATTCAGGGTATATATTTGCACATTAGGGGGGGGGGGTAAGTTTTATTTTTGATGTAAATGAGAGGTAAGTTTAAACAATATTCCAATTCAGGGTATATATTTCCACATTTGGGGTGAGGGGGGAAGGTAAAGTTCATGGTAAATTTGCAGTGGGCCATATAATTTAGCTAGGATGAAAGTGAAAACGTCATTTGATGCTTTTTTATAATTCATAAAAAATACCTTTGGGCCCCTTTAAGGGCTCAAGATGCAATAAGCCCCAGAAACAATTATTGGATTTTGAAAAAACATAAAAAAGGTATTAAATGACATTTTCACTTTTATTTCACTTTCACACACCTTGAGATCCATATTGTTCTAGCACCCTCAGATTAAGCATATCAAAGAACCCTACTGTAGATGTTTCAAGCTCCTATCTACAAAAATATAGAACTTTGTATTTTTTTTTTCCAGAAGAAAGATCACAGATGTATGTTTATTTTGTTTTTGTTTATTTTCAGGGGTGATCATATCAAACCAATGGTTCAAGAAGATTGGGAGAGGGCTAATTTGAACCAGAATCAAAAGTTCTGGTGCCATTCTTAAGTGATCAAAATATTTATGCCCTGAGATGGATAGGCTGGTTATAAAAGGTTAGAGCTGTTATGCTGCTCTGAGATGGTTAGGGTCTCCAGTCTGTTGTAAGCTCCTTTCTCCATCCCTATCCCTGACAGAATAAATCCTCCTTGTATAGCATCAATGAGGATGTTTCATGAGTTTTCCTAACAAAAACCATGAGTGTTAACAGCACTACAGGGTGACCTTGAGTAGTGGTGTCCTTCAAGGAAATTATTACTTTAAATTGTATTGCCTAGCAAAATAATGGATAATCCTATAGAATTGCTGGTCACCAATGATTACCTTAAATTGCACTTGCCAGCAATAAGGACAAGTCCTGTGAATTCTGGTCAATGATTATAATCATTGTTGATGGTGACTCAACTCATTAGGTGCATACTCCCACTTGTTAGTCATTAATTAAATTGCATACCACTCTGTCTTCCATGGTTTAATAGACCAACAATGTTCTTAAATGCATCAATGAAGGGGATAGTGAGAGCAATATCAGAAAGATTGTTGCAATAAGCAATCACTATTAGAGAAGTAGTGGTTCCAAGAGGGTTCCATATCTGGATGCTCAAGGGCCATGAGCTATATGACATTTTTTTCTCCAAATTATTAGGGGGGGGGGCAACTGTCCTCTCCCAAACAATGCCCCTGTAGCACTGTCACCTTATGTTCTTTATCCCAAAGTGGACTGACTTGCACTTTTGAATGTAAATTCAAGCATCTACTTGTGGGTCCAAAGTGAAAGCAAATACAGGTCTTCCTGTATCTAAGCTCTTGTAACTGATCACTCTGCAGATCCAATAAACTTTGAATCACCAGGATAAAAGCTCATCTTATTTCTTAGAACTTCTGGAGCATCATTAACAAAAATACTGAACAATGTTGGTCCCAAGATTGTTCCCTGAGGCAGGGCACTGTCAACTTCTGAGTGGAAGTATATTTTAGCCTTGTAAACTACACAGTATTTGCACTGGATTATATTTAATACATAACTCTTCTTGGTTTGGTCTGGTTTGATTGCCTTTTTGGGGCTGAAAAGCCATTCCAAGTTAAATTATCTATTATGGGCTGCTTCCCTGTAGTAGCACAATATTTATAGACATGAAGAAGTTGTTTATAATAGGCTTGAGATTGTCTAGGGAGTATTTTGACTCTTGTTGACAGAAGAGCATTGCCAGGTGTGGAAAACCATGCTGTGTCCCAGGATTGCACAAAATCTCCATTCATACTGGAGATTGAAGAGACATCTTGCTGTCTGGTTTTAAGACAGCTTAAGTTCTTTGTGTAGACTTGAGAAGATGTGTTAGTCCACATCCTGCACTTATTCCGGAACCATTGCTTTTCCTGAGGCCATAATACTATCAATGATTTAAAGATATGAAAATTACAACTTGAAATGTTACACTGTTTAAAAACAACTATTATGATGACATTTTGACTGACAAATTTAGACACTTTGATCTGGACTTATTAGAAGTTTCAGAAACTCATATCCCAGGGGCAGGAACTGTGAAATTAGGTGATATAAAGTTGATTTACTCAAGCATGAAGGATGGGTTGCATAGGCAGGGAATTGGACTCATGATGAATAAGGAAGCTGCCAAGTCTTTTTTTGAAGGTATTAGTAGTGGAATGCCAGTTGCTCATTTTATGCTAAAATTGTGCAGGGAATTAGTCATAGTAGTATTTGTCCCTGTAGAAGTGTTTGATGGAGATTGTAGTGACTCACAGAATTTTAATCACAGCTACAGGAACAAATAGACCAATATAACCAATGCATTGGTATATAACTACTATGATATTTAGTCATAAAATTGCTCATAAGTTAAGATCTACATTATGTTAGTAGACTCCAACTTTGGAATTTGAGAGAAACTTTCCAGGAACATTTGAATACTTAATTGGAGAGTCTAAAATTTGGCAATATTGAAGATAGATGGAATAATGCTAAGAAAAAAGTTTGTGAAATCACTGATGGTTTCTTAGGGAAGAAAATTAGAACCAGGAGCTAGAAATATTGATCGAACTGCTTTATGTTTCAGAGAGAGGACATGGGGCTTGCACAAGAATTATTTGAGTGATAGATTATATAAAAATAAGAGGAATATAAAGAAATTAGAGAAAGAATTAAAAGATGCAGAGTGGAGGCAATGGATAAAATTTCTGAAATCTAGAAGATGCAGCTAGATGGCATTGGCTGATAGTATTGAAATATTGTACTGGCATT
The DNA here is from genome assembly GCA_027921565.1 of Artemia sinica. Taxonomy (NCBI): domain Eukaryota; kingdom Metazoa; phylum Arthropoda; class Branchiopoda; order Anostraca; family Artemiidae; genus Artemia; species Artemia sinica. The sequence continues at coordinate 33,232,617 of CM051262.1, forward strand.
TTAATATTTTGAGAGAGAGTAGTCAATCTGGACTTGTCTCAGTTGAAGATATAAATGGGGTCACAATAAGTGATAAGGAAAGAGTTAAATGAAAGAAAGATAGTGTGGTAAATGAGTATCTAAAATATGGTAGTTATGAGATTAGAAATAGGTTACTCAAGATTATGAATATGATTTTCAAAATGGGGGAAGTACCTAGCAACTTTATGAAAACCCTAATTCAACCCCTGTATAAGAAAGGTGATAAGAGTGAGTGTGGCACTTCTCTCCCATTGCCTTTGCTGTTTACATTAGTCTGTAACATAAAAACTACAGATAATATTTTGTATGGATTAAGTACCAGATTGAACCAATTTTCATTAGTTGCAACCAATAAATATATAGGTTTCATTAATAGAGATTATAGATTTAATTATTATTATAAAGTGCAATTCTTATGGCTTTTTGTATGAAGAATAAACAAGAATAAGTTTAAACTAAAAAAAAGACCATCAAAAAACACAAAGTGAACAATGCACAGCTAATCTGAAAACTATAATAATAATAAACTAACGTTGATCTAAACTGGAAAACAAAAGAAAATCAAATGAGGATGATGCTTCTCAAGACTAGATTTGTAGTTATACAAGAAAGAAAGAAAAACTCATTTTTGATTTGCTTTATGGTAGAATTAGATTGAGAAATACATCTAACAAAATTGTGAAACTAATAGAACCTGGAATAGAAAACAGAATACAAGAAAAGGTGAAATGGAAGTGTGTAAACATCTTAGTTGTTTAGCTTAGATAAAATACTTGATGGTCCTGATTCAATTTTTATGCCTTTACATATTGTCAGCTAGCATTTCATTATTTTGTTTATTATATTAGATGCTGTTTAAAACTATATTCATTTTACAAAGAGAACCTGTTAAATTCTGAAACTAGAATCAAGCAATAATTGTTACCAATAAGTTGTTTTATCATATTTTTTTTAAAGCAGTTAAGCTACATTAATACCTAATTAAGTTTCAGATAGAGTATATTAAAATCTAAGTAAAATTAAAAAGAAATCTTTGATTATTCAACTACATGTGTCTTAACTAAATGTGAAAAGTTTAAAATTCAAAAAGCAGCTCAAAGCTTGTCATTATAATGTCCAACTTCTTGAGAGGCTTCACTACCTATGAATGATCATCTTTTTGTTAATGAAAATATTTGTCAAGTAGTGCATGATAAAAAGTGTCAATAAAAACAAATTAAAATTTTGACTTCAAATAAACTCAGTTTGACTTACAGTATATTCAATTTCAAAAAGGAAGTACTACTGTAAAGTGCATGTACTAGATTTTTATAAACTTTACAACTTTCATATAAACAATATTACCATCTAATTTTTATTTGTCCTAAAGGAGGTATCTTCAGTACTGTAATTGATGTACCAATACATCCTGAAAAAAAAGTTAATTTTGAGCATTTTACCAAGAAATGCTAAGAAATCATTGCATTTAGATGGTTTGCAGTACATTGGCAAGAGTGCTGGTGAAAAGATTAAATAACAGTATTTCTAAGGCTACATGTTACCTTTTTGTTAACGGATTTCTAACTTTACTATATTTTTTGTTCTACAATTTTTTCTTTGCAGTTGCTACCTGGCCAAGGTCATCAAGTTTCAAATTTTAGTTCAAATGTTCCAAGTTCTAAGCAACAACATGTCAATGCACTTTTTTTTTGTTTTATACTTTCACAAGAGTCTGGGAAAGCAACCTAAAGTCAAAACAAGAGCTCCCCTGCTATTACATATTTTATCTACTCTGGTATTTACTCTCCTGAGAGAGTCTGCACCCTTGCAACTTCCTAGAAACTGGTTAAGTTCTGTAAAAAAAAAAAGATATGTAAAGTCTGCTATTTTCCAGCAAAATTCAACAGTAATGTGTTGCTGCATTTTGGCATTTTGAGTGTTAAATCTTGGCTAACAATGAGCTCTTTTTTATCTTTCTAGAACTTTATTGTCACCATGTTTTTTTGTATTTTTTTAAGTAAGATGTAAATACTGACTCATTTCCCTGATGGAAAACCCTGGAAACAGGGATATGTTTGCCATCCCGCATCATCAAAAACTTCATAAATGTAAAACATCACCTTAGGCTGTGGGTAAAAAAACAGGATTTGGTAGGAGCTTTTGATATAACATCAAAAATCTTTTTGTATAATGAAAGAGTATATATATAATTAAAAGGACAGGAAAAAAAGAATCTCAAATTGAAGGCTGTAAGTTACAGTGGCTGGCTTGCCCAAGTTCCCCTTACTATATGAAAGCTCCAGTGTGTGGCCTTACCTAGCCTGTAAGATAAATCCTGTGAAACCCTGTAAGACTTTTAAGACGTGTAGGCCATCTATGGCATGCCAAATATTATGATTTTTAGTTTGTTTTTGAACTGTTAGATTGTTCAATCTATTGTTTTTCTTCTAGTGCGAGAACAGCTAAAAGAGTTGACAAAGCAATTTGACAAATCGGAAAATGATTTAAAAGCCTTGCAGTCAGTTGGTCAGATTGTTGGAGAAGTTCTCAAGCAGCTTACTGAAGACAAATGTAAGAACACATTTTTTCTTTGGTTCTAACTTTTTGTGGCATGGCCTTTTATTTTGTGCAAATCTCCAATCAAAACATACCATTGCATATAAATCTAGCTTTGCAGGCCTTGCTTTTAAGAAGCAATTTAGACTGCAAACAGGTTGGATAGTAAAAACCATTTGGAAACATTTTAGTATACAAGGCTGTTAACGTATTGTATTTAGTATTCAGCTGTGATATCCCTGGCAAAGAGTGAAAAAACTGAAATGTGCACTTTGTTTTATAGATTTGTCAAGTACTTTCTGAAATTCCCACTATGGATGTGAAATGCCCATCTAATTTGTTCCTACTACCTAGCTGACCTGAATTTAATAGTTAAAAAACTTCTTAGCTGGGGAAAAACTAAACCCCTATATCCAACACAAGAGTGGGCAAGTTTTCTAACCATTTTTTTCTGCTTTTTGTTTTATTTTTCATTTCTTTCAAAAATTTATTGAACTTTTATTGCTGCTGCTTTTCTTTTTTGTTTCCTTCTTTTACTTTCCACTTGTTTTGATGGATTTTCAAATATATTTTTATTGCAATTGTATATTACTTGTAAATAAACTTAGTTATAAATGCTGTATCTCTGCTATGAATGGTTGTCAAGATGATGATTAGTTACATTATTTGATTTAGAATGCAATTTTGGCTATTTCTATTTTTAGCTTGTGATAGTTGTTTGTCTATAACTTTTCCCATCTTTCGTTTTTTGCCATTACTTGTACAATGTTCATTTTTAGTTTTTGGACACAATTTGCTGAATGTTAAATTTTACTAATTTATGTTAATCTTTCATTGACGATTTTTATGTTCAATTAATTTTTAACATTTGTCTTGCTGTCCTCGCTGCTTTTTTTTTTTTTTTTGACATATGAAGCAATTTTGGCTCTATTAAAGCTTGTGATAGTTTTCTGAAAAGAAATAATGTATTATATCTTATTTAAGGCGGTAAGCTAGAGTATATAACTGAAAAAAGGGGGTGAGGAACTGCATTTTACTACTACTACTACTACTAACAACTCACCGCAGCACCAACCCACCTGAGGCCAACACAGCTACGCACGCTCCTCCTACATCCCAATCTATTCAAAGCCTCCCTTTGTACACCCTCCCACGAAGCTCCCATTTCCTTTAAATCTTTCTTTATGACGTCCTCTCACCCTAGACAAGGACAACATGCTTTCCGTTTAGCCCTAGACGGTTGGCCGAAAAGAACAATCTTCGGCAATCTGTCATCCTTCATCCACACAACGTGCCCTAGCCTTCTCAACCTTTCTCTCATTGTAGCCCTAGAGAGCAGTATTGAACCACATTATTCGTACAGCCTTTTGTTTGAAATGCGGTCAGTCAGCCAGGTACCCAGAACAATCCTTAAGCAATTTCTCTGGAAAACACCTAGCAAATCTTCATCCGCTTTTCGAAGCGCCCATGCTTTAGAGCCATATTTGGCTACTGTCATCACTGTAGCTTCTAATATTGTAGTCTTGGTTTGCAGACTTATCTTCCTATTGTTTCAAACTTTTTTTAATTGTGAAAAAACACCCTGAGCCTTGGCTATTCTACTTTTAACATCTTCACTGCTCCCACCATCTTTACTGATAATACTACCAAGGTAAGTGAAGCTGAGCCCTTGATTAATCTTTTCATTACCCAATGTCACCTTTCATCTTCACTTATTCCCAGCCTTAGTGACTTAGTCTTCTTATCGTTAATTTTCAAATCTATTCTAGCACCCTGAACTCAAAGAACCTCTAAAAGCTCATTCATCTTGCTCACACTTTCCTCTAGGATGCTTAAATCATCAGCGTAATCTAAGTCCAGGAGACTTTTTCCACCCCATTCGATTCCATGGTCTCCCATTGCCTTTCCTGTGCTCCTTAATATAAAGTCCATAAAAAAATCCATCTAAAGGGGGATAGAACACAACCCTGCTTAACTCCTGATTTAATGCAAAACCAGCTGCTAACCTCATTTCCTACCTTAACCGCAGCAGTGTTATTCTCGTACATAGCTTTAATCACTTTAATGTATTTGTCTGGTATACCATACAAGGATAAAACCTTTGCTAAAGCTCTTCTATCAACAGAATCGAACGCTTACTCATAATCTATAAAACTAAGGACCAAAGGTGTTTGACAACTCAGGCACTTCTCAATTATTAACCTAAGAGTGAAAATTTGGTCGACACATCCTCTACCTTTTCTAAAACGGCACTGTTCTTTTCTTAAAACTTTGTCTACGACATCTCGCAGTCTAAAAAGTATCATATTACTAAGTAATTTGCTACCTACAGAGACCAGACGAATGCTTCGATAATTACCACACTCACTTTTATCACCTTTCTTATAAAGTGGCTTAATTAAGGTTTTCCTAAAATCATTTGGTACTTCCCCTTTTTCAAAAATTATATTCACAATCTTCAGTAACTTATTTCTAACCTCAGAGCCACCATATTTAAGAAACTCATTTACTACCCTATCAGTACCTGGAGCCTCATTATTTTCTAATCCTCTTAGTACTGTCGTTAATTCTTTCTCGCAAAACAAATCTTCCTTCACATCCAAGGTATCACAAATTTTTTCATTTTTCTCTATATCTTTTCCTGCAACTCTAAATTGGTTTAGCAAATTCTCAAAATTTTCTGCCCATCTCTCTTTAATTCTTTCCTTATCGCTAATTTTGGCCCCATTCCTATCTTTAACTGGACCAAGTCCGGATTGACTACTCCCTCTCAATTTATTGATATGCCAGTACAATATTTTACTATTATGCCGTTTAGCTGCATCTTTCAGATCCTCGGCAATTTTATTCATGGCCTCCACTTCACACCTCCTTAGTTCATATTTTAATGCTTTCTCCACTTTCTTTACATTCCTTTTGTTTTCATATGATCTATCACTCAGATAATTCTTGTACAAGTCCCTTCTCTTTTCTGTTAAACATAAAGCTTTTTCACTAATATTCTTAGCTGCAGTCCTTGCTTTCTTCCCTACAACACCTTCAGCAACTTCACAAATTGTTTTTCTAAAATTATTCCAACCATCTTCCACATTATCAAATTTTAAACTCTCGAGTTTAGTATGCAACTGTTCCTGGAAAGTTTCTCTCAAATTCTCATCCTGGAGTCTACCAACGTCATAACTTCCTGGGAGGTAGTTACCCTTCCGAAACTTGAGCTTTAAATTAACCCTTGACACTACCAGATGGTGATCTTTACTTTTAACATCAATAACAGCACTCCTATATACCTTAGTATCCTGTATTGATCCTGCCATTTTTCGGTTTACTATAACATCATCAATAAGGTTTGCTGTCTTACCTTCACGTGAATACCATGTTAACTTATGAGCCAATTTATGACCAAACACCGTGTTGGTTATAACTAGATTGTTATACCTACAAAAATGCAAAAGTCTGTATCCATTACTGTTTTCTTTTCCTACACCAAATTTACCTTAGGATACCATCTATCTCTATTTCTACCGACCTGTGCGTTAAAACCTCCTAGTAAAAACATCATATTTCTGCCTGGGACCCTGTCTATTTGCTCCTGTAACTGTAAGTAAAATTCATCTGAGTCACTAGTATCTCCGTCAGTTGGTTCTACAGGGGCATATACTACTATAACTGGTACCCTGAACTTTTGAGTCATAAAATGAGCAATTAGTATTCTATTATTAATACCTTCCCAGCCTAACCAAGACTTAGCAGCTTCCTTATTCATCATGAGCCCTACTCCCTTATTCTAAAGGCATGTTGGTTGTGGGGTCAAAACAGAAAAATTGAGGTCTAATGCCTTCTCGTCCTTTGTGGAAGTTCATAAAACCCACAATGGAATTTAAAATATATATCAACATAAAATAATTTTCTTTCATGCAGAAACGAAAATTTTAATCTCTGAAAGGCATTGCCTTGCCCTGTTAAATGCTTCATTCTAACCGGTATTGGCTAGAAATTTCATTTAGGAAGGGCATAAGCTTTGCTCAGCCCTTCATACATATGTTAGAAGTGTGACTCTTGGATCTTGGTATATTTTTTTGGTGTCTATTGTTCATGGCTATCTCCTTATTTATCCTGTTATGTCACATTTGCAGCTTTACCGTACCATTATACCATCAAATTATCTTAAACCAACCAGCATTCTAGTACAGGAAAACACTTGTTAAAATGCGGAAACAACAGCAAAAACTAATTCAAAATGCATCATTATCCCTCCCACCTCAACAGGTACTCACGGTCTGGGACTGGAGACTCCTGATCCGTCTTCCTGCAGCCTGGAAACAGGGAAAAAGAAAACAAGCTTTAATACAAGTCCAATCCAATCTTACCGTTTTCCAACAATAGCCCTGTCAAATGCTGGATCTCTCAACAACAAGGCAGAGGAATGGAAGTTTTCCTAAGGAAACATGGCATTGATATAATGTGCATGACATAAACATGGATCCCGTCTCCTACCTGGGCCTTGATTGATGGGTATTATATTTCCCCACGCTGCAGTGCATTGGGAGAGCCCAAGACGCACGGTGGCGGTATCGGTTTCTACTGCAAAGAAAACGTGCCTCATAGGATTCTGGATGTCGTAGTACCAACGGACCATGACACTGAAGTTTCGTGGCTGTGAGCGCGACCAAAAGGCCTACCTCATCAAGTGCCGTGATTGATATACGCCACGGTATATTTCCCACCAAAACGACCATATCGGCGACAACTACTGGAATACCTCCAACAAAGTTGCGACTTCATCAGAACAAAATATCCATATGCTGGAATCTTTCTTTGTGGAGACTTCAACGACCTGAAGCCAAACTGGATCGAATGCTCCACAGCCCTTCATCAAATAGTTAAAGTGAAAACACGGGGAGAAAACATCTTGGACTTGATCTTCACTACACTTGGTGATTTCTATTTAGAACCTTTGGTGGAAGCACAACTCTCAACCAGTGACCATGCAACAGTTATATTACGCCCGAAGTCAACAATGAAACCTACTAAACCGACCCAGTTCACTTACTGTCCACTTACAGAAGAAGATATAATTGGCTACAGAGAATGGCTCAACTCAGTATGCTGGTTCCGCCTTTTCGAAAACAAAGACGCAAACAGCATGACCGAACTCCTCTATGAACAAGCGATTTAAGAGTACGAACGATTCTTTCCTGAAAAGCGAGTTACAAGTAGGGCACAGAATAAACCATGGGTTACTCCAACAACTGAAGCAGCAATGGCAGAGCGAGACATGCTTTATGAGACAGAGCGACACTCTGACGAATATAAACGGAAGAGAAACATAGTAGTTAGACTACTAAAGCAAGCTAGAGATCTGTATGGACACCAAATTTTTGCTAAGTTGTCAGCCAGTGATCCAAGGAAATTCCACACAACTGTACGGAAACTAATGGGACAGCAGAAGTCTAAATCCATCCTGAGAGACCAGCAAGGAGAGAGTATAACCGCAGAACTAATTAATGCACACTTCAAATATTTGCCGCCAACAGCCTCAACTTGAGACTATGCCACAGAGTGGTCCAATTGAAACATCCCTATTATCACAGTTTCTCAGGTCCAAGAAAAACCTAGACATTACGAAAACCTTGTACCCTGGGGAAATTCCTATAAGGCTGATACATGCATGCTCCCCCTTGCTGGCTACACCATTGGCTATGGTGTATAACCAGTGCCTACTGGAAGGCATTTTCCCAGATAAGTTCAAAAAGGCATTTATCACACCAATTCCAAAGAAAACATCACCAACCTCACTATCCGATATTAGGCCAATTTCAAAGACGCCAATCATTTCAAAAGTGTTCGAAGATTTTATTTTACAGTGGTTACTAGCAGAAGTAGAACACAAAATGGATCCTATGCAGTTCGGTTTTCGTCGAGGACACAACACAACTCACTATCTAGTCAGATTACTTTATGACCTACTAGAACACCTAGAAAATCCTGAGGCCCTTGCCGAAATAATCATTTGTGATTTCGTGAAAGCTTTCGATCTGCTTGATCATGAGACTGTAATCAACGAAGCCCGTGTCCTGGAAGTCTCGCAGTTTCTCTTATGTACCATTACAAAATTCCTTTCTGGTCGTCAACATTGCGTACAACTCGAAAACGAGGAAACGTCCAACTTCCAAGACATCACGTGTGGAGCTGCCCAAGGAAGCAAGTTAGGTCCCATCTTATTTGTTATAGTAATGAACCGACTGATAAGGCAACACAAACAGAGGTATAAATTTGCAGATGATCTTTCGCTAAGCCTGCTGCACTTCCTGTCACAAACACCGAATTAGTTCATACCCCTTGTTTCAGAGCTTCAACATCAAGCTGATCAAGTGAAGCTCCAGATAAGCCTCGAGAAAATCTGTGTAATGCATGTCAACCTCCTGAAGAAGAAGAGCATACATGAATCTGCACCTCTCCAAACAAAAAAAAATCAGTAAAAATACTTGGGATCACATTAAGTGACGATCTCTTGTTTGGAGATCACATCAGCCAGATCACAGCAAAAGCGGCTGGTTTTCTAAAATCCTTTACAAATCTAAAAAGATTTGGAATTACAGAGCAACTCCTTCTTTCGTGCTATAAAATTTATGTAATGCCCGTAATGATGTACGGCTGTCTTTTCTGGCACCCAACGCTTACACAGAATCACAGAAACGAACTGGAAACAATTCAGAAGAGAGCCTGCAAAATAATTCTTGGGCCAATTTATAAAAACTATGAACAAAGCTTGAGCCAACTCAAGCTCCCAACCCTGGATGAAAGGGGCATGAAATGCTGATGAAGTTTGGAGCTGACATCCTTAAGTCCTCGACACACCGAGATATCCTGCCTCCGTTTACTTCAGAGACCCACGCACACAAAACAAGCTTGGCAACTCTGAAAGAGGGAAATAAATTGCCGGAACGCCCGCCTACACACTCGACGACAAGATTTTAAAACTCCTTTGTGCCCTTCTACGTCAGATGTTACAACAATAGTGCCCTGAAGTAGAGGTGATGGTTCATCATTTGTTTTTCTTGGTGTTGTGTCTTTTTGTGCTTTCCTTTTTTTGTGTGCTTAAGTTGACGATACCCATGTTATTGCAGAGTGATAAAGGGAACGAATAAAGATTATTATTATAGAGTACAAACAGTAAAAAGAATAAGATAGAAACAAGCTGTTGTGTTTTAATAAGGTCTGAATCAGGAAGGCCTTGAGCCCATGAAATCACAAAATTTTTCAGTTTGCCCCCATAATTTCCCATATAATTCTTAAAACTCTGCATGTGTGTGTTGTCTCTCCCTATGACTTTGGTTGAGTTTAGTTCCATGCATTCATCCTTGGTAGTTTCCAGATGTTCATATTAGTTTGTCTACAAATGAAGATCATCTAAATTCTAAGTTCCAGCTTGTCATCCCAAAAAAAGGTCATCTCAATTTTAATCTATAGATTGGTCAAGCAACAAAATTAATTTGAGGTAGAAACTTTTCTTCTTGCCTCACCTCTTTGTTAAAGAAAATATCTGCTACTTATTGATATGTTTGTTAGTTATTATATGAAATAATTGAAGAGGCTTGGGAGCTCAAGCCAAGCATTTATCAAGAAATATCCTACCTTCAATGTAAGAAAGTGAAGCTCTTCAAAAAATTAAGTTGTTTCAGGGGGAATCAAGTTGTTAACGTGCGTTTGTAGCTCCTTTGATACAGTCTTTGTCATATTGCTTAAATTTAATCAGGTTAATATTTGAAAGGGCTAGACTATGAATACTATTTAAACTCTGTTACTTCTTACTGTGACTCTTGATTTAAAAAAAGAAAGAAAGTAAATGCGAATATTTACTGAGTTTACTAGTTCTTGTATTTAAGAGATGAGAAAGCTCTGGAAATTGTCTAGTGTTGGAGAAGTTCAAGTTAATGGTTGGATGAGTAAAACACCGAAGGGTAAGTTTTGCGGTTGCCTTTGATACAGCCTTGCTTGTAATTCCAAATCTTAACTTAGGTTCATGTTGAAAAAATTAGACAAAGGATGCCACTAAATACTCATAAATTGTTGTTATAGTTATTGTCAAGGCTACCAATGGACCCCGTTATGTTGTTGGGTGCCGTAGACAGCTGGATAAATCCTCATTAAAACCTGGTACTCGTGTTGCCCTGGATATGACCACACTAACTATAATGAGGTATTTACCTCGTGAAGTTGACCCACTAGTTTACAACATGTCGCATGAAGACCCTGGTGATGTCACTTACTCAAATATTGGTGGTCTCTCGGAACAAGTTCGGGAACTACGAGAAGTATGCTATTTACTTTTTTCTCTCTCTGTCTCCCCGCTCTTTCTCTCTCTTTCCTTCGACCTGAGATAAACCAAGTTTACTAACCTTTTGCGAAACAAAAAGTTTATAAATTGGGCAGTCAGAGGGACTTTTGGTCAGTAATTTTAGCCTGTGAAGCAGGACTCGAAAATTACTAAAATCTCAAAATTTACTCCACTGATTGACGTATTAAACTGAGCTGAAATTGGAGTTGGATTGAAGATTTCTTTATAGACTGACCACAGCTTCCATTCCAATTGCAACTAGGTCTCTTACTAAGTGGGAGACATCAAAATAAATGAGACTAGCTGACTTGTTTACTCAATTTAAGTGTTCTTATATTTCGGTTTATGATTTGGTTCCTTAAAGCTACTTAAAAAATTTCCTCTATAATTCATTACACATAGGCGTTCAAAAAAAAGGACCAGTGGGAAAAATTATATCTTTGGTATAAACATTAAATGACCAAAAAAGGGGCCTCAGGTGGCTACAAAATTGGAAATGTTTCTAAGTAGTCAAAGGTCTAACTAGTTAGTGATGATTATGCTCAATCATTTTATTATTCACATATACATGTATATATTTGACGTAGGCCAATGGTAAGACAAGCTTGTAAGACCAGGCCTAGACAAAAGACTAGGCCTAACAAATAACACTACAGTTCAAAGATAAACACGACGGCAAAGATAAAATAGCACGACAGTAATATGAAAGTAGCAGCTGCCCAGGATTCATAAAAAAAAGAATCGGTATTATCAAATATAAATTAATACTAGAAGATAGCCAAGAAGTCCACATTCAACCAGAGCAACAAAGTATACATAAATAGACGCTAAATTAAAGATAATTTTGATCTAAATGAAATTTAAAATTCCTTTTTATTAATAGGATAGAAGTAAATTTATCAATAAGATCCTTGTGAGCATCCCAGCACCAAGCTATCGACACAAACGGAGCAAATTTAGATCTCTCAGTACTATATTTGTCAATGTAGATACTCTTTTTTTGTCGGATGTTATAATTATGTAAATCTTGTGATTGGGAAAACAAACTTTGATTGAGTAATATGGCGGTAAATTCTTAATGTCATTATTTAATATGAAGACTTGTCCCAAAAGAAAAATTGCTGAGAAACTGGAAGTATATCTAGATAAGTATATAAAAATACTGTAGAAGACTTATTTGGAAGTACAATAGGTGATGGAATAAAAAGTTTCAGGATTCTTAGGGCTTTATTTTGTAAAATCTGTGTTGGTTTATTATGGCTTTTAAATTTAGATAAGTATACTAGAGAACAATAATTAATATTAGGCTGAATCAGAGCAAAATAAATACTTCGTAAAGCAGAGTAGGGCAAATAATGTTTCAGCCGTCTCATTAGACCAACACACCTTGAAATCTTTAAGCATAGTTTTTGAATGTGTGTATTGTCAGTCACAAGTCCAAGGTACTTTATCGTTTCCACCGGAGGTATTGATAATAGATATTATGAAGGAGTAATTCGGGTAATGCGTGGGTAGCGTGTTCAGTATTGTGTCCAGACCAAAAACCAAATTGGGAATTTCTGAAGAATTTAGACGATTTAAGAAAATCATAAACCCTTTTATAAATTGCCTTCTCAAATCTTTTTGAAAAAGCTGACAAAATAGAAATAGGGCGGTAGTTGGATGGGATTTTTGGAGAGTCACCTTTGTGAAGTGGAATTATCCTCGCTTCTTTAAAAGCAGATGGGAAAACTCCAGTTTTAAACGAAAGATTAATTATAATGGTAAAATTGCTGCAGACAATATTTCTTTGACAATTATATAACTAGACCCGTCTGTTCCCACTGAATTACCTGGATTTAGATCACACACTATTTTCATTATGCCAAACTGAGAACTAGGCCTAAGAAAAATTTAATTACTTTAAGGTGATGGAAGGTACAAAGAAAAATGTTTATTACTGCGTGAATCAAACTGGATCATTTCTGAGGAGGCAATTTTCTTTCCTATATTAGCAAAATAAATATTCAAAATATCAGCCACTTCCTCTGATTTATTAGTAATCGATCCATCCTCCAAGCTATAAACTTCAAGAAACTTAAAATTTCTTTCTTTTTTTTTATAAAAGAAAGAACACGTTTTACGAGGAGAATTTTGAGCTTATTCAAAAAACTTTATAATACCTTTGTTTCGACAATCGTATCACTGTGGTTAATTTATTTTTTTAATGTAAATTTTTAATATTATAATCAGTTGCATTCTTTAACTGCTTCATAAATAAATGATTATTTTTTCTTTACTGATATCAAAATTCCAGAAGTTATCAACGGCCTTATAGGAAATTTTGTTCTGCAAATTTTATTCGTAACAAATAGGCAACTAGAATCACGGCAGCATTTAAATTTTCTTAGAAAAGTATCAGTTGCCGTATCTGCATCCTCCGTGGATATAACATCATGCCAATCCAACAGACAAAGGCTTTCATTCAGATGCTTTAATGTTATTTTATTTATTAATCGTACTTGACGTTCCTTACTTACCTGCGGTATTTTATAAGTAAAAGCCAAATCTCAAATCAGCATAAGATAGTTCTCTAAATATGTGCTTTCTGTTTCGATCTGATGAAAATAATAAACAAAGTATTCGTTTTCTTGTGCTGTCGGAGAGAGGTATTTTTCAGTTATTTCTGCCAAAAGTCCACCAAATCTGGCCTTCTAATGTATGATCAAGAATATTGTAATCGGGGAAGGCGTGCAATTCCAGGTTTGTACAACTGAAGAAAGACTTGAAAATACAAAATTTTATTTATTCGTGTTCACACTATTGGTCTATATGAGTTGTGTTATACCTACGGACAATATCTGACTTACACATAATGTTATATGTCCTCTAGAATACAAAGTTTAATGAAAATACTAGTGTCTCGCCCCCTCCCCGATGCAATCGCAAGACTTTTTATGATTTGATCCCTGTATTTCTTAAAATGGTTTACATAATTTGTCTGTTTTTGCTGTTTTGATGCATTGCTCATTTTTAGGTAATTGAGCTACCATTGCTAAATCCGGAATTATTTCAAAGGGTTGGCATAACCCCACCCAAAGGATGCTTACTCTATGGTCCTCCTGGAACCGGAAAGACGTTACTTGCTCGTGCTGTTGCTAGCCAGCTGGATGCCAATTTTTTAAAGGTAAATTTATAATTTTTTTTTATTGTATTTCTTCTTTTGTTTCATTTTTTTTCTTCTTTCTTTATTGTATTTCTTAAAAGACCATAAAGACGCAAAGAAACTATGCGTCAGATAAAGGGCTTTGCAGACATACTTTATGATTATAGGTATTGCTCTCCTTAAACTCCTTCCTGTCACTATCAAGCAGAGATACGTAATTGAGGTGGGATAAGTTTGCCCGATTTTAATTGATTTGGAGTCAATTATTTCCCACCATAGTATTTTCAAAAAAAATATATATATATATGTTTGGCTACAATTATTTTGAATTTTATTTCTAATGGATAAAGCTCCAAAACAATCAAAAGAGATCAGTTAAATTTTGTAGGTGATAATTGGAGAACCAGAATATTCCCTAGATTATGAAATACTCTGTCGATGAGAGCCGAAGTGCTAGGACTAACCAAATGCTTGTCATAAACTAAGTAATTTGTTTTCCTTTTTTCTTTTTTTGGGTGATTAAACTAGCAATAGTATTAACTTAAGTATTACAATGGCATGAACTATTCCGTTATATCTTCTTCTTCAAATATTTTTTTGAGGGATGTTTGAAAGGACTCGTTGTAATTTACGAGCCTTTATTTACTCCAAAAATATTTCTTTCAGTAGTGCTAATTCTTTTTAGAGCTAAGGTGTGAGAGGGACCAACATATACACTTTGAAAACGAATACATTTAAAATTAACGTTAAGAATGGATGCTGAGGAGTCGACAGCTTTTTTGTTATTGCAGAAAGATTTAAGTTTAAAATGAAAGATTATATTTATTTGGGTACCTGCAGAGAAGGAAGGGGTATGGTAGGTGTCATTCGTTGAAGATTAACATTTTTCTGAAGAACCAGTTCCCTCTTGGACAACTGAAAATTTATGACAAACAAATCGCTTTGAATAGTCAACTAAACATTTAAATTTTAGAAATTCAATTTCTGTAGTTTCTTTATTTATTAATTCCTAGATTTGAAAGAAATAACCCCCTTTTTGGTGCAAAATCTAAGGAAGTCATAAAAATATTGGAATTTTTATTAGCAATAAATAGGCCAAATATAGTAGCTTACCTGCAGTGCCTAGAAAATGCATATTGTTGCCTTTAGATAGATTTGGATGTGGGAGGAGTGTGCGTAGCTGTGTTGGCCTCAAATGGCTTGGTACTGCAGTGAGTTGTTACAAACAGTCGTAGTAGTAGTTATGGATATTGTGGCAAATAAATACTTCTGCTTTGAATAGTAATATTTGTTCATTTTATGTTGGAATTGCTGTATCTCCTTATTATCTGCTCATCTCAGGTTTTAAAATAGCTCATTGCTTTTCTTTGAAGTACTGCTTTTTTTTGAATAATGTTTTTTTTTAATATAACACAGCTATGTACGCTCCTTCTCCCTTTCAATCTATTTAAAGCCTCCCTCTGCACCCTCCTAAAAAGTTCCAATTTCCCTTAAATCTTTCCTTACAACCCCTCCCCCTGAAAATAGTGACATGATATGTACCGAAATCTGAATCTCGGTCGGTAAATGCAGCGGTTTTACCGACTCGTGCAGTGATTTTACGTATTGTATTCGAAACGGATATTATGCTAATTATTGACGAAAACAGTCAATAAAAATGACCAGCCAGTCGGTAAAATAGTTCTCTATCAAGTCCAATTGCAGCTATTGAAGCTGTCTTCTTAATTTAGTTGAACTATACTTATTGATTGGTTACCTGGATGGATATCAGAAAATATAGAAAAAATTTTGAAATACGCTATCAGGTAAACGAGTCATTACATATAAAAAAAGAATGGTGGCAATCAGTAAATTTACATGATCAATCATTACAGTTCTCTGTGAACAACTGGAAATTTATAACATAAAAATCTCTTTGAATAGAGAGAGGCTCGTTCTGACAAATTTTCATTTTTACTACCCACTCGATTATGCCTCAATAAACTGTCGTTTCTTCCATTTTGTGTCACAGTGCAACTTCGTTGTCTCCAGGTGAGCCAAAATACCCATAAGTAAAAAAAAATGTGAGATAGCTATTTAGTACAGGCTATCGAAAAATTTTAAGAAGTCTACCAGTTTCCAAGAGTATGATTGTGTTTTGTTGTGTCTTAGGATTTTAAGTAAATTATTGTACAGCTATAATAAATTAATTATAAACACTTTGATAAGGTACAGTAATCAGATAAAAAAAAAGTTTTATTCATATGACAGTAAAGTGACATTTACCCTAGGAGATATTTTGCCTTCTCAGACCCTGGTTTTGACGCCAAAGTTAAAGCTTGTTTGGGTCCAAAAAATTGCTGGCTGGTAATTGAAATTTTAGGAAAATTTTACGTTAGGAGCTAAGTAACGTAAACTGGATAAAAAACGAAGCTTCTCAATTAATAACTGAACGATGCTGTGATCATGTGTCGATAAAACTGAATAACAATTAAAAATCTGGATGGGGAGGGGGGACGATTCTGTCAACAAGGGCAGCTTTGTAAAGAAATGACTATGTAATATTTATTAAAAGAAAAAATCCATATGGGAAATGACGCATTTCTTTCAAAATAAACAAATGTGTCCTTTTTCTTGTAATGCTCATAAACAAAAGTTAAATTTTAGTACAAGTTTAATCATCAGCATGACATTAAAAAAAAGTCTGTTTGATCCAGTTTATTCGAAAATTCGCTCAAGAACATTCCTCCTACTCGAGCAAATAAGCGAAGTCTAAAAGTTATTGACATTTTCCCCTTGCAGTGTGTGTTAAAATGAACATCAGTACCACATTTTCCGTCTCAACTTTTTCGAATGTTTATTTTATGGAGTTGAAAAAGTGTGAAAATAGAGTTGTTAAAATATATGGAGTTGTTAAAATAGATTTTTCTTTTTTCACTTATCCTAAACCTGTCCTTATTCAGGTGGTTTCTAGTGCGATCGTTGACAAGTATATTGGTGAATCTGCTCGTCTTATTCGAGAAATGTTTAACTATGCCCGAGACCATCAACCCTGTATTATTTTCATGGACGAAATTGACGCAATTGGGGGTAGGAGATTTAGTGAAGGTACATCCGCAGATCGTGAAATCCAACGTACCCTTATGGAGTTGCTAAATCAAATGGACGGTTTCGATGCTTTGGGACAGGTTGGCTTACATTTTTTTTTTGTTTCTTCTTGTTGTGAACAATAAATCGGATGCCAAAGAATCAACATACAAGACAATTAGTTAAATCATGGTTTGGTAAATATATGTTCCTATCTTTGGCTAATTTCAATTGTTGCTACTTGTAAAAGCCTTATTTTGGCGAAATTGCCTTCAAAATCTGTGGTACCAAAAGGAAATGAACAACTTCAAGGTGGTGTTTTAGAGGCAAAGTGGGATTGTTGCTATAAAACTGCCCTAAGATTTTAATTTTTCTACTTTTGAGTTTTAGTATGACCATTTATTGCCTTATATTTCGGCAAGACAAACCTATTTTAACTGTAAAACACATATCTCAACTCTTTATTTCTATTGTCTTTCTTTTAGTTTTTCTTCATCCCCCTTCCTTCATCTCATTTATAAATAGAAAGATATAAGATTATCCTATAAACTAGATCAATGGTTAAGAAGGGCTACAGTGTCCTAAAACAGATACAGCATAAAACAAGTGCTCATTGGCAAATAGAAGTCGAAGGGCAAATAAATAGAGAATTCATATTCCTTCGAATCTTGGCATACATAAGAAAGTTTGCTATACAAAGTATAAGGGTGCGTGAGAAGATTCTTCTTAGAGAGGGGGAGGGGGTGTTACTGCTGCTCATTAAAACTTTTTTTGTCCTAATTTCTGGATAGATGTTTGTTCTAGTTTAGTTAGAAAGCAGAATTTCTAGTGGGATAAGAACCCTTTCATTTTTGAAGGCATCTGTCAAAATAAAGACATCCTTTGAGGTCGAACGAATAGGATACTGTCTTTCTAGTGGTCAGCTGTAGAAATATTTTTTTTTCAAAAAAATTAAAACACTTGGTAATTTCTTAAAGATATTTATCTTAATGCGAGTTTGTATTAATCTAGGTAAAAATGATCATGGCTACAAACCGACCAGATACCTTGGATCCTGCTTTGCTTCGTCCAGGTCGTTTAGACAGAAAGATTGAAATTCCTCTTCCAAATGAGCAGGCTCGCCTGGAAATTTTGAAGATTCATAGTGCTCCCATCACTAAACATGGTGATATTGGTAAGGATTATTGACAAGTTACTGTATTTTCTTTTAATAACCTAAAAATATTGTAAAGATTATTCTGACCTAATTGAATGTTTGTGATGATATTTGATAGATTTTTTTTTCAATTTAAGATATTTTTGACTGTATGCTGACAAGTCATATGCAGTGTTAGCTTTTTTTAAACAACCAACCAGGAAAAAAAAAATTAAATGTTTTTATAATATAAAATATGTTTTTAAATGTAAAATATACTGTTGGCTGAAAAATATCGATCATGTCCCGTTTTGTGTATACAGTGTGATAAAATATGTCTGCATACAGCAAAGCACACAGGCTGTAGTGTGTCTCTTGTGAAGAAGATGTCTTCTTCTTCTTCTTATTTTGAAAAAGCAACATGGGTGCATACTCTTGTTTTTGTAGGCTTTAAAGCTAGACGCTGAGGCTGTTTCACTAACAATCTGGATCAAGTTGCGTGCGCATGGTTTTTAGATCACATACTGCAATAACTAGACTCCAATTGAATAATTCAAAGACTATTAGTTATCAAATATCTGAAAAACATTGGCATCCTTTCTGGAAGTGCGAGTCTTTGGGGCCTGGTGTGAAACCTTTTATAGATTTTATGTTGTCTGTGAACTTTGCAGCGGCTTTGTGCGCATGCTCAATGTTCCTTATCTACATCGTAATATTCCTACATTGCTTAGGAACATGTGAATTATAGTCATGGATCAGATTGGACTAAATAGAATATCAAGGACAATAAAGTAAGTAAAGAAAAGCCTGAATTTATATAAAAAAAAAGAATTAAATAAGCTATTTACTCTAGACAATTTCTCTTCTGTAAGCAGCAATGGAACTGTGTGTGATCCTTGGAGTTATAAGTATATTATATTTTTCACGATACTCTACGAACAGCTTATAAATCGGTGGTTACAACATTTTCTCCAAGCTAGAAAGACAGCTGGAAATAACTGCAAATCCCTATAGTTTGGGTCAATCTTGCTAACTAGGGAAAATGCCTAAACCTATTTTGTCCTCAACATAGGCTTTTTGTTTCCCCAATTTTTGAGTTTAAAGTCTTAATTTCTTCTAAGTATTAGAAGAGGAATATTTAGTGGTTACTATCCTCAGAAGGAAACATGTTAATAAAAATCTTACTTCTTAATATGCACAAGAATTGTAGTCCGACAGATTTTTCCATGCGCTCCCACTTTTTCCTTCTTTTTTTTTGTAAATGGATTAATTTCCTTTGTTTCTGATATTGTGTGCCTGAGTTTTAGATGTTCGGGATAACAAACAGCGTCTGTGGTGACGTTTTAAGAATTATGGTTCGTTTACACATTGTGAAATTCATGGGGATTTAGCAATCCGTGCGGAAATTCCGTCCGCTTTCGTGCTAGAAAAAATCCCTAGCTTTCCGCAACGTTTTGGTCAAATCAGGACGGAATCTTGGCAAGATTTTTAAATGAATAAAATCGTGAGTATGTATTATCAAAAACTACACGATCTTATAGCTTTGGCTCAAGGATACCCCAGCTTCTATGATCCTGCGCACCCAGGCTATAGGAAACTAAGAAAAAAGGTGTCATTTGGCTCTCTATTGCTCAACAGCTTTCAGAAGAGGGTAAGAACAAAGGTCATGCTGTTGCAATAATTTGAAATCTTTGCCTTAAAACGCAGCGTTATTTCAGCCATAGTTCGAACAGAAACGGACGATTCCGCATGGATTTCCGCAATGTGTAAACGAACCATTAGTGAAGATTATATTGAAATAAAGTCCATTCCCACTGAAAATATATATGCAAGTTAGTGTGACGACATAATTATATAGATGGTGTTTGTTAACCTGCATGTTTAAAATTCAATGGCACATAATTTTAGAAAGAAAGATTCGTCGGTCATCAGGACTTCGGAATCAAAATGTAAGCTAGATCTACAACAACAGAAACATAGAAAATTAATATATTTATACGAAAAAAAAGAAGCAGAAAAAACGTGAATGAAAGCTGAAGCGCATAGAAAATCTGTTTGTTACAATTTTGGTGCATATTATGAGAAACAATTGTTTTAATACCATGTTTCCTCTCTAAATGTCTACCTATTAGAATTTTGATTCCTCAGTTTCTTTATTAATTAATTCCTAGATTTGAAAAAAATTACCCTCTGTTTGATGCAAAATAAAAACTAAACAACATGTAAAACAATAGGTAATTTTCTTGAAGACAGTGAAACTTGCTCAAATTTCAAAATGAATATTTTGGCCCTGTATCCAAGGGTAACACATATAAATAAAAAAAGAAACTTACATTAAAATGCGACATTTAAAATTAAAATTATGTTTTTAGTTTTAGGTTAATGAACTTCAAGTTTTAATTTTTTTAAATAGATTTTTAAGTTTCAAACATTGCATTTTACTGTAAGCTTCTTTTTTTTTTGAATGTGTTTTGCTGGGACAGCTCTTGGGTGCAGGGCCGAAATATTGATTTGAGGTTTGAACAAGTTTCACTGTTTTAAAAAAAAATTCCCTATTGTTTTACCTGTTGTTTGTTTTTATGATGGAAAGGCAATGTGGTCTTCGTCGTTATTTTCTTCATTTGGTACAAAATCTAAGGAAGCCATAAAAATATTGGAATTTTTATAGCAATAGGAAATAGGCTAAATGTAGTAGCTTACCTACAGGGCCTAGAAAATATATGCTGTTGCCCATGAAAGATGGCTGTATAATTGTAGTAACTCTTGGTTCTGGTCGAATCAGAGCTATTGAAGTCGTCTTTTCCATTTAGTCGGACTATACTTATTGATTGTTTACCTGGATGGATACCAGAAAATATGGAAAAACGTTGAAATACGCTAGCAGGTAAAGAGCAGGTAAAGAATGGTGGCAATCAGTAAATTTAAATAATCAGTCATAACATACCCTGAATGGGGCTACAGATTTAACAACAAGGAAACAATTCCATTCAATATATCACCACAGCAGAGTAGGCTACAGATGAGTAAAAAGAGGGGGGGGGGAGAAGAAAAATCCACATGAAGAACAAGATAGATTTTTCACTTTATGGGATTTATTTCTTGAATTCCGATTTTTCTCACCTAAAAGATTTTAGAAATTTTGTCCAGAATGGGACGACAAAAAAACAGAGAGTTAATAACACTAAATATATATGAAACTTAAAACTTTGAAAATTACAAACAATTCGCAAAAAACAAAATACTTAGTACTCTTGTCCATAAGTTTATAGAGGTCGATGTTTGAATGTGATATATTAGCACTGCTAGGAGTCTTTAATCACTTTTGTTTATTTCTTTTAGGGCTAAAGAAAACTCATTTTCCTCAACTCACTGACTTGTTTATTTGTTTGTTACTTAATTTTGTTGAATTTGTGAGCCGTTTTTCGACCACTTCTGAATGTTCAATTGCTTCCAAACTTTATCGGTATATGCAATTCCGATGACAGTACTGTAGCACATTATTTTTTGAAACAGTTCGGGTTTTGATTAAGTATAATTAATAAAACAACATAAACGGGTGCTTGGGAACAGCAAATAGTAGAAAACCAACACCATAATAGGAAACTTGATTGCATACCGGTAAGAACACTTGCTTCTGACTTGGTAATTTAGGTTCGAATCGTAGAAAAGACATTTTTTTTTAAATATGGATTCTCTTTCAAAATAAGAAGTTCATAAATGGTGTCATAAGAATAAATACAATTTTGCCATAATAAAACCGGAAGAAAAAAAAAAGTTGGAAATCATAAACATAAAACAAGCTTCAAGTCATTTTCGAAATGGACGAAAAAGTAGATTTTTTTTTTCAGAATCTATAAATATAAGTGAAAACAAGGGGAGCAAAACAGACTGACATTTGTGCATTTGTAACTTGCTCAATTTGATATCTGTTACATAAAGCACAATCCCTTTTGCGCCCATCGTTTTCATTTGTATTTATAAATTCTGAGCAAAAAATTATTTCCATTTTTTAGTCCATTTTGAAAAAGAGTTGAGTTTTTTTTTATTATCTATATGGGAATAAAGATGAAACAACAAATCCCATTTTGCGGTATTATTTAGTTACGTTGCTTTAGCATTAAGCCTTATTTACTTATTGAGATAGCGTTTGCTTAATTGGGCAATTTTCAATTTAGTGATTGATTAATGACACGATCTTTTTTTTTTTTTATCTTTATTTGTCTTAATCGTAAAGATTGAGTATGAAGTTTGAATGTAACGGCTATAGTACACAATTCCTTTTTTAATCAACGCCATATTTTTTCAATGGATAAACCAAGAGCAAAAGCAGTTTTTCTCAAAGCTGTTCACTGTATGAATTTAGCCTGGCACTTTTCAGGTGTTACTTAGAAGCAAAAAGTTAGATGTGTATAGAATATGTGTATTAACTTAAGTGGTTTCAGGAAAGCATAAGCTTTTTAATGTTAATTCATATAAAAAATTTTCATCAAAACAAGTTTTTGAAAGAAAAGTAAAGAGCTCCACTAAGCCAAAAATGACCAGAAATAAAATCAAATAACGTTCCAAGCGTAAAACTACATCGTCATTAAATAAGTAAATAAAGCTAAAAGCGACTTGAAATTACAATAAATAACCGAGTGAAAGTCAAAACGAGCTAAAATTAACATGAGTTGGGCTGACAACCCCCTTGCCTTCTCAAGACCAGAACATAACTTGCACTTTACTGAAAAAGCTAAAAATGACCATGGATTGTCAGGTTTTTTATGAATATACTAATATTTATTCCTTAAAGTCAAAATAATTTGTGTTTATTAAAGTAAAAAAATGAAAGCATTTTAAATATATATTGTTTTAAGCATTTTTTGATAAAGCAAAGAGCCACAGAAAATCAATAACAATAACATAAACTTCGGAAAGTAATACTTCATGTCAATACAGTTAGACGTAGCCCCATAGAAAAGTCGAGCAAGGCAATCACAGGTTAAAATGAGGAACAATGTACTGTAAAAGGGAACTACGATATCTTTTGGTTGAGGAAGTGAAGTTTTCCTGAGTTATGTGTCTACCGGCATTCGTTCCAGTTAGTCTAGTATCGCATTTGGTTTCCCAGTTGTTTTGGTAGGTAAGAAGAATGTGACGGTAAAAGCTGGACTCTCGTCATTTCAGTCCAGAGCCTACGGAGAGGTTATGTCATTTCGTCCCACTAAAGCTGATTCAAGCTTTCTCATTAGTAGTTAATAACCAAGAGTAATTGTTAAAGCTGTATATAATTTTTTTGTAATTTAACGTTGACCTGCTAACATGTGACGTTTTGTAATCGCAAGTTCAAGAATAATAACAATTATGTTTTTAGGTCATTTTAATACATATAAAATACTATTTAAAATGAAAAATTTCTTAGACGAAAATTGTCGTGTTCAGTGCGTTCTGAGCTTCAGAAATGCTGCAAAAACTGGTATCATGTCAAAACATTGCCAAAATCAAACCGACATTTGTAATAATTGGACAGACTTATTCCAGTAAGGCTATGCAAAAATGAAAAAAAAAGAACCAATCTATAAAAATTTCTTAAAAAATACGTATTAAGAAAATAGTATCCCTTCGGAATCAACCTTCCTGCTACGGTAGAGTCAATATTTTATAATAATTATTAGCCAATGGGTGTCATATAAGATTGTGGGCACTAATAAGTTGCTGCCACGAGAAAATAATGCTCCACCCTTTTGGAATCTATTGTTTGAGCGATAGACCTCCTCTGAAACTATTTAGGTTTTACGATAAATGACGGAATTTAGTAAGTAGGGAAACATTGTCTAGTGGAAAACTTTGCCGACGGCTTACAGGGCCTCAAGATCTTTATTTATTTAAAAGTGTAGCTACTTTAGCGAGTGACGATTGTGTTTAGTGATGTATGATTGAATTTAGTAAGGGATGAAGTCTTGATGAATAAGTGGCAAAAACTTTGTAGATGGCTTATAGGGCCTCAAGACATTTATTTATTTTAAAAAGTATATTACTTTAGTGAGTGACGTATGACATAACTTGTAAGTGATGTCATCTTGTCGAACAAGTGCCAAAAACCTTATAGACAGCTTATATTTAAAAAGCATAATTAGCTTTTTAATATTTATACTTAATCTTCAGTATCTTGCATTGCCTTGTCCGTTTATTCAATTTATTTTCTTTTTTATGGCTGTATAACCAGTGGCGGATCCAGGGGTCGAGGGGGTGCCCCCCCCCTAGCGTAGTCTAAAGTAGAGTAATTTACTTAATTAACTCAAATTGACGTTAATTAAACTTGCTTCTAACGCAAGTTTATCGGATCAATCTATTTTGCCCCCCCCTAAGTTTTCTTCGGATCAACCTATTTTGTCCCCCCTCCCCTTAAAAAAATTCTGGATCCGCCCCTGTGTGTAACAATCTCTCTC
The DNA here is from genome assembly GCA_027921565.1 of Artemia sinica. Lineage (NCBI taxonomy): Eukaryota > Metazoa > Arthropoda > Branchiopoda > Anostraca > Artemiidae > Artemia > Artemia sinica. The sequence continues at coordinate 33,257,285 of CM051262.1, forward strand.
AATGTCTTCAGTTTACTATTTAACACCGCTTTGACCAACAAGGTTGTGATATTGATGTTATCTTCATTTTTTTTTACACTCTTGTGCTAATTGTCAGCTACTTTGGTGAATAAAAGATTCATGCTCTATATATTATTCCTTGACAAAAACATATAGTTTCTGATGAATTAAAAGGCTAACATATGCTCTCACTTTTAGATTATGAAGCTATAGTGAAGCTCACAGATGGGTTTAACGGTGCAGATTTGCGAAATATATGCACAGAAGCAGGTCTATTTGCAATCCGTGCTGATCGTGACTACATTATTGAAGAGGATTTGATGAAAGCTGCTAGAAAAGTATCGGATAATAAGAAACTTGAGTCGAAACTTGATTACAAACCAATTTAAAATATAATTTCTTCTGCTTCATTTTTGTTTCTGTGGTTTCTGCTTTGTTTCATGAATACAAATTTCTTTTTGTCATCTTTTGTTTCCTTGGTTGAAGTTTTTTCTAAAGTGGAATTGATCTCAGATTGTAATGTCACAAAGAGTGTGCGGTAAAATAAGAGTTTAATTGGAATCATCTCATGTATGCTATGTCTTCATGTCAAATAAAGAGCTCCAACTAGTACTTGTCTTAGATGAAGTGTGCTTTGACAATCAAATTATTTTATTTTGTATATTTATTTATTATTATTATTCTGGAATAAGACACTTTTTTATATATACTATTATATGCAAAAACGCCTGACAGACAGCGCACATGGCTATTTTCGTACTAATTTTAAGCAACTGAAAATACGACACCAATTTTCACTGGTGCTTTGTTGTTGTTAAACCCACTCTTTGTCGATTTTTAAGAAATTGCTCTTTGGATAGAGCCTCCAGAAATATCAGTTAGTTATTATCCGAAGGTATCTTTTGATTCTAAAGTGAATAAAATACGAATTAAAAGTAAATTTGCGTCGGCCAGACAACATAAGTGTTTCATAAAACTTTGGTGGGTTTTGGCGACACCCTGTTTTGATGTTTTGATTGAACCCTGTAGTTGTCAATTCCTTCAAGCCTTTAAAATTGTATGTCCCAGGAAGAAGTTTTTTCTTCAAAAAACCTTGCCATTTTCCTAAGAGATTCTCCTAAAAATCACTATTTTTTCTTAAAATCTGCTTATTTTCTATTTTCTGACATTCCATCAATGTAATTAATTTCGAGAACGTGTAATATTTATGGTCCAAAGCATAAAACCTGGATTATTTGTTTCCGATTTATTTGAAGGTTAGGACAATATGATTCTGGAAACGAAATTTTATTCAACTGAAATGCACATCAGAAATCAGTGATGTATGTACTTAGCACTAGCATCTAATTCCTGTTTGCTGGTTTCAAACGTTCTGTGCGAGTTTTGTTTACAAGTCGTTTTCTGTAACAGAGATGAAAACAAACGCTTCGTAGCATCAAATTCAAATCAGAAACCAATAAAAAGGATTGCAAGCCATAGGCATCTTCTAAGGTGGTTATAGTTTTATAGCCGAATCTCACTCTAAAGCATAAAATTTTTACTAGTGCTGATACTGTAAAACTAGAGAACGGCAATTAAATTGGAGTTAACATTGCAATTTGGAATGTACCAACATAGCACCCGCCAAGAAAGGAGCAAACGGCAGGCTCTAATTTATTTACGTGTGAGACTGCTAAACTGAAACGATCAATTACACAAGAATAACTTATGTCGGTATCTGGTAGCATTTTGGACCCGTGAGAAAACATCCATTTTAAAACCCCAAATTTTTCTGCGTACTACTATAAGGCTGATTTTGAAAGCTGTAAAATTGACGGAAAATCTTCATATAGTTCAACATAAATGGTGAAAAGTCGGAGTCTAAAAATTATAGATCGATAGCTAACTGGTCTCTATTTTTCAGAGTTTGTTGAAAATATTAATAATCCAGATTCAAAATTATATAATTTAGGAGTAATTCTTAACACGGATTTGCCAAAAAAAGATCATCTATCAAACAGCTTTTAGAAGTAATGGACAATTTTTATAAAAAGGCAACGATTTAATTAGATCTGACAACATTTCCGAGGGGTTTAAGGCTCTCTTCCAAAATTCCTATATTTTGTTTCGTTTTAAGGTTTTATCGTTAAGGTCAATCGAAATAATGATTATGAGTCTTAAGTTAGTTTCAAATGACAACTTTTTCCACAATACTGTTTTTTTTTTACTTTGGGTTACTATGGGCCCTGGTTCGCTCTTTACTAGGTTGCATTTGTCGCTCCAGCCATGATTATGCGTTTTTGGAAATTTCTTATGAAAGAAATTACCAGTCAGATTTAATGGATACCCCGAACCTCCCTTTATTAGGAAGTTGAGCTCTAATTTCATCCTTTTGCTGAGAAAATGTTGAATTTGGAAGATTTATGCTGTGTTTCGAAAAGCAAATACACTAAATAAGCTATTTCTCTCGAAGCATTGCTGAACGAAAAGCAAATACTGATTTAAAGTGTCGAGTTTGAGTGGGGGTTAGACCTTGTTGCATTTAGGGTGACTGGGTAGGCTATTAAAGACGGGCAGAAATTTTCTTTTTATTTCAATGAAAGTGAAGAACATCATTGAAACTTGAAACGAATACAAATTATTCCATATATGATGGGGGTTGCAATGCTCTTTATGCTATAGTCTGAATAAGAAGTTTAAATACAAATGGGAATAAAAAGTAGGTTGAAAAAGCCCTTAAAATTTAACGCAAAGAGGGGAGGGGGTAAACTCCGTCTCGTACGGGTTTTAGTCTCTTCGTTTTAAGTTATTGTGTTGTTCTTTACTTAGAAATTCTCTAAGACCACACTGTCTTTCTATGACGCACAAATAATGGTTCAAATAGGGATAAATCCTTTTATTAGACAGTGAAAAACAATGATAAAAATTCTGGATATTTCGATCACATACACAGCGACTGTCATCAGCAGATTAACTCTGCTGATATGCTGATGACGGTCGCTATGTATGTGATCGAAATATCAAGAATTTTTATCATTGTTTTTTACTGTCTAATAAAAGGATTTATCCCTACTTGAACTGTTATTTGTATGTTTTTACTTTAAATTGAAAAAACTTGTTTTTATTTGATGGGATTAGGAAGCCGATATTGATAACCGTATCGCAATTTACACCATAAGGGAATTCCTTCTTTTTTTTATTCTTTTTTTTATAGATAAAGAAATGAAGGATATATGCTCTTATTGCCTTTGAAATATTCTGAGTGTACTGTTTCAAGAATGGATAGGTTTCATCGGAGGAAAATTGGATCAAACATAACTCTACTTTTACTTGGTCTGCTTCAAATAATAATATGGGTAAGATTTTTTTTATCCTTGATACTTTTGCATTTTAAAAAAAGTCATCCATTTAGATGCTGTAGAAATTATGTGAAACTTATTTTTTCAACTAAATATGAATAAGCAACCACAAAATGTATAAATGAAAAGCAAAGAAAACTACTACTAAAATGTCTAAAATTACCAATAAAGTCTGTGAACTCCCATATTCCGGATGTTTGGTTTTGCAGAGGGAAATTTTTTTAACCGGAAAATAAATTAAGAAAAGGCGAAATACAAATGAATTTTAAGATGAAAAGGCTTTGCAGAAAATAAATAAAAAAGAAAATCTGGCATAAATGAACAAAAATTTTTAGGAAAAGAAATGCTGAAAAGGAGGAAATTGAAGGCATTCTACTGCGTCCCGACTGAACAAGAAACGGGAAAGGGGTATGCAAAAGAAAAAAAAATTAAAATGGGCTCCTCTGCAAAGCAACCAAATATTGCCATCTGGTATTCAATGAGATAACATACAAAAACAATTTACAGGTTAGTTAATTAGCGGAGATGATTATGCTAGTGAAAATTTTAGACAAAATGGGACAGACGCAAGCGTCATTAAATGTAATGAAACACATTCCAAGTAGCATGCAAGGACTGAAAGATAGAATAGAAGACTTTCTAATGCTATGCAAAACGCCATTCAGTTGCTTGGAAACCGTCTGACAATAATAGAATTGAACATGGCAAAGTTCCTTCTGAAATGGAAATAACATCACACAAAAAAGGAGCAGCTAGAAAAAGACATTTAGAAAAGTGATATTGTGATGTATGGTTTTAGGCCAAGAAACAGAGGCCCTTCGTTATGTCGTGATATTATTTCGTATCTAAACGCAAAATTCCGAACCGCGGGATAGGTCTTCGTGATAAAAAGGACATTTTTTGTTTGAGAGCTGATGGTGAGACGCCGCCTGTTTTAGTGAAGCTTTCGTGTAAGAGCTGCCGTTACTTTATTTTAAGAGTGTCACGATTTTTGCGACCAGACGGTTTAAACGTAGCGCTAGATTATACCAAAAAGGAACTTTTCTGTACAATCTAAGAAGAAACTGTGGAAGTTTTTCCTTTTTAAGATTACTGCTGCTGCTAATAACCCACCGCCGCAACAAGCCACCTGAGGCCTACACAGCTACACACCCTCCTCCTCCTTCCCAATCTATTCAAACTCTCTCTCTTTACACCCTCCCAGGAAGTTCCCATTTCCCTTAAATCTTTCTTTATGACATCCTCTCACCCCAACCGCAGACGACCTGTTTTCCGTTTAGCCCTATATGGTTGGCCAAACCGGACAATTTTTAGAAATCTGGCATCTTTCAACCGCAGAGCGTGCCCTAGCCATCACAACCTTTCTCTCGTTATAGCCCTAGATAGCGGGATTGAACCGCACTTTTCGTACAGCCTACACTTTGAAATACAGTCAGTCAGCAGGGTACTCAGAACAATCCGTAGGCAATTTCTCTGGAAAACATCTAGCAAATCTTCATTCGCTTTTCGGAGCGCCCATGCTTCAGAACCATGTTTGACCAGTGTTGTAACTGGTAAAATTGGGTATTTACGTATTTTACCGTAATTTTACGGACCCCCGTAAAATTGGTATTTTACGTAATTTACCTATTTTACGTATTTTACCGGTATTTTACATATTTTACCGGTATTTTGCATATTTTACAGGGGCTTGCAATTTTTACAGCACAAAAAAAAAACAAAGAGGCTGGCAGTAACAGGTTTGAATTTTTTTTTTTTTTTTTTTTTTTTTTTGTGTGTGTGTGTGTGTATAGCTGTATTACGCAGTTTAAAATGACCGTCTTTCTGACTTCTATAAGTTCGAAATGGTGAAATAGTAGCTGAAATAAAATTATATTAGTTTTGTGAGCTGTTAAAGACAGAAAGGGCTACAGGCAGGATTGACATATGACAAACAAACAAAAAATACTAAAATTAAATAGCATAAAAAAACGAGGGTATAGTCAGCCAATGGACAGAAAAGAAGCAAAAATGACAGAAGTAGATATTTTGTCAGGGACTTCCACCCTGCCGTCTTCAGTGCTAAAAAAATAGAAAAGGAAAACTAACCTCTTGAAGTAATTCTTAACAAAGCAAAAGAAAAACTGTCAAACAAACCAAGCTATAATAAACAAAAGCCTATTTACCAATTAGATTAGGCAAGAAATCTCTGCTTAAAGATTGAATTAGCTTGTCTACCGACCTAATTCTCATTAAAAGTATGGTAAGATGATATTAATTTAAAATGATGAAAAAATGCTATTTGAATCCTTTTATTTTAAGTTATTGTAAATTGGGTTTAGAGCAGTAGCTCCAGTATCTCTATTTAAAGTAAGGTCTATTTAAAGCATTAATGGATTTTTAGTTTCAATTGCCTTCCTAAAAGAATGTGGGAAGTCATTTGCTTGAGATATTAAAGTTGCCTCATCCCAAAGAACTAATTGATCTGGATTTGAAACGTTCTAGAGGGCCAAAGCTGAATCAGTATCCTCATTTTATTTTAATTTTCATATCCCTGAGAAACATTATGTTCATGCCGTTGTTCCCCTGGAGCCGACGATCACCTTCCTCTCCGGAAAATACCCTCGTGAAGAATTTATCCCTCCCCAACGGAAATCCTCTATTTTCCCCTGGATAATTTCGGATCTTCATTAGAAGGGAAATTGAAATTTCTGCTCTCCTATTTCAGTCAGAGGCAATCGTATACCGTTGCTTATAGTTAATCTAAGTCCAAGAAATTCTTTCCTCTCCCTTTGATTCCGTGTTCTTCCATTGTCTTTCCTGTGCTCCTTAAGACAAAGTCTATCAAAATAATCCATATAAAGGGGGTTAGATCACAACCCTGCTTAACTCCTGATTTAATACGAAACCAGCAGCTAAACCCATTTCTTACTTTAACCGCAGCAGTGCAATTCTCGTACATGACTCTAATCACTTTAATGTATTTGTCTGGTATACCATACAAGGACAAGACCTTCGCAAAAGCTCTTCTATCAACAGAATCGAACGATTGCTCTTACTTGCTCACAATAAAAATACGTTGTGACACTGAAATCTTTCTTCAATTTTACACTTTTGAATAGCAAAATCGTTTTCTAGATATTAATAATGGCCTTCTCCTGCGAGATGGGACTAGCTTTTGGGTTTGGAATTGCTGGGATTTTGTATTGCTATGCGTTAATTGTGCTTGGCATTGAAGGTATAACCGTTTTCACAAGACCCGACCTTTCTAAAAAACGGTAAGTAATCAATTTTTTTTATATAGTTTCGCACGATTTCAGAGCAATTGTTATTCGAGTATTATCTGTATAAACCAAGGATAAACAACGTTTCTTAGGGCAGGGCGCGGGGGAGGTGCTTTCATGAGAATTTTTTGGATCTTAATTAGTTTTTAAGTAGTGGTTATTAACATTCAAACCCTCTGACACATTTTAATAATATGTTTTAATATTGTTTTTACATTTACATTTAATAATACACATTTAATAACTACATTTTAATAAATTTTTTTACGACCCTAGACTGCCTTCTTGTAAGAATTTTCATCTTAAAATGAAACTGTTTTCCTTGTACTAAGTAGTTCATGAGTAATTTTGGATTAAAAAATATTCAATCCTTTGAATTAGGATAATTCTTTGATTTTTAGTTAAAGTAAGCCACCACTATGAAGTGAGAATCCTTCTTGTTGTTTTTTTATTCGTCAGGTAAAAGGAAGCAGAAGGTAAACATTCCAGATAAAAAAATTTTGTGGGCCTATTGCTCTTGACCTATCTAGACTTTTTAAGCAGCTATTTGGACAAACACGTAACAATGGAAGCCTAGAAAAAAGAAAAAGAAAAGATTTTGCAAAGTAAAAACAAAGAAAAGTATAATAGTAGTTCAATAAATAAAAAGGCTCTTCATGTCCAGTAACAGGATTTTAGGTAACAATGTCAGTCTTTGCCTGAAATTTCGGTTTTAGGTATAAATTCTCTTCCTTCTTGAGTAGCTGACGGCCTTTGAAAAACATAATGTCTTAGTTTAGGGTGCCCAGCGCGTCTTTTTGGTGTAAAGCTTATCATTATTGATCACCGATTTCTGGTGATTTTTTTTGGTGATTTATGTGAAATACTGGAGATTTTATTGGTGAAAATCTGGGGATTTCTGGTGATTTTCTTAGTGAAAAACTTGTGATCTTTATTTGGTTGTGGTGGTAACCCTGAACATGGATAGTCTTATTTCCGAAAACTAAAACCTAAATTTATTAAAAAAATTAAATATTAATAATAAAATCAGATTTATTTTCAAGGTGGATGTTCTTATTTCTGAAAACTAAAATCCAACTTTATTTAAAAAAAAAGTGAAATGTTATTAATTGAATCAGATGTATTTTAAACGTGGATGTTCTTATTCTGAAAACTAAAAACCCAATTTTATTAAAAATCAGATATTATCAATAAATCATATGTATTTTAAACGTGGATGTTCTTGTTTCTGAAAACTAAAACCCGACTCTATTAAAAAAATCAAGTATTATAAATAAAATATGTTAGGTTAAATATGTCAGTGAGTTATATATTTCTGTATATAACTTATATATTCAGTGAGTTATATATATTTATAAGTAGTAGCTTAAATTTTCAGTGAGTTCTATATTTCTGTATATAACTTATATATTCAGTGAGTTATATATATTTATAAGTAGTTTGCATGTTTGGGTACCTCCATAGGAGGCACGGACCAAGGGGGACCTTGTCCCTGGGGGTCCATAATAGAATCTGGGACACCCTCGCCCGGGGTCATAAATACAGGCGGAGGAGGAAGAAGGCCCCTCAAATGTACACTCAAAGTCCCATGAGTTGCAAACCTTCTCCAGTAATGGGTTAAATTGCATGGTGATGCAGAACACCATCGCGGGAGGATCCTCTATAGGAGGACAACTGTGGCAGGACGTAAGATCCAGATCTATGGACAACGGCCTCTGCAAAGGGTTGCCTCGACCTTTTCGGGGTACCTGCAAGACTGGGGACCTTGCGGTCATCTCTATTCCCCCTTGAGGAGTGGCGCCCCTCGAGGAAATTATAGCCTAGTAAACGACACAGCATTCGCACAGGATTCTGACTAATGGACAATTCTTCTGGGCTTGGTATGTTTTGATGGGCGTCTTTGGGCTGAAAAACCTCTTCCTAGCTAATTTATCTATTATGGGTTGCCTCCCCGTTGTAGCATAATATTTGTAGGCATGAATATATAATGAGTCGGAGGTAATAGGCTTGAGAACGTCTGTGCAGGATTTCGACTCTTGTTGATAGAAGAGCATCGCCAAGTGCTGAAAACCATGTTGTGACCAAGATGGGCCCAGGATTGCACAAAGCCTCCATTCATGGAAGTCCAAGGGACTTCTGGCTGTCCGGTTCTAAGCCGGCTTAAGCACTTCGGTGTAGACTTGAGAAGATATGTGATCCCCGTCCTGCACTGGTATCCGGGATCATTGCTTTTCCTGAGGCGAAAATAATTTCAATGATTTAAAGAGCATGAAAATTGGAACTTGGAATGTTACGACATTAAAAAATGACTATCGTATCGACATTTTGACTGACGAATTCAGACGATTAAAACTGGATTTATTAAGAGTTTCAGAAACTCATATCCCAGGGGTAGGAAGCATGAAATTAGGTGATATAGAATTCGTTTACTCAGGCACGAAGGATGGGTACATAGACAGGGAGTAGGGCTCATGATGAGTAAGGAAGCTGATAAGTCTTGTTTAGGCTGGGAAGGTATTAATAATAGAATACTAATTGCTCACTTTATGACTTGAAAGTTCAGGGTATCAGTTATAATAGTATACACCCCTGTAGAACCGACTGACGGAGATACTAGGGACTCAGATGAATTTTACTTACAGTTACAGGAGGAAATAGACAAGGTCCCAGGTAGAAATATATTGTTATTACTGGGAGATTTTAACGCCCTGGTTGGTAGAAATAGGGATAGAGGGTATCCCAGCCTAGGTAAATTTGGTGTAGGGAAAAGAAAACAGCAATGGATACAGACTTTTTGCAATTTTGTAGGTATAACAATCTAGTTATAACCAATACGGTGTTTGGTCATAAAATGGCTCATAAGTTAACGTGGTATTCACATGACGGTAAGACAGCAAACCTTATTGATTATGCTATAGTAAACCGAAGACTGGCAGGATCAATACAAGATACTAGGGTATATAGGAGTGCTGTTATTGATGTTAAAAGTAAAGATCACCATCTAGTAGTGTCAAGTGTTAAGGGGTAGTGTCAAGGGGTAGTCTCCCGGGAAGTTATGATGTTGGTAGACTCCAGGATGAGAATTTGAGAGAAACTTTCCAGGAACAGTTGAATACTAAACTTAAGAGTTTTAAAATTTGATAATGTAGAAGATGGTTGGAATAATTTTAGAAAAATAATTTTGTTAAGTTGCTGAAGGTGTATTTAGGGAAGAAAAAGCTAGTACTGCAGCTAAGAATATTAGTGAAAAGCTTTATGTTTAATAGAAAGGAGAAAGGACTTGTACAAGAATTATCTGAGTGATAAATCGTATGAAAACAAAAGAAATGTAAAGAAAGTGGAGAAAGCATTAAAATATGAACTAAGGAGGTGTGAAGTGGAGGCCATGGATAAAATTGCCGAGGATCTGGAAGATGCAGCTAGAAGGCATTATAGTAAAATTTTGTACTGGCACGTTAACAAATGAGAGGGGGTAGACAATCCGGACTTGTCCGAGTTAAAGATAGGAATGGGGTTGCAATTAGCGATAAGGAAAAAACTAAAGAGAGATGGGCCGAACATTTTGAGAACTTGCTTAACCGAGATAGAGTTTGCAGGAAAAAATATAGAGGAAAATGAAAAATTTTGTGATACTTTGGATGTGAAGGAAGATTTGTTTTGTGAGAAGGATTTAGCAACAGTACTAAAAGGATTAAAGAATAATAAGGCTCCAGGTGCTGATAGGGTGGTAAATGAGTTTTTCTTAAATATGGTGGCTCTGAGGTCAGAAATAAGTTATTGAAGATTATGAATATGATTTTTGAAAAAGGGGAAGTACCTAACGATTTTAGGAAAACCTTAATTAAGCCACTTTATAAGAAAGGTGATAAAAGTGAGTGTGTTTGATTATTTAGGCATTAGTCTGGTCTCTGTAGGTAGTAAATTACTTAGTAATATGATACTTTTTAGACTGAGAGACGCCATAGACAAAGTTTTAAGAGAAGAGCAGTGCGGTCTTAGAAAAGGTAGAGGATGTGTCGACCAAATTTTCCCTCTTAGGCTAATAAGTGAGAAGTGCCTGAGTTTTCAAACACCTTTGGTCCTCAGTTTTATAGACTACGAGCAAGGGTTCGATTCTGTTGATAGAAGGGCTTTAGTAAAGGTTTTATCCTTGTATGGTATACCAGACAAATACATTAAAGTGATTAGTGCTATGTACGAGAATAACACTGTGCTGCGGTTAAGGTAGGAAATGAGGTTAGCAGCTGGTTTTGTATTAAATCAGGAGTTAAGCAGGGCTGTGTTCTATCCCCCTTTATATGGATTATTTTGATGGACTTTGTTTTAAGGAGCACAGGAAAGGCAATGGGACACCACGGAATCAAATGGGGAGGAAAAGGTCTCCTGAACTTGGATTATGCTGATGATTTAAGCATCCTAAATGAAAGTGTGAGCAAAATGAATGAGGTTTTAGAGGTTTTGCGAGTTCAGGGTGCAAGAATTGGTTTGAAAATTAATGTTAGGAAGACTAAGTCACTAAGGCTAGGAATAAGTGAAGATGAAAAGGTGACGTTGGGTAATGAAAAGATTATCAGGTGGGCAGCTTCACTTACCTTGGTAGTATTATTAGTAAAGATGGTGGGAGCAGTGAAGATGTTAAAAATAGAATAGCCAAGGCTCAGGGTGTTTTTTCACAGTTAAAAAAAAAGTCTGGAAGAAAAGGAAGATAAGTCTGCAAACCAAGATTAGAATATTAGAAGCTACAGTGATGACAGTGGTCAAATGTGGCTCTGAAGCATGGACGCTCCGAAAAGCGGATGAAGATTTCCTGGATGTTTTCCAGAGGAATTGCTTAAGGATTGTTCTGGGTACCCAGCTGACTGACCGTATTTCAAAAAATAGGCTATACGAAAAATGTGGTTCAATACCGTTCTCTAGGGCTATAATGAAAGAAAGGTTGAGGTGGTTAGGGCACGTTGTGCGGATGAAGGATGACAGATTGCCGAAGGTTGTTCTTTTTGGCCAACCATCTAGGGCTTAACGGAAAGCAGGTCGTCCCCGTCTGGGGTGGGAGGATTTCATAAAGAAAGATTTAAAGTAAATGGGAACTTCGTGGGCGGGTGTAAAAGGGGAGGCTTTGAATAGATTGGGGTAGAGGAGGATCATGCGTAGCTGTGTTGGCCTCAGGCGGCTTGGTGCTGCGGTGAGTTGTTAGTAGTAGTAGTAGTAGTAGTAGTAGTAATTGATGTTCTTATTTCTGAAAACTAAAACCCAACTTTATTAAAAAATTAAATATTATTAATAAAATTAGATGTATTTTAAACGTGGCTGTTCTTTTTTCTAAAAACTAAAACCCAACTTTATTTAAAAATCAAATATTATGAATAAAATCAGATGCATTTTAAAAGTGGATGTTCTTATTTCTGAAAACTAAAACCCAACTTTATTAAAAATCCTATATTATTCACAGAATCAAATGTATTTTAAAAGTGGATGTTCTTATTTCTGAAAACTAAAACCCAACTTTATTTAAAAAAAAGAAATATCATTAATAGAATCAGCTGTATTTTAAACGTGGATATTCTTATTTCTGAAAACTAAAACCCAACTTTATTAAAAAAATCAAATATTATCAATAAATCATATGTCTTTTAAACGTGGATGTTCTTGTTTCTGAAAACTAAAACGCAGCTTTATTAAAAAATCAAATATTATTAATAAAATCAGATTTATTTTAAACGTTTATGTTCTTATTTCTGAAAACTAAAACCCAACTTTATTAAAAAATTAAACATTATTAATAAAATTATATGTATTTTAAACGTGGCTCTTCTAATTTCTGAAAAATAAAACCCAACTTTATTGAAAAAAATCAAATATTATTAATAAAATCAGATGCATTTTAAACGTGGATATTCTTATTTCTGAAAACTGAAACCCAACTTTATTAAAAATCCTATATTATTCATAGAATCAAATGTATTTTAAACGTGGATGTTCTTATTTCTGAAAACTAAAACCCAACTTTATTAAAAAAAATCAAAAATTATTAATAAAATTAGATTTATTTTAAAACGTGGATGTTCTTATTTCTGAAAACTAAAACCAAACTTTATTAAAAAATCAAATATCAAGGAGGCACACTTGTGCCTCTATAAAGAGGCGACCCACCACAATGTTAAGCGATTTCCGGTCCTAGCGGTCGCAGAGAGACAGCGGTAGTCGCATTTTGTAGCCCATGCTCAAACTAAGAAACGTGCAAAATTTCACCCCCCTCCGACTTTATCTTCATGGGTAAAAGTGGGCCGGAAGTTTCGACCCTCCGACCACAGCCCCCCTTTAACGTTGTCCGATTGTGTTGAAATTTAGAGGTTAAGCTTTACTAGGGCTCGGGAGCTTATCCTCGAAATTTCAGCTCAATCCGATCACTTCTTCCCTGTTTTCCAAAAACCCAAATATAGCCACTTAAAGTTCATTTCTCTTTTTTTTTTTCTTATTCACGCCTACAGGCCACAGTTGGCAACTGATCCGGGTGAATGAGGACTCATTCGAAGCAGAATTCGACCTGTTAGGGCCTTTTGATATTTTCAGACCGAAAAAATTATCCCCCGAATTTACATTTACGAAAAACCTCGTTGTCCTATAATAGCCCATGTTAATTTTTCCCACCACAACCCTCCTTTAACGTTGTCTGATCGGGCTGAAATTTAGAGGATAAGCTTTCCTGGGGCCTGGGAGCTTATCCTCGAAATTTCAGCTCAATCTGATCACTCCTTCCCTGTTTTCCAAAAAACAAATATCAAGTTTTGTGGGAATTTGCTTGCGTCAAAAATAGATTCCATTTACTAAAAAACAATTACAATTGTGTCTCTTTAGTCCAGCAGTTGATACTCCAGACTGTCAGGCGGAAAATCCGGGTTCCGTATTATTCCGTATATGAAAGGGGCTGTGCCCTCCTCAACGCCTCGCTCTTTACGCTAAAGTTTGACTTTCTCACAGCTCTTTTTTTTAAACAATAAAAACTTTAGCGTAAAGAGCGAGGCGTTGAGGAGGGCACAGCCCCTTTCATATACGGAATAATTTCTGTTCGTTTTAAGATTTAATGTCGCTCCTTACTTTCAGTTTAAAGAACTTTTTTTTTTTATTTAAAGGCTGCGAAAGCGGGGGGTTTGGGGGGCGGCAGCCCCCCAACTGTGCCTCCTAATCCCTGTACGTTTTAAGGTTCGACCTTGTAACTCAGCCTCTTTAACTCTTTAGAAAACGTAGTTTTTTTTCAAATAATTATCAATAAATCAGATGTATTTTAAACGTGGATGTTCTTGTTTCTGACAACTAAAACCCAACTTTATTAAAAAAATCAAATATTATTAATAAAATCCGACTTATTTGAAAATCAAAACAAACTATGAGCATATGAACTTTCAAAAAGGTAGCAAAGCAATATCTGAAGAGCAACCTATATTATTAATTTAGAAATTTAAAGTTAAGTTTTGGGAGAGACTTTGAACTAGCCGGAAGGCACTATATATATACTTTTAATGCTACCACTACAGTTACTGTAACTAATGACTCTAAGGGTATTAAGCTGAAACTTATAGGGAATGTTAAGGAGTTTCAATGAAACGGAAAAAACTGTATACATGCAGGTTTTCAAAGGGGCGTATAAGCAATATCAATGGCAACACCACTCTATAATAGCTAGAAATATTAATGAAACTTCTAAAGGAGCTAATTTGATTCAAAATTGAAAACTCTGGTGCCCTATTTAAGAGTAAAAAGAGATTGGAGGGCAAGCAACAACTATTTCTTTAGAGATATTAGGTATGTCAACTCCCCGAAAATATTCACTTGGCCCATTATGCTTTAAAACTGAATTTTTACTTTAAAATAAATCAAAAAATAAATAAAATAAATCACCTCAGCAATATATCGAGAACGACGGGGGGTATGAAGTTGAAACTTTTGGGGATACTACTATTACTACTTCTACTCTTGCAATTTAAATAAATAAAAAGAATGTGAGTGTATCTAGGTTGTCAAAATGCATAGATAGAATGTTTTGGGAATGATGTTATGTTTAATTTTCAGGTCAACTTCAGAAGCTATAAAATCAAAATTAAAAAATACTGTTTGTGTCAGGATTAAAAAATTGTTGAAAAAGTTTCTCCAACATACAAATAGCAACGCATACTATGGATTTTTATAGAAAAAAACGAAAAGATGTAAAATATTATTTTCCCATGAAAAAGACTATGTCAATAAAAAATGAACAGAAATTAATTAAAAAAAACTTTTGCCACAAAACAAGTTTTTCAAAGAAAAGTTAAGGGCTCCATTAAGCCACGAATGAGCAGAAATGAAGTAAAATAATCTTCCAACCGTGGAACTACCACAAATCAGTATCAATAAAAAAAATTAAACTAAAAATGAACAGAAATTGTAATAAATAACCGAGTCAAACTAAAAACGAGCACAAATTAACATGAGTAAAGCTGATAGCCCCCGTGCCTTCTCAAGACCAGAACATAATTGCACTTTACAAAAAAAGACACAAATGACAGTTTATTGTCAGTTTAATTGAAATATACTGATATTTAATCCTTAAGTTTTTGATTTTTTTGTTTATGAAAGTAAGAAAAGAAAAAAAACAATTAAAACATATTTTGTTTTCAGTAAAGCGCAAATTATGTTCTGGTCTTGAGAAGGCTGGGGGTTAGTAGCCCTACTCATGTTATTTTTACTCGTTTTGAGTTTGACTTTTTCAAGAGAACAAAATATTGGAGGGCAAATAGCACCCCTCCAGCAGATTTTTTTTGTCCAAAGGCATCTGATCAAAATTTTGGGATATCCACTAAATTCAGCACAGCTGAGAAATCCAATAACTATACCTCTGGGGATAAGAAAACCCCAATAGTCCCCAGGATATGGGCATAAGCTCGCAACTTGCCCATTGTCAACGTATAAAATCACATATTAGATTCTCCCCATGAAAAACACCCACCCTCTCAAAATACATCAATCAAAGAAAATGTTTGTGTATTTTCCACAACAAACATTATATGTAGGCCTATATAGTATAAACAATCAAATTTCCAGAATAACACAGTCTTTCATAACTTCATAATTCTTATTTCGTTTCTCAGCAACAAATCGCTTCCCCATCCAAGAATCTAAAAATTTTTCTCTTTTTCTTACCTTTAGCCCTTTTAATTTTAAAATATTTATACATAAACTTTTCACATTTCAAGAATAAACACAATCCGACCACTTTCTGAGCCGAAACTCAGCCCGCTTTTAAACCGATTCTAACTCCGGATTAATTCGCCGAATATGCTGACGGGTTCTGATTTTCACACTCTCTCGAAGTACAGATAAAAGCTCTGAATCTTTCATTAGTCCGGGCGCCAGGTGTTGAAAATGTGAAATATGTCACGACGGAATGGGGCAGGTACGAAAATTAGCCGACCCCCCCCCCTAAATCGACCATACTGATTCAAAAAACACAAACGGCACTTGCTTGCGAGGGGTGGAACACTCGAAACTTGACATTTTATTATATTTTGATGTTTCGTGCAAGAAAATACATCTTCCACAAAGATTGAGGTGCAGTTTTCTACTCAAAATACGGGATAGGCCACAGAAGGTCTTTATAACAAACTAACACGATTAGTTAGAAAAAATGGCACCAATGATGCAGGTAAGGAAACCAAATAAAGTCAGAATTAACACTATTTATTTAATATTCACATTCCCAAATTCGTTACGTTTTTTTCCTAGTATTCCTCCATTTCAAGTCATGCACAATTATTTCTCGTGTGAATCAGCCTCGGCCTTGTAGCACTTCTCACAACAAGAGCCCAAAATATCTAAATCTTTATCTGCATGGGCATTTTTGTCCATATGATTTACACTTGCAATATGGAGAAGTTTTCTGAATAGTTGATGACCAAGTAGGAAGGGTTGATTTAACGGATACTGTGCATCTGTCCTTCATCTCTCATCCAAAATCAAGCGGAGAAAGGTACAAGAGGTGAGGCATAAGGGCCTGCAGCATAATGGATCACTGGTAAATGCACCTTTTCACATGTAAGGCAAAGGAGTCGTTGGTTGGAGGCAGGCTCTTCAAAGTTTTCCAAAGTGTGGGATTTACAACTAGTTCATCGATTTTTTTTTTTTGTATTTGCTTCTCAGAAAATAAGGAAAGAAAATAAACTTAAAAAGTAATGCTATGCCGTGAAGTACCAAGAATTTTCTAATGACCATTAAGGACAATCAATTTTATAATAGAATATAACTTTCAAATCTAGGATTTCAAAGCTTTCATTTCCGTCTTTTAAGTGACTAAAAGTCAATGTCAGTATGCCACGAAGCAGCAGAATCTTTTAATTTAGCACTACGAAGTATCTTTTTTCCCTTGGAATTTTTTTTTTACTTTTTTTTGTGATTACAAAAGCTTAAATTAGCCTGATATTACAAAATAATTAGCCAAATAAACATGTTAAATCACAACCAAATTTGATGGGACTGCAAGATCTACTAAATTTGGATATTAACAGGAACCAAATCAACATGCTAAATCACCAAATTTGGAAATGGACGAAAATAAATAAAAAATAAATAACAATTTGACGAAAATTTACTACATTGTCGAAACGTTAGGGGTAACACACCCCTCGCCACCCTCTAGATGCTACTGATCCTATCACCACCCATTAGTTGGTAGTAGGAGTTAATTGTCCCTAAAGACTGTCCGTTCAAGCTTCCCAGAGCTGTCACTGTGGGATTGGAATATCATAGGGTTACAGGAAAGACTTTGAAGGATTACATACTGAATTTGTGGAATATCATCACATATAGAAATTTAGTTGGCAGATAGATGTTGGCCAAGATAATGGGAAACTAGTAAGACTGGAAAGTCTAAGCTCCGTGAAAAAAAGGGATCAAGGAAGCCATCTAGCAACATCTAGACCAAACAATACTGTCCTTTGTATAGCTCTAAATAATTACTACCTGTGTAGCTATATTCCACCTACTATATCATAAAAACTATCAATTACCACAGCTTAGCTAAAAAATATTTGCAACATTGGTCACTACCACCGAATTACCAACAATTGTATTTGTCAATAATGTGTCTGCTGGCAATTTGGTTAATTTGGAATATAGGACCTTGATAAGATAGCTAAGAAATAAACATACCATTAATTCAGAATTCAATACTGTATCTAAATATAAAAATCATTCTTTCAGGAAATTCCTTTAATAAATTTAGGATCAAATTCCAGATTATTAGTTCCCCCTGTAGTATCAAACAGTTCGTAGTAACGAACTGTAAGTAAGGAGCGACCCGGCTCAATGGTAACCAAAACTCTAAAAAACGGAATTTTGATACCAATAGATACATCAAAAGAATCAGATTTTAATTCTGATTTCAAATATATAAGTTTCATCAAGTTTAATTTTACCACTCAAAAGTTACGCGCCTGAGAAAATTTGGCTGATTTTCGAAAAAAGGGGGAAAGACCCCCTAAAAGTTATAGAACCTTAATAAAAATAACACCATCATATTCAGCGTATCAGAGAACCCTACTGTAGAGGTTTCAGGCTCCTATCTACAAAAATGTGAAATTTTCCATTTTTTGCCAGAAGAAAGATCACGGATGCGTGTTTATTTATTTTTTTGTTTGTTTTTTTTTTTCCCAGGGGTAATCGTATGACCCAGTGGTCCTAGAATATCGTAGGAGGGCTCATTGGAACGGAAATTAAAAGTTCTAGTTCCCTTTTTAAGTGACCAAAAAAATGGAGGGCAACTAGGCCCCCTCCCCACGCTTATTTTTTTTCCCAAAGTCACCCGATCAAAATTTTGAGATAGCCATTTTGTTCAGCAGGGTCGAAAATATGATAAATATGTCTTTTAGGATGACTTAATCCCCCGAAGTACCTTCTAGTGCCCTTTTTAAGTGACCAAAAAATGGAGGGCAACTAGGCTCCCTCCCACGCTCATTTTTTCCCAATGTCACCCAATTAAAATTTTGAGATAGCCATTTTGTTCAGCATAGTCGAAAATTTAATAAATATGTCTTTTAGGATGACTTAATCTCCCACAGTTCCCAGGGGAAGGGCTGCAAGTTATGAACTTTGCCCATTGCTTACATATTGTATTGGTTATTGGGAAGTATACAGACATTTTCAGGAAGGATTTTTATCTGGGGGGGGGCTGCAGGAGGGGTTTACTCGGGAGAATCTTTCCGTGGATGATGTTTCTTTGGGGTAAGGGACATTTTTATGAAGGGGTCGCCGGATTCCCAAGCATTATCTAAAAAACGATCAGAAATTAAATTTTAAAAACACAAGTTTTTTCAACTGAAAGTAAGAAGCAACATTAGAACTTATAACGAACAGAAATTATTACGTATATGAGGGGGTTCATCCCCAAGTCAATACCTCGCTCTTTACGCTACAGTTTTTTTAGTGCTTTCAAAAGAGCTATCTATTCTAATTAAATGGCCTTTGTGATTCAGGGGTTTGTGAATTAAACAAAATTTTTACTTTTAACGTAAAGAGTGCGGTATTAACTAAGGGGAGAACCCCCTCATATACGTAATAACATATACGTAATAAAAAAAATAGAAAAAACAAGCGATAGGCATCCGGCTCAATAGTAATCGAAACTTTTAAAAACTGAATTTTGATGTCAATAAATGTATCAAAAGAATGGGCTTATAATGTTGATTCTAAATAATGTAAATTTTGTTAAGTTTAGTATTACTCATCAAAGGCTACGAGTCTGAGAAAATTTACCTGATTTTTTAAAGAGGGGGAAAACATCCTCTACAAGTGAAAGAATTTTAATGAAAATCACACCGTCAGATTAAGCGTATCAGAAAACCCTATTACATAGGTTTCAAGCTCATATCTGCAAAAATCTGCAACTTTGTATTTTTTGCCAGAAGAAAAATATACGAATATAGAAGTTCGTTACGTAAGTTAATTTGTATATTACGTCAGAACCAAATTTAGAAACAGCCAATTAGCAAAAGAAAAGTAAAATTTTTATGCAAATTTTGTTTACTTAATCAATGACGGTTAGCCAAAATAAAAGCTTCATTAACTAAAAAACGATCAGAAATTAAATAAAAAAAAACAAGTTTTTTAAACTGAAAGTAAGGAGCGACATTAAAACTTAAAACGAAAAGAAATTATTCCGTATATGAAAGGGCTGTCCCCTCCTCAACGCCACGCTCTTGACGCTAAAGTTTGACTTTCCTCTATTTTTGTTAAACAATAAAAAACTTTAGCGTAAAAAGCGAGGCGTTGAGGAGGGGACAGCCCCTTTCATATACGAAATAATTTCTTTTCGTTTTAAGTTTTAATGTCACTCCTTACTTTCAGTTTAAAAAACTTGTTTTTTTTTTATTTAATAGGATGCAGAAGCCCTACTAATAGAACCAGAATGTACATTAAAAATTTATTTGTTTTATCCTGTTTCTACTAGACAGTATCTAATTGTTGACTGAATGATTATTGCTCAATTGACTGAATAATATTGAATAAAAAATAAGTTGCTTACCCAAATACCAATGAAACTGACACCCATATTGGCTGGTCAAGCGCACTATCTCAAAGTTCACATGATAGCTCCAATTCTGAGAATAGGACAATGATCAGTGTAGGGGCTAATGTCACTATAAATGATAATAATGGGTTTCAAGAAGTCCTTTCTAGAAGCTCTAAAAAAAGAAAAAAAATCTCCCCCAATCAAAAGCATTTCCCCTCTCCCTGCCCAAGACCCTCCCTCCCAAAACTTAGGAATTTACCTTAAATTTCTCCTATTACCCCCTTTTGAAATAAAAAAGATTACTGCAATAAGAGTTGCAATTTTCAAATTGCTAAAATCAATGTTCTCTCTTAATATTCACCGTGATGGATCTCTGCTAATAGCTGTCCAAGATCAGAAATCAGCAGACATAATACTTAATCTAAAATCTCTTCTGAGTAACCCAATTAATTCATCTAAATGGAACCCAAAACATTCCCCAACATAAATAGTAGTATACAATGTTCCCCTAGAAATACCGATTCAGGAGTTAAAAGAAGGGCTCTCAGATAGGGCTGGCAACACAATCCCAGTTGAAGATGTTACCCAGCTTGGCAAACCTAACTCTAATGGCCTAAAAACAAGTAGATCCTTCTTATTTGCACTGAAGGAAAAAATTAATATCCCAGAAAAGTTATTCTTATTTGGGCAAATCAAACCGCACAAGGAATACAAACCTAAGCCTATCCAGTGTCAGAATTGTCTCAAACTGGGACTACCAACAAACAAATGCAATGAAATTCTCCTAGAGTGTAGTAATTCTAAAGCATTCCATCCTAAAGAGTTGACAACTTGCAACAACACACAGCCTACAGGCATCAATTGCAAAGGCTCCCATGAATCTACAAATAAATCACTTTGCCCTGCGTACAAGAAAAGAGCTCTAACACTCCAAATAGCAACAGAGAAGGCCATCCCATACCCCTTTGCAGCAATGGAAGCAAATGCTTCCCAACAATACCAAATAAAGCCTGTAATGAAACCAACCAAAACCCCCAAGTCAAACGCCCCCAATGCATCAAGTACCCCGTATAAAACACCATCCTCTAAGCCCCCTAGCTCACATACCTATCAGAAGGAATCACCAAGTCAACAAGCCTCCTTGTACGGTGAGATGAGGTCTGCCTGGCACCCCTCCCAAGAAGAGACAAACCAGAAACACTACCAAGAATTAATCCCTTAACTGACAAACAGGATGCACAACCAAACATGCAATCCCCAAATATATGCTTATTCATTGGGGGGAGGGAGGATAGGGGGGGGGGGGGGGGGGAGAGGGTGGGGGGTGAGGCTAAACTGTAATGCAGTTAAGGCCATGAACATACATCAACTACAGAAAACAAAATCATTGCAGAATTGGCAAAAATCTACATCCCTGATGATATGCTCATTCAAGGCTCTTTTCAGAATCTGTAATACTGGGTGGCATTTTCAGGTTGATCTTGTGTGGAATTACTTAAAAAAAAAACTTTCCACAAAATAAGTTTTTCAAAGAAAAGTAAAGAGCCCCATTAAACAGAAAATGAGCAAAAATAAAATAATCTACCACAAATCCGTATTGATAAATAAATGAAACCCAAAACGAACAGAAATTACAATAAATAACCGAGTCAAACTTAAAACGAGCAAAAATTAACATAAGTTAGGCGCAAAACCCCTATGCCTTCCCAAGGCCAGAACAAAATTTGCACTTTACTGAAAAAAATTGAAATTTTCTTTAAATTAAAATTTAATCTAAATTTTATATGATTTTTAGTAAATCAAATAATTTTAACATTTTGATTACTAAAAGATATCAGTATATGTATATTAAACTGACAATGCACATTCATTTGTATTTTTTCAGTAAAAAGCAAATTTTGTTCTGGCCTTGGGAAGGCATAGGTTTTGCGCCAAACTTATGTTAATTTTTGCTCGTTTTGAGTTTGACTCGGTCATTTATTGTAATTTCTGTTCGTTTTGGGTTTCATTTATTTATCGATGCTGACTTGTGGTATTTTCACGCTTGGTAGATTGTTTGATTTTATTTTTGCTCATTTTTTGTTTAATGGAGTTCTTTAATTTTCTTTGAATAACTTATTTTGTGGAAATTTTTTTTTTTTAATTAATTTCTGTTCGTTTATATTGATATTGACTTATTATACTTGAAATCTTTTCGTTGTTTTAAGAATTTATAGTTTGGCCTGCTATTTGTACGCTGGAGAAAATTTTCAGCAATTTTTAACAATATACACCCTTTTAAAAATCTGGACACAAATAGTACTCTTTAATTTAGTTTCATACCTCCTCTAGCTGACCTGAAATGGAAAACTTGATACCATTCGCAAAACATCTGTTTACTTTCTATGATAGATTGGATACACTTATGCTATTTTGATTTAGTTAAATTATAAGAGCAGAAGTAGCCCCAAAAGTTTGAACATAATACCCTCAGTCGTTCTTGGGATACGGCTGAGCTGCCTTATTGGGAATTAGCATTACCACAGTTCATTTTGATTTAATCTTAAGGAAACATTTAGTTCTTAAACATAATGGGCAAATGGGAGGGTGGGCGTGGAAGGGTGGGAATGGGAGGGGGATTAGTTGCCCTCCAATCACTTTCGACTACTAAATAGGGCATCAGCCCTTTCTATTTTCAATCGAATGAGCCCTTTTCGAAGTTCCCAAGACAACTATTTCGATACGAAGTGCCCTGGTCTAAACAACAACAACAGCAAACAATAATACATTATACCCACATCAATATTTACTATAAAGAAGTCAAGCCTTCCAATCACTTTCGACTATGAAAAAGGGCACTAATTTACCTGTCTTATCTCTTAGATTAATACAGTAACGTCCTACCTATCTTGTCTCTTAGGTTGTTACAGTATTGTCCCACCTGCTCTCTCTCTTAGATTGGCACAGTAATGTCCCACCTGCCCACTCTCTTAGATTGACATAGTAATACCCTATGGGCCCGCTCTCTTAGATTGACACAGTACTATCCTATGAGCCCGCTCTCTTAGATTGACACAGCAATATCCTATGGGCCCGCTCTCTTAGATTGACACAGTAATGTCCCACCCTCCCGCTCTCTTAGATTGACCCAGTAATGTCCCACCCACCCGCTCTCTTAGATTGACACAGTAATATTCTATGGGCCCGCTCTCTTAGATTGATATATCACTACTTATAAGGAATACTTGTATACACTTCAGGGAGGGCTCATTTGATTGAAAATAGAAAGTTCTAATTCACTTTCAAAGAGTCAAATGAGATCGAAGCTTAATCTAGTCCCCCCGAGTCCTTTTCCCCATACCCATCCGATAAAAATTTTGAGATAGCAATTTCGTTAAAAATAGTTCAAACATCAGATAATAAAAACTCCGAGGTTGACACAAACCCATTTTTCACTTTGATATTGTTACTTTGATATTGGTTTTGATACTTTGATGAATATTTGATTTTTTTTTAAAGGTTGATTTTGAAATAAGGAATTTTTAAAAAAACTGACATTTTTTTCAGTCAAAACGAACAAAAATTAATTTTAAAAAAAAACTTTCCGAAAAATTGAGTTTTTCAGAGAAAGTTTTAGGCCATATTAAACTTGAGCTCAGCAGATACAAACACCTTTTAAAATTCGAACTCAAACCGACCAGAAATAACTATTAAAGAATAAATGAAACACAAAACGAACATAAAGAAATTAAATAAGCAATCATAGCAAAAAACATACAACAAGTAATAATATAAATGAATAAATAGATCTTAAAGTGCTTTTAATAGCTGTGAATTTTTCTTTTCTTTTTTTGTTTTATGGATCGTTTTCAGCGTTTTCTTGATTCTCGTTTGAAATTAGATGTTATTCTAAATTCAGCTACCGGAAGTGATAAAGATATGCCTTATGTAAATAATCTACCTGAATGTGATTATTCTTCAGGCGAGTTTCTATCGGATAAAACAAAAAGTTGTGATTTTCCGATCAGATCGTTACATGTAAATGCCCAGGGGCTACAAAGTGCATTCAATGAACTGAAGCTTTTGCTTGCATCTAGTCCTATAGACATTGTTGGAGTTTGCGAAACTTTTCTGTCTGCTAATACACCCCTGACAATGTTAGATCTGCCCGGGATGAAGTGTATTTCGCGTACAAGGTGTCAGAATGCGAGAGGAGGTCAGATGCTGTATATTCGTGATGACTGGTCTTTTAGTATTCTCAGTGATTTGTCTGTATTTGATGAAGGGTTATGTGAGACTATTTTTGTTGAAGTTGTACCTTTGGGCTGTAATCCATTTATTTTCGGGTCTGTTTATCGATCTCTGTCGGGTAACCCAAAAATATTTTTGAAGTTTTTGAACCGCTGTTGAAAAATCTGGAAGCGTTGAAAAAACCGGTTATTATTTCGGGTGATTTTAATTTTGATCTTTTGAATCTCGATGTTGGAAATAATAAGGAGTTTTTAACTATGATGTTAGTAGTATGTTACCTTATACTTCTGGGCCTTTACGTTCCATCCTATGATATTCTTGGCCTTTACGTTCCTTCCTATGATATTCTGGGCCTTTACGTTCCTTCCTATGATATTCTGGGCCTTTACGTTCCTTCCTATGATATTCTGGGCCTTTACGTTCCTTCCTATGCTATTCTGGGCCTTTACGTTCCTTCCTATGATATTCTGGGCCTTTACGTTCCTTCCTATGCTATTCTGGGAAGGGGTAACGCAATACCGGTCCTATAGGTAAACATTTCTATTGTGACGTAAAAATAACTCTATTTGCGAATTTTTTGCGAAAAGGTATTTGCGTAAAGGTATTGCGATGGTTAAGAATGCCTCACAGGTAATTAAAGAATGAGAAATGGGATGCTATAATTAGAATGGTTTTAAGTTGAAAATTGTGACGTAAAAATAACTCAGTTATTTGCTTGCGTGTATAGGAATTCCCATGTTATTTGCTTGCCTGTATTTTTGTGTTAAATAAGTAGTTTTTGTATCTTTTAAAAGAGCTTTAAGGGGTTGAGAGACTCAGTTGCATGATTCCGTGTGGTTTTTCTTTACTTAGTGCTCATTAAAAATGAAATTTTTGTGTTAAATAAGTAGTTTTTGTATCTTTTAAAAGAGCTTTAAGGGGTTTGAGAGACTCAGTTGCATGATTCCGTGTGGTTTTTCTTTACTTAGTGCTCATTAAAAACGAAATTTTTGTGTTAAATAAGTAGTTTTTGTATCTTTTTAAAAGAGCTTTACGGGGTTTGAGAGACTCAGTTGCCGGATTCCGTGTGGTTTTCCTTTACTTGGTGGTCATTAAAAACGAAATTTTTGTGTTAAATCAGTAGTTTTTGTATCTTTTAAAAGAGCTTTACGGGGATTGAGAGACTCAGTTGCCGGATTCCGTGTGATTGGTCTTTACTTAGTGCTCATTAAAAACGAAATTTTTGTGTTAAATAAGTAGTTTTTGTATCTTTTAAAAGAGCTTTAAAGGGTTTGAGAGACTCAGTTGCCTAATTCCGTGTGGTTTTCCTTTACTTGGTGGTCATTACGGATTCCGTGTGGTTTTCCTTTACTTGGTGGTCATTAAAAACGAAATTTTTGTGTTAAATCAGTAGTTTTTGTATCTTTTAAAAGAGCTTTACGGGGATTGAGAGACTCAGTTGCCGGATTCCGTGTGGTTTTTCTTTACTTAGTGCTCATTAAAAACGAAATTTTTGTGTTAATTAAGTAGTTTTTTGTATCTTTTTAAAAGAGCTTTACGGGGTTTGAGAGACTCAGTTGCCGGATTCCGTGTGGTTTTCCTTTACTTGGTGGTCATTAAAAACGAAATTTTTGTGTTAAATAAGTAGTTTTTGTATCTTTTAAAAGAGCTTTAAGGGGTTTGAGAGACTCAGTTGCCTAATTCCGTGTGGTTTTTCTTTACTTAGTGCTCATTAAAAACGAAAATTTTTGTGTTAAATAAGTAGTTTTTGTATCTTTTTAAAAAGAGCTTTACGGGGTTTGAGAG
This sequence comes from Artemia sinica, assembly GCA_027921565.1. Taxonomy (NCBI): domain Eukaryota; kingdom Metazoa; phylum Arthropoda; class Branchiopoda; order Anostraca; family Artemiidae; genus Artemia; species Artemia sinica. Next base: position 33,283,438 of record CM051262.1, read on the forward strand.
ACTCAGTTGCCGGATTCCGTGTGGTTTTCCTTTACTTGGTGGTCATTAAAAACGAAATTTTTGTGTGTTAAATCAGTAGTTTTTGTATCTTTTAAAAGAGCTTTACGGGAATTGAGAGACTCAGTTGCCGGATTCCGTGTGATTGTTCTTTACTTAGTGCTCATTAAAAACGAAATTTTTGAGTTAAATAAGTAGTTCTTGTATCTTTTAAAAGAGCTTTACGGGGTTTGAGAGACTTGGTTGTCTGATTCCGTGTGGTTTTTCTTTACTTAGTGCTCGTTAAAAACGAAGTTTTTGTGTTAAATAAGTAGTTTTTTGTATCTTTTAAAATAGCTTTAAGGGGTTTGAGAGACTCAGTTGCTTGATTCCGTGTGGTTTTTCTTTACTTAGTGCTCATTAAAAACGAAGTTTTTGTGTTATTATTTGAGAAGTTAACTTTAGTATTTTATGGTTTTACGTGCCTGAAATCATGAATTAGAATATTTAATTACCTGTTTAGGGTTTTCAGACCTAGGTTTTTTAGATTTTCGTGTGTGTTTGACTCCTGGGGTTTATTATTTGAGAAGTTAACTTTAGTATTTTGTGGTTTTACGTGCCTGAAATCATGAATTAGAATAGTTAATTAGCAGTTTAGGGTTTTCAGACCTAGGTTTTTTAGATTTTCTAGGGTGTTTGTTTCCTGGAGTTTATTATTTGAGAAGTTAACTTTAGTATTTCATGGTTCTTTCTTGAATTCACCTGCTGGATAAACAAAAAGACATTTCGTTCAAGAAATTATGACAAAATTCTAAATAAGTAACAAACTCTTTCTTGAAGTTACCTCTTGGATACACAATGCAGAAATTTCATTTAAGAAATTATGAAAAAAAATTGTAAGCAAGTAACAAACTCTTTCCTGAAGTCACCTCCTGAATACACAATGCAGAAACTTCATTTAAGAAAACTATGAAAAAAATTGTAAGTAAGTAAGTAACAAATTCTTTCTTGAAGTCACTTCTTGGATACACAATACAGAAATTTCATTAAAGAAACTATGAAAAAATTGTAAGTAAGTAGCAAATTCTTTCTTGAATTCACCTGCTGGATAAACAAAAAGACATTTCGTTCAAGAAATTATGACAAATTCTAAGTAAGTAACAAACTCTTTCTTGAAGTTACCTTTTGGATACACAATGCAGAAATTTCATTTAAGAAATTATCAAAAATTGTAATTAAGTAGCAAATTCTTTCTTGAATTCACCTCTTGGGTAAATAAAAAAGACATTTCATTCAAGAAATTACGACAAAATTCTAAGTAAGTAACAAACTCTTTCTTGAAGTTACCTCATGGATACACAATGCAGAAATTTCATTTAAGAAATTAAGAAAAAAAATTGTAAGCAAGTAACAAACTCTTTCATGAAGTCATCTCGTGGATACACAATGCAGAAATTTCATTAAAGAAATTATGAAAAAATTGTAAGTAAGTAGCAAATTCTTTCTTGAATTCACCTGCTGGATAAACAAAAAGACATTTCGTTCAATTTCATTCAAAAAATTATGACAAAATTCTAAGTAAGCAACAAACTCTTTCTTGAAGTTACCTCATGGATACACAATGCAGAAATTTCATTTAAGAAATTATCAAAAAATGTGTAAGTAAGTAGCAAATTCTTTCTTGAATTCGCCACCTGGGTAAATAAAAAACACATTTCATTCAAGAAATTACGACAAAATTCTAAGTAAGTAACAAAACTCTTTCTTGAAGTTACCTCATGGATACACAATGCAGAAATTTCATTTAAGAAATCATGAAAAAAAAATTGTAAGCAAGTAACAAACTCTTTCATGAAGTCACCTCGTGGATACACAATGCAGAAATTTCATTAAAGAAATTATGAAAAAATTGTAAGTAAGTAGCAAATTCTTTCTTGAATTCACCTGCTGGATAACACAAAAGACATTTCGTTCAAGAAATTATGACAAAATTCCAAGTAAGTAACAAACTCATTATTGTTTTCACGACTTAGATACACGATGTAGAAATTTAATTCAAGAAATTATGAAAAAATTCTCAGTAAGTAACAATTTCTTTCTTGAAGTCAACTCTTGGATACACAATACGGAAATTTCCATTCAATAAATTATGAAAAAATTGTAAGCAAGTAACAAACTCTTTCCTGAAGTCACCTCTTGGATACACAATGCAGAAACTTCATTTAAGAAATTATCAAAAATTGTAAGTAGCAAATTCTTTCTTGAATTCGCCTCTTAGATAACAAAAAAAAGTCATTTCGTTCAAGAAATTATGACAAAATTTCAAGTAAGTAACAAACTCATTATTGTTTTCACGACTTAGATACACGATATAGAAATTTAATTCAAGAAATTATGAAAAAATTCTCAGTAAGTAACAATTTCTTTCTTGAAGTCAACTCTTGGATACACAATACGGAAATTTCATACAATAAATTATGAAAAAATTGTAAGCAAGTAACAAACTCTTTCCTGAAGTCACCTCTTGGATACACAATGCAGAAACTGCATTTAAGAAATTATCAAAAATTGTAAGTAAGTAGCAAATTCTTTCTTGAATTCGCCTCTTGGATAAACAAAAAAAGTCATTTTATTCAAGAAAATTATGACAAAATTCTAAATAAGTAACAAATCCTTTCTTGAAGTTACCTCATGGATACACAACGCAGAAATTTCATTTAAGAAATTATCAAAAATTGTAAGTAAGTAGCAAATTCTTTCTTGAATTCGCCTACTGGATAAATAAAAAAGACATTTCATTCAAGAAATTATGACAAAGTTCTAAGTAAGTAACAAACTGTTTCCTGAATCCTCCTCCTGAATGCACAATACAGATATTTCATTTAAGAAATTACGAAAAAATTGTAAGCAAGTAACAACTCTTTCTTGAATACACCTCGTGGATACACAATGCAGATATTTCATTAAAGAAATTATGAGAAAATTGTAAGTAAGTAGAAATTTTTTTTTGAATTCACCTGCTGGATAAACAAAAAAGACATTTCGTTCAAGAAATTATGAGAAAATTCCAAGTAAGTAACAAACTCTTTATTGTTTTCACGACTTAGATATACGATGTAGAAATTTAATTCAAGAAATTATAAAAAAAGGAAAGTAAGTAACAAACTCTTTATTGATTTCACCTCTTGGATACAAAAAAAGACATTTCATTCAAGAAATTATGACAAAATTCTAAGTAAGTAAAAAACTCATTCTTGAATTCGCCGTTTACATGCACAATACAGAAATTTCATTCTATGGGACCTCTACACGTGATTAAACACGTTTTGAAACTACATGCTATTTGCTCGCCTTTCCTTGGCACCTTTCCAAACGAGCGGGGATTCCCCACTGGTTCCTACACATTGCAAAAAAAAGTGACCAGCACGAAAAATCCACGTTTTCAACCAGACTGGTTTTTGACACGACACACAAACAGAGTCATAGTGAGAGAGATATCCAAAAAGTTGGGTTAATCTAGGTTCACTTAGAGTGGCGCGCCACTCTAAGTGAACCTAGATTAACCCAACTTTTTGGATATCTCTCTCACTATGACTCTGTTTGTGTGTGTCGTGTCAAAAACCAGTCTGGTTGAAAACGTGGAGTTTTCGTGCTGGTCTCAAGAATGAGTTTTTTACTTACTTAGAATTTTGTCATAATTTCTTGAATGAAATGTCTTTTTTTGTATCCAAGAGGTGAAATCAATAAAGAGTTTGTTACTTACTTTCCTTTTTTATAATTTCTTGAATAAATTTCTACATCGTATATCTAAGTCGTGAAAACAATAAAGAGTTTGTTACTTACTTGGAATTTTCTCATAATTTCTTGAACGAAATGTCTTTTGTTTATCCAGCAGGTGAATTAAAAAAAAAAAATTTCTACTTACTTACAATTTTCTCATAATTTCTTTAATGAAATTTCTGCATTGTGTATCCACGAGATGTATTCAAGAAAGAGTTTGTTACTTGCTTACAATTTTTTCGTAATTTCTTAAATGAAATATCTGTATTGTGCATTCAGGAGGAGGATTCAGGAAACAGTTTGTTACTTACTTAGAACTTTGTCATAATTTCTTGAATGAAATGTCTTTTTTATTTATCCAGTAGGCAAATTCAAGAAAGAATTTGCTACTTACTTACAATTTTCGATAATTTCTTAAATGAATTTCTGCGTTGTGTATCCATGAGGTAACTTCAAGAAAGGATTTGTTACTTATTTAGAATTTTGTCATAATTTCTTGAATGAAATGACTTTTTTTGTTTATCCAAGAGGCGAATTCAAGAAAGAATTTGCTACTTACTTACAATTTTGATAATTTCTTAAATGCAGTTTCTGCATTGTGTATCCAAGAGGTGACTTCAGGAAAGAGTTTGTTACTTGCTTACAATTTTTCATAATTTATTGTATGAAATTTCCGTATTGTGTATCCAAGAGTTGACTTCAAGAAAGAAATTGTTACTTACTGAGAATTTTTTCATAATTTCTTGAATTAATTTCTATATCGTGTATCTAAGTCGTGAAAACAATAATGAGTTTGTTACTTACTTGGAATTTTGTCATAATTTCTTGAACGAAATGACTTTTTTTTGTTTATCTAAGAGGCGAAATCAAGAAAGAATTTTCTACTTACAATTTTTGATAATTTCTTAAATGAAGTTTCTGCATTGTGTATCCAAGAGGTGACTTCAGGAAAGAGTTTGTTACTTGCTTACAATTTTTTTCATAATTTATTGAATGAAAATTTCCGTATTGTGTATCCAAGAGTTGACTTCAAGAAAGAAATTGTTACTTACTGAGAATTTTTTCATAATTTCTTGAATTAAATTTCTACATCGTGTATCTAAGTCGTGAAAACAATATTGAGTTTGTTACTTACTTGGAATTTTGTCATATTTCTTGAACGAAATGTCTTTTTGTTTATCCAGCAGGTGAATTCAAGAAAGAATTTGCTACTTACTTACAATTTTTTCATAATTTCCTTAATGAAATTTCTGCATTGTGTATCCACGAGGTGACTTCATGAAAGAGTTTGTTACTTGCTTACAATTTTTTTTTCATGATTTCTTAAATGAAATTTCTGCATTGTGTATCCATGAGGTAACTTCAAGAAAGAGTTTGTTACTTACTTAGAATTTTGTCGTAATTTCTTGAATGAAATGTGTTTTTTTTATTTACCCAGGTGGCGAATTCAAGAAAGAATTTGCTACTTACTTACAATTTTTTGATAATTTCTTAAATGAAATTTCTGCATTGTGTATCCATGAGGTAACTTCAAGAAAGAGTTTGTTGCTTACTTAGAATTTTGTCATAATTTCTTGAATGAAATTGAACGAAATGTCTTTTTGTTTATCCAGCAGGTGAATTCAAGAAAGAATTTGCTACTTACTTACAATTTTTCATAATTTCTTTAATGAAATTTCTGCATTGTGTATCCACGAGATGACTTCATGAAAGAGTTTGTTACTTGCTTACAATTTTTTTTTCATAATTTCTTAAATGAAATTTCTGCATTGTGTATCCATGAGGTAACTTCAAGAAAGAGTTTGTTACTTACTTAGAATTTTGTCGTAATTTCTTGAATGAAATGTCTTTTTTATTTACCCAAGAGGTGAATTCAAGAAAGAATTTGCTACTTAATTACAATTTTTGATAATTTCTTAAATGAAATTTCTGCATTGTGTATCCAAGAGGTAACTTCAAGAAAGAGTTTGTTACTTACTTAGAATTTTGTCATAATTTCTTGAACGAAATGTCTTTTTGTTTATCCAGCAGGTGAATTCAAGAAAGAATTTGCTACTTACTTACAATTTTTTCATAGTTTCTTTAATGAAATTTCTGTATTGTGTATCCAAGAAGTGACTTCAAGAAAGAATTTGTTACTTACTTACTTACAATTTTTTTCATAGTTTCTTAAATGAAGTTTCTGCATTGTGTATCCAGGAGGTGACTTCAGGAAAGAGTTTGTTACTTGCTTACAATTTTTTTCATAATTTCTTAAATGAAATTTCTGCATTGTGTATCCAAGAGGTAACTTCAAGAAAGAGTTTGTTACTTACTTAGAATTTTGTCATAATTTCTTGAACGAAATGTCTTTTTGTTTATCCAGCAGGTGAATTCAAGAAAGAACCATGAAATACTAAAGTTAACTTCTCAAATAATAAACTCCAGGAAACAAACACCCAAGAAAATCTAAAAAACCTAGGTCTGAAAACCCTAAACTGCTAATTAACTATTCTAATTCATGATTTCAGGCACGTAAAACCACAAAAATACTAAAGTTAACTTCTCAAATAATAAACCCCAGGAGTCAAACACACACGAAAATCTAAAAAACCTAGGTCTGAAAACCCTAAACATGTAATTAAATATTCTATTTCATGATTTCAGGCACGTAAAACCATAAAATACTAAAGTTAACTTCTCAAATAATAACACAAAAACTTCGTTTTTAATGAGCACTAAGTAAAGAAAAAAAACCACACGGAATCAAGCAACTGAGTCTCTCAAACCCCTTAAAGCTATTTTAAAAGATACAAAAAAACTACTTATTTAACACAAAAACTTCGTTTTTAATGAGCACTAAGTAAAGAAAAACCACACGGAATCAGACAACCGAGTCTCTCAAACCCCGTAAAGCTCTTTTAAAAGATACAAGAACTACTTATTTAACACAAAAATTTCGTTTTTAATGAGCACTAAGTAAAGAACAATCACACGGAATCCGGCAACTGAGTCTCTCAATCCCGTAAAGCTCTTTTAAAAGATACAAACACTACTGATTTAACACAAAAATTTCGTTTTTAATGACCACCAAGTAAAGGAAAACCACACGGAATCCGGCAACTGAGTCTCTCAAACCCCGTAAAGCTCTTTTAAAAAGATACAAAAACTACTTATTTAACACAAAAATTTCGTTTTTAATGAGCACTAAGTAAAGAAAAAACCACACGGAATTAGGCAACTGAGTCTCTCAAACCCCTTAAAGCTCTTTTAAAAGATACAAAAAACTACTTATTTAACACAAAATTTCGTTTTTAATGACCACCAAGTAAAGGAAAACCACACGGAATCCGGCAACTGAGTCTCTCAAACCCCGTAAAGCTCTTTTAAAAAGATACAAAAAACTACTTATTTAATACAAAAATTTCGTTTTTAATGAGCACTAAGTAAAGAAAAACCACACGGAATCCGGCAACTGAGTCTCTCAATCCCCGTAAAGCTCTTTTAAAAGATACAAAAAACTACTGATTTAACACAAAAAAATTTCGTTTTTAATGACCACCAAGTAAAGGAAAACCACACGGAATCCGTAATGACCACCAAGTAAAGGAAAACCACACGGAATTAGGCAACTGAGTCTCTCAAACCCCTTAAAGCTCTTTTAAAAGATACAAAAACTACTTATTTAACACAAAAATTTCGTTTTTAATGAGCACTAAGTAAAGAACAATCACACGGAATCCGGCAACTGAGTCTCTCAATCCCCGTAAAGCTCTTTTAAAAGATACAAAAACTACTGATTTAACACAAAAATTTCGTTTTTAATGACCACCAAGTAAAGGAAAACCACACGGAATCCGGCAACTGAGTCTCTCAAACCCCGTAAAGCTCTTTTAAAAAGATACAAAAACTACTTATTTAACACAGAAATTTCGTTTTTAATGAGCACTAAGTAAAGAACAATCACACGGAATCCGGCAACTGAGTCTCTCAATCCCCGTAAAGCTCTTTTAAAAGATACAAAAACTACTGATTTAACACAAAAATTTCGTTTTTAATGACCACCAAGTAAAGGAAAACCACACGGAATCCGGCAACTGAGTCTCTCAAACCCCGTAAAGCTCTTTTAAAAAGATACAAAAACTACTTATTTAACACAAAAATTTCGTTTTTAATGAGCACTAAGTAAAGAAAAAAAACCACACGGAATTAGGCAACTGAGTCTCTCAAACCCCTTAAAGCTCTTTTAAAAGATACAAAAACTACTTATTTAACACAAAAATTTCGTTTTTAATGAGCACTAAGTAAAGAAAAACCACACGGAATCATGCAACTGAGTCTCTCAAACCCCTTAAAGCTCTTTTAAAAGATACAAAAACTACTTATTTAACACAAAATACAGGCAAGCAAATAACATGGGAATTCCTATACACGCAAGCAAATAACTGAGTTATTTTTACGTCACAATTTTCAACTTAAAACCATTCTAATTATAGCATCCAATTTCTCATTCTTTAATTACCTGTGAGGCATTCTTAACCATCGCAATACCTTTACGCAAATACCTTTTCGCAAAAAATTCGCAAATAGAGTTATTTTTACGTCACAATAGAAATGTTTACCTATAGGACCGGTATTGCGTTACCCCTCCCAGAATAGCATAGGAAGGAACGTAAAGGCCCAGAATATCATAGGAAGGAACGTAAAGGCCCAGAATAGCATAGGAAGGAACGTAAAGGCCCAGAATATCATAGGAAGGAAACGTAAAGGCCCAGAATATCATAGGAAGGAACGTAAAGGCCCAGAATATCATAGGAAGGAACGTAAAGGCCCAGAATATCATAGGATGGAACGTAAAGGCCCAGAAGTATAAGGTAACATACTACTGATGTTGTGTTCTAATTTTCTTCCAAGTATTTCTCTGCCGACAAGAGTTACAGCTAACACAGCTACATTATTAGATAATATATTTTTCTCTCCTGTTTTATTTGATGCTGAAAAATCGTCAGTAATTTTGTCTGATATGTCAGATCATTTTCCGGTGAGTGTTCTTTTAAATTTAAATAATAGTAATAAACAACATCGAGATTCAACAATGGATAATTCAAAAAAAAAAGCGATATACATGGATTGATTGTAAAGTTCTACGTCAGTTAAATTGGTGACCATGATTGGTTCGATTTATGGCTCAGATGACCATGATGAGTTCGGTTTATGGCTCAGATGACGCAAATGCTGCGTTTTCAGATTTTATTGATCAAATGATGCGACTGCGGGATCGGGCTTCTTCAACACGAGTTTCGCATGGAAAGTTTGCGCAGAAATTTGACCCATGGATTACTGAAGGTATTTTGGCATCGTTAAAACATAAAAATAGAAAATTTAAGAATTATTTTAAATTACAGACACCTGAGTCGTTTGAAGAATTCAGACTTTATAGGAATAAGCTAAATTCAATTATCAGACATGAGAAGAGAAAATATTATAAAGAGAAATTTTTGGAGTATAAATCGGATATGAGAAAAACATGGCAATTGATAAATGAAAAGATACGTCCTCATAGTCGTAAGAATACTAGTGTTAATTGCCTTGTTTTAAATGGAGAAAATGTTACAGAGCCCAATGAAATTTTAAATGCTTTTGGAGATTATTTCAGTAATATTGGTTCTAGACTTGCATTGACTATGAATATGCAACTGAATTCCCCCTCTGTTCCAGTTAATGAGCAGCATGCGGAAAATTCGTTTTCTTTTTCTGAGATTAAGCCTCATGAGATTGAAAAAGTTATTCTGAAGCTTAAACGGAGTTTTTCTAAGGACGAATTTGGATTTTCGGCTCAAACCGTAAACCAAATAGCGTCAAGCATTTCACCTTTGTTGGCACATATTTTTAATCTATCACTTATGTATGGGGTTTTTCCTGAGCTTTTAAAAAAAGCAAATGTTATAGCATTACCTAAAGCTGGGAGTTCAACTGACCCTTCAGATTATAGAGGCATTTCTCTACTTTCGGTTTTCAGCAAAATTTTGGAAAAACTTGCAAATAGTCAATTACAAAAATATTTATTTGATAGTATTTACACACGTCTCAATATGGTTTTATAAAAGGAAAGTCAACTGAACTGGTAATTCATGAGCTTTTACGAAAATTAATGTGGTCAACACGCGTTGGCGATTTTTCTTGATGTCGCAAAGGCGTTTGACACCGTAAATCATTCGTTGCTTCTTTTTAAACTAAAGTCTTATGGGTTTTCAACACAAGCTGTTAAATTTTTTTCATCTTACCTTTCTGGGAGACGACTAGATTGTGTTGATAAATCTCGTGATCTCCGTTCCGAAACTTTTCCAATTAATTACGGAGTGCCTCAGGGCTCTGTTCTTGGGCCTATTCTATTTATTCTTTTTATAAATGATTTGCCAGAAGTTTTGCCTCTTTGTAAAATTATAATGTTTGCTGATGATGTAGTAATTTTTGCTTCCCACCGGGACCTATCAGTTCTTTTCCAGAACCTCGAAAGTACGTTACTAACTGTATCTGATTGGTATTCAAGGAATTTACTAGCTCTTAATGAAAACAAATGCCAGTATATGTTATTTTCGCGAACTGGATCAGTAGTGTCAGATACCTTCTCTCTTTTTTTGAATGGTCTTGAATTAAGACGGGTAGATCAGTTCAAATATCTTGGGATTATTTTAGATGAAAATTTGTCGTTTCATAAATATGTAAAAACACTGTCGTTAAAAATTTCCCGAAATATTGGCATGCTAACTCGTCTTTGTCACTTTTTTCCTAAAGCTATTCTAAAGTCTATTTATTATTTTTTCGTCCACCCATATTTTCTCTATTGCATTTCGGTTTGGGAATCTACCTTTCCGTCTGTTTTCAAATCTCTCCAAATACTTCAGAACAAAGCAATGAGGATTCTTTTTAATGTTGATTGCAGAACTTCAGTTAGACACCTATATGGGACTTCAGGAATTTTCTCTTTGGACCAACTTCATTTAATTTATATCTCTAGTTTTTGTCACGATTATCAATATAGTAATTTACCTGTAAATTTCTCTGGCATTTTCTCAACTAATTCTCAATTCATAATTATCCTACTACACATCGTTCAGACTTTTCGTGCGAAATTCGCCCGACATCGAGAGCGGGATTCAGCATCCATCACATTGGCCCAAAAAATCTGGAACTCAATTCCTGCATCAGTTCGAGAATGCAGCAACAAGCGACATTTTCTAAGACTGGTGAAGAAATATCTTATGACATGCTAAGCATTTTGTTCATTAGGGTTTTCTTTTTCGTTGTTGTAAAATTTAGTTAGAAAATGGCTGTGTATTTTCGTTGGCAATATTTTCAGCGCTAAAGTATGCCACCAGGCATGTGCGCTGTTTTGTGACATTTATTTATGTACGTGTTATAAATAAAAATATTCTACTCTACTCTAAAGCGAGTAATGCTTAGATTGAATATGAATATCAAGCTTAAAATGAAAAAAAATATTTTCCTACTGAAGTATAAATGAAAACGAACAGAAATTAAATAAACAATCAATGCAAACAAACATACAATAGATAAATAAATATATCTTAAAACGAGTGAAACTTAAATTGAATATGCAAATCAAGCTTGAAACGAACAAAAATCACCAGAAACAATATTTTGGGTATGACCTCCTCTCACTTTAAAAGTCTAAAACCTATTACGTCCTTGGCGCTTTACTGAAAACTATATGCGTCTTGAACAGTATTGGAAAGTGTGAACAACGTCAAATTGAATATTTGATGAATGATGATATTAATTGTTGAAAGATCCATCAGTTCAAGAATTTATTTCACCGTAATTGTATTTTTATTTTCAATACTGTAAGAACTGGAAAATAAAATATTTGTAATATAATCCGTTTTCAGTTAAGCGCCAATGACGCAGTAGGCTTTTGGTTTTTATTTGCAGTTAGGAAAGGAGGCAGTATCCAAACGCTTGTCTGTAGGGAAACTATATTCGTCTTTAACAGCTTTAAAAAGAGGTAATAAATTAAATTGAATATTTTATGTATAATGATATTAATTGCTGAAATCTCACCAATTCAAAAATTTTACTATAATTTTAATGTTTATTTTCAATATTAGGTACAAAAGAAAACATTTGTCATAAAATTGGTTTTCGGTAAAGCGCTAATGACGCAGTAGGTTTTAGACTTTCACAGTGAGAAAAGGAGATCATACCCAAACTCTTGTTTTTGGTGATTTTTGTTCGTTTCAATCTTTACTGGCATATTCAATTTAAGTTTCACTCGTTTTAAGGTTTATTTATTAATTTACATTAATATCTATTGTATGTTCGTTTTCATTGATTGTTTATTTAATTTCTGTTCGTTTTAAGTTTCATTTATACTTCAATAGGAAAATATTTTTTTCATTTTAAGCTTGATGTTCATATTCAATCTAAGCATTACTCGCTTTAAGATCTATTTATTCATTTATATTATTACTTTGTTGTATGTTTTTGCTATGATTGCTTATTTAATTTTCTGTTCGTTTTGGGTTTCATTTATTCTTTAATAGTAATTTCTGGTCGTTTTGAGTTTAAATTTTAAAAGGTGTTTGTATATGCTGAGCTTAAGTTTAAAATGGCCTTTACTTTTCTTTGAAAAACTTATGTTTTGAAAATTTTTCTTAATTAATTTAAAAAAGATCCTTTTCCCAGTACCACCTCGTAAAACGATATCCTTTTTAGATTTATTCACATTAACATTTAGATTTTCAATAAATAACACTACTGACCCAATACGCTTTTCATTATAGCTATTCACTTTACTTAAAATACTACTCACCCAATCTGAAAATACACCCTCAAAATTATGTAGGTTAAGGTGAATGCTTTAATGCAATCCTTCCCACCCCAATCCCAAATATGTTTTTCAAGAATGGCTCGAATCTTGCCCAAATAGGACGTGAACTATGTCCGAAGGTTACATAACAATACTACACTTATGAGTGTGTTAAATGGATCCTCTAAATCAACTGTAAGAGCATATACATTGCGAAAAAGCAGAATTTGACAATTAAAATTTAGGTAATACAATAGGCGTTATGGGATTTTCATATCCACCACTACATTATCCTACTACCCCTGCTGCTCCTCTGCTTCACGGTCACTGTGAGTGTTCAGGGGTCTACTACCAGCCCCTCGAGCTCGTTGGGCGATAACTATTGATCACCCGTTCATAGTCATTGTAAAGCCCGAGATCTGCTATGAGATAATCTAAATAAAAATCGAGGGGATCTATAGTATCACTAGTCACCTCTTCAAACCAGTCCTTCAGTAGCTTGTCAATAAAGGCTGGTTCGTTGTTATTTGGGGGGGGGGAGCGATTTAATTTTCTCCATCAAGTTTGCTTTAATATCATTGTATAGATACACAGCTCCATCTGCTGGCAATTCAGGCGGAACCTAAATATAACAATATAAAGAAATTATTTTCTTTCTGAAATGGTACGGTTTTATTAAGCTGAAAAAGAATGTATTATTTCACTATGTTGAAAAACCTACAACTGTTTTTTTAGGGACAGGGCTCCTTAACCCCCTTCCTCGCCTTCCCAGAACTATCGACCAAGGCCCTCAATAGTCCCAGTTATTTTCCCTTTATTAAGCTGAACAGGAATTACTTATTTTAACAACGATGAAAAACCTGTTTTATTTCTTAGAGTCAGGATTTTCTTACTCCCCCTCCCAGAATTATCACAAAAGGTCCCCGTCGTCTCAGTTATTTCGTTTTATTAAGCTGAAAAAGAATATATTATTTTCACATGCTCAACAACATATAAAAAAAACTTTTTATGCACATAAAAATATAGGGGCTGGGGCATTTATGTTTGTTTGAATAAAACTATTGTTAATATTTTGGCATCTATGAGTCAATAAATACAATTTTACTTACGAGAGGGATACTATTAATTTTGTCCATCTCCACATTGTCTATAGGCATGGCGGGAACAGGTTTTGAATACCCCGTTTCCAGGCTTTGCATGCTGGGACAAGCCCGTGTAGGTTCCAAACCCTCACTTTGTCTGATTGCCTGTGCGTCATTGCATACCCTTTCCTTCTTTAAGGGAGGGACCTCTTCCTTGCACGTTTTTTCCAGAAATAAAAATCAAAATTTTATAGTTTTCCAAATAGTTGAATCTTAAAATCATAATTTCAACAAGTGTTGTGTCTCTCTTAAATTTGAATCGAGTAAATCAACCTGTTTCAACAGGTTCAAGCGTAGCAAAATACGATACTGATATGAGTCTATGGCAGTAAACATTAGCAAATGATGCGTAGTCTTTTGCTTACACTACGCAAGTGGTAGGGGACCTTATACTATATTAAATGGCGACCATGATTGAAGCGACCTTCCTATCTCTCCCATAGTAATCGTTTTGAGTTTGACTGACATTAATAGTTTAGGCAGTTAGGCGGTCTCAATCTTTTCTAATAAAATAGAATCAGGTGAACATTTTGATTTAGCAAAATGCTAAAGCCAAAACCCATTTTTCCTGAAATCCCAAAAAAAAAAACTCAAAAAACCTATTTTGGGTTTGCCTGCAAGATCGCTGCAGTCAATATCGTCGTAATTGGTACTTAAAAATGCAGCGAAAAATATTCTATTGAAGCAGTTGCAGCATATTTTTATAAAAAAACACTTGCTGAATACAGTCCCTTCGAATATTTTACATACCAAAATTTCAAATTGCTTATCACCCGACAAAGAGCCTAAAATACTTGGGATCAAACGGATGTGGGCGCATAAATTATGCTGAAGGGGTTAACGCTTCCTTTTGTTCAAAAGCGGTCAGTTGGACTTTGATTTAGTGAAGCTTTAGCTCTTGAAATGATTTATTTGGTGTGTATAATTTATCTACCTATATCAATATATGTACTCAATCGCCTACCTATTACACTCCGTGAAAGCATCTATCATAAAAATGTAAACTAATATTGAAAGCGTAAGGAACCCCTGGAAGTCGCCCTCTTCGAGTTTGTTTACTCAAGTCTGTGAGAAATCTGATACCTTTGTGTTTGAGCCTTTTTGCCGACCAGGAAAAGGGCTCGAATCGGCCAAAATGGCTTTGGACTGGTGCCCCCCCCCCTTAAAAATCATGTTTATAATCAAGAAGACTCTTGTTTACCTACCTATATTTACCATTCAAAAAATTCCCCAGCCCCCTCATTTTAACGCATATGTAACATACTTTTATAACAAATCTTTAAGCTACTATTAAACTTGTTAAAACCATCAAAGCTGAGTTGAGTCAAAATACTTCAGAAAGGAAATATTCAAAACAGTCAATTATCAGTGGTATGCGTGATCTACCCTATACCTGACAGAAATCCACCCTAAAATTCACGGTTCTGAATTGAAGCATTTATTCAGCCGTTCTGTCAGAACATGCTTCGATTGGCAATTTTTCAAAGCGCTTAAAATATTGGAAGGATTTTACAGTAAAATGTATTCTGTCATGATAAAATAAGATTATTTTACTCCCAATAGAACCATGCGATTGGAGAGCGGAAGGGTTTTAGCTGTTATTTTCATATTCAAAATCTTATCAGCTTCAATTCAAGTATAATCAGTTTTTTTTTGGGGGGGCCTCCATCCCTATTGTACTTAAAATCTTTCATGTACGTATGCTCGAATAATGTTATTTTTTAAAATTTCTAGCGTAACGATAGTATATACCATCTATTGAATTTGCGCAGGCCCCCGTACCAAACAGGTTTGGTTTGCTATTGCGAGAGGACTCAAGCGATTTCTTTCTTTGTCAAGAGATTTACGTAATTAATTAAACCTGTATTATAAAACCAGCGTGTCTTGTTTCGAGTTTTAACGGGCAAGTTTTTTGATAACTTGATAGGTGAATAGGATTTGAATAAAAGGAATTTTTCTGACGTAGATTTCTAGTTCATGATACATGTCTTTTTAGCATTTGCAAAAAAAGGAGTAATTAGTGATTGGAAAATTTTTTAATGCTTTTACAATCGGAGATGTCTGATTAAGCTTTTGCGAAAAAAAAGGGTAATGGAATTTGCGAATTGGAGGAGATGTCGTGACAAAAAAGGAGTAATTAGTGATTGGAAAATTTTGAGGGAGATGGGCTTGCATGGAGGATTGAGTTGCTTGAGAGTTCTGTTAAAGGGGATACAGTTGCATGGGGGGTTTCGATTATACACGGGTTCAGTTACAAGGGGGGTTCAGTTGCACGGGGGGTATCCCTTTTTTCGTAAATCGGGCTCCCTGTTTTCAAAATCCCTTTTTCTTCTGAGGCTTGGAGCATTTGGTGGCTAGATATTAAACGTAATGAAATTTAGCACGGAGGTTCAGTTGTACAGGGTTTCAGTTATACAGGGGTTCAGTTACATGGGGGTTCTTTGTGTTAAATAAGTAGTTTTTGTATCTTTTAAAAGAACTTTACGGGGATTGAGAGACTCAGTTGCCTAATTCCGTGTGATTTTTCTTTACTTGATGGTCATTAAAAACGAAATTTTTGTGTTAAATAAGTAGTTTTTGTATCTTTTAAAAGAGCTTTACGGGGATTGAGAGACTCAGTTGCCTAATTCCGTGTGATTTTTCTTTACTTGATGGTCATTAAAAACGAAATTTTTGTGTTAAATAAGTAGTTTTTGTATCTTTTAAAAGAGCTTTACGGGGATTGAGAGACTTCTGAGGCTTGGAGCATTTGGTGGCTAGATATTAAACGTAATGAAATTTAGCACGGAGGTTCAGTTGTACAGGGTTTCAGTTATACAGGGGTTCAGTTACATGGGGGTTCTTTGTGTTAAATAAGTAGTTTTTGTATCTTTTTAAAAGAACTTTACGGGGATTGAGAGACTCAGTTGCCTAATTCCGTGTGATTTTTCTTTACTTGATGGTCATTAAAAACGAAATTTTTGTGTTAAATAAGTAGTTTTTTGTATCTTTTAAAAGAGCTTTACGGGGATTGAGAGACTCAGTTGCCTAATTCCGTGTGATTTTTCTTTACTTGATGGTCATTAAAAACGAAATTTTTGTGTTAAATAAGTAGTTTTTGTATCTTTTAAAAGAGCTTTACGGGGATTGAGAGACTCAGTTGCCTAATTCCGTGTGATTTTTCTTTACTTGATGGTCATTAAAAACGAAATTTTTATGTTAAATAAGTAGTTTTTGTATCTTTTAAAAGAGCTTTACGGGGATTGAGAGACTCAGTTGGCTAATTCCGTATGATTTTTCTTTACTTGATGGTCATTAAAAACGAAATTTTTGTGTTAAATAAGTAGTTTTTGTATCTTTTAAAAGAGCTTTACGGAGATTGAGAGACTCAGTTGCCTAATTCCGTGTGATTTTTCTTTACTTGATGGTCATTAAAAACGAAATTTTTGTGTTAAATAAGTAGTTTTTGTATCTTTTAAAAGAGCTTTACGGGGATTGAGAGACTCAGTTGCCTAATTCCGTGTGATTTTTCTTTACTTGGTGGTCATTAAAAACGAAATTTTTGTGTTAAATAAGTAGTTTTTGTATCTTTAAAAGAGCTTTACAAAACGAAATTTTTTGTGTTAAATAAGTAGTTTTGTATCTTTTAAAAGAGCTTTACGGGGATTGAGAGACTCAACTGCCTAATTCCGTGTGATTTTTCTTTACTTGGTGGTCATTAAAAACGAAATTTTTGTGTTAAATAAGTAGTTTTTGTATCTTTTAAAAGAGCTTTACGGGGATTGAGAGACTCAGTTGCCTAATTCCGTGTGATTTTTTCTTTACTTGGTAGTCATTAAAAACGAAATTTTTGTGTTAATTCTAGGGCAGGGGTAACTATTTAGTTTAAATAATTCTAGGAGGAATTGAGTTTTATGGATGGTATGGAAAATGGTACTTGTTAAATATTCGGGTAAACATACGACTAAGAAATCTATGATTTGGGATGTGTGGGTTGCTATTTTTTTACTTTTCTGAGCTGGATTTCTTAGCCTTTCATAGGTGTGTATGATATTTTCTTGATAAAACATAGCAGTGACTACATCAGATGGTTTTGTAGTGCAGTGAGTTGTTACTAGTAGTAGTATTTTCGTGTTTTTTGCAAGCCATTCATACTATACCTTAAATGCATTCAGATATTTTCTTGATAAAACATAGCCGTGACTACATCCAATGGTTTTGTAGTGCAGTGAATTGTTACTAGTAGTAGTATTTTCGTGTTTTTTTTTGCAAGCCATTCATACTATACCTTAAATGCATTCAGATATTTTCTTGATAAAACATAGCCGTGACTACATCAGATGGTTTTGTAGTGCAGTGAGTTGTTACTAGAAGTAGTATTTTCGTGTTTTTTTTTTGCAAGCAATTCATACTATACCTTAAATGCATTCAGATATTTTCTTGATAAAACATAGCCGTGACTACATCCGATGGTTTTGTAGTGCAGTGAATTGTTACTAGTAGTAGTATTTTCGTGTTTTTTGCAAGCCATTCATACTATACCTTAAATACATTCAGATATTTCCTTGATAAAACATAGCCGTGACTACATCCGATGGTTTTGTAGTGCAGTGAATTGTTACTAGTAGTAGTATTTTCGTGTTTTTTGCAAGCCATTCATACTATACCTTAAATACATTCAGATATTTTCTTGATCAAACATAGCCGTGACTACATCAGATGGTTTTGTAGTGCAGTGAGTTGTTACTAGTAGTAGTATTTTCGTGTTTTTTGCAAGCCATTCATACTATACCTTAAATGCATTCAGATATTTTCTTGATCAACTGTGGTTTTTTCTTTACTTGATGGTCATTTGTTGTATCTTTTAAAAGAGCTTTACAGGGTTTGAGAGACTCAGTTGCCTAATTCCGTGTGATTTTTCTTTACTTGATGGTCATTAAAAACGAAATTTTTGTGTTAAATAAGTAGTTTTTGTATCTTTTAAAAGAGCTTTAAGGGGTTTGAGAGACTCAGTTGCCTGATTCCGTGTGGTTTTTCTTTACTTGGTGGTCATTAAAAACGAATTTTTTGTGTTAAATAAGTAGTTCTTGTATCTTTTAAAAGAGCTTTACGGGGATTGAGAGACTCAGTTTTACCTTGTCACAGTTACATTTTCTTGATTTTTCAAAGTTCATTTTGAATTTCTTTCGTTGAAATGCAAGAGTTGGAATATTTCAGTAGTGTTTGGTTGTGGTTTACCTTGTCACAGTTACATTTTCTTGATTTTTCAAAGTTCATTTGAATTTCTTTCGTTGAAATGCAAGAGTTGGAATATTTCAGTAGTGTTAGGTTGTGGTTTACCTTGTCACAGTTACATTTTCTTGATTTTTCAAAGTTCATTTTGAATTTCTTTCGTTGAAATGCAAAAGTTGGAATATTTCAGTAGTGTTTGGTTGTGGTTTACCTTGTCACAGTTACATTTTCTTGATTTTTCAAAGTTCATTTGAATTTCTTTCGTTGAAATGCAAGAGTTGGAATATTTCAGTAGTGTTTGGTTGTGGTTTACCATGTCAAAGTTACATTTTCTTGATTTTTCAAAGTTCATTTTGAATTTCTTTCATTGAAATGCAAGAGTTGGAATATTTAAGTAGTGTTTGGTTGTGGTTTACCTTGTCACAGTTACATTTTCTTGATTTTTCAAAGTTCATTTTGAATTTCTTTCGTTGAAATGCAAGAGTTGGAATATTTCAGTAGTGTATGGTTGTGGTTTACCTTGTCACAGTTACATTTTCTTGATTTTTCAAAGTTCATTTTGAATTTCTTTCGTTGAAGAGTTGGAATATTTCAGTAGTGTTTGGTTATGGTTTACCTTGTCACAGTTACATTTTCTTGATTTTTCAAAGTTCATTTTGAATTTCTTTCATTGAAATGCAAGAGTTGGAATATTTCAGTAGTGTTTGGTGGTGGTTTACCTTGTCACAGTTACATTTTCTTGATTTTTCAAAGTTCATTTTGAATTTCTTTCGTTGAAATGCAAGAGTTGGAATATTTCAGTAGTGTTTGGTTGTGGTTTACCTTGTCACAGTTACATTTTCTTGATTTTTCAAAGTTCATTTTGAATTTCTTTCGTTGAAATGCAAGAGTTGGAATATTTCAGTAGAGTTTGCTTGTGATTTGAATTTCTTTCATTGAGATGCAAGAGTTGGAATATTTCAGTAGTGTTTGGTGGTGTTTACCTTGTCACAGTTACATTTTCTTGATTTTTCAAAGTTCATTTTGAATTTCTTTCGTTGAAATGCAAGAGTTGGAATATTTCAGTAGTGTTTGGTTGTGGTTTACCTTGTCACAGTTACATATTCTTGATTTTTCAAAGTTCATTTTGAATTTCTTTCGTTGAAATGCAAGAGTTGGAATATTTCAGTAGTGTTTGGTTGTGGCTTACCTTGTCACAGTTACATTTTCTTGATTTTTCAAAGTTCAATTTGAATTTCTTTCGTTGAAATGCAAGAGTTGGAATATTTCAGTAGTGTTTGGTTGTGGTTTACCTTGTCACAGTTACATTTTCTTGATTTTTCAAAGTTCATTTTGAATTTCTTTCGTTGAAATGCAAGAGTTGGAATATTTCAGTAGTGTTTGGTTGTGGTTTACCTTGTCACAGTTACATTTTCTTGATTTTTCAAGAGTTGGAATATTTCAGTAGTGTTTGGTTATGGTTTACCTTGTCACAGTTACATTTTCTTGATTTTTCAAAGTTCATTTTGAATTTCTTTCATTGAAATGCAAGAGTTGGAATATTTCAGTAGTGTTTGGTGGTGGTTTACCTTGTCACAGTTACATTTCTTGATTTTTCAAAGTTCATTTTGAATTTCTTTCGTTGAAACGCAAGAGTTGGAATATTTCAGTAGTGTTTGGTTGTGGTTTACCTTGTCACAGTTACATTTTCTTTTTTTTCAAAGTTCATTTTGAATTTCTTTCGTTGAAATGCAAGAGTTGGAATATTTCAGTAGTGTTTGCTTGTGATTTGAATTTCTTTCATTGAGATGCATTTTCTTTCGTTGAGAGTTGGAATATTTCAGTAGTGTTTGGTGGTGGTTTACCTTGTCACAGTTACATTTTCTTGATTTTTCAAAGTTCATTTTGAATTTCTTTCGTTGAAATGCAAGAGTTGGAATATTTCAGTAGTGTTTGGTTGTGGTTTACCTTGTCACAGTACATATTCTTGGTTTTTCAAAGTTCATTTTGAATTTCTTTCGTTGAAATGCAAGAGTTGGAATATTTCAGTAGTGTTTGGTTGTGGCTTACCTGGTCACAGTTACATTTTCTTGATTTTTCAAAGTTCAATTTGAATTTCTTTCGTTGAAATGCAAGAGTTGGAATATTTCAGTAGTGTTTGGTTGTGGTTTACCTTGTCACAGTTACATTTTCTTGATTTTTCAACGTTCATTTTGAATTTCTTTCGTTGAAATGCAAGAGTTGGAATATTTCAGTAGTGTTTGGTTGTGGTTTACCTTGTCACAGTTACATTTTCTTGATTTTTCAAAGTTCATTTTGAATTTCTTTCGTTGAAATGCAAGAGTTGGAATATTTCAGTAGTGTTTGGTTGTGGTTTACCTTGTCACAGTTACATTTTCTTGATTTTTCAAAGTTCATTTTGAATTTCTTTCGTTGAAATGCAAGAGTTGGAATATTTCAGTAGTGTTTGGTTGTGGTTTACCTTGTCACAGTTACATTTTCTTGATTTTTCAAAGTTCATTTTGAATTTCTTTCGTTGAAATGCAAGAGTTGGAATATTTCAGTAGTGTTTGGTTGTGGTTTACCTTGTCACAGTTACATTTTCTTGATTTTTCAAAGTTCATTTTGAATGTCTTTCGTTGAAATGCAAGAGTTGGAATATTTCAGTAGTGTTTGGTTGTGGTTTACCTTGTCACAGTTAAATTTTCTTGATTTTTCAAAGTTCATTTTGAATCATTCAAGAAACGTGATTAAACACGTTTTTTTAAACTACATGCTATTTGCATGCCTTTCCTTGGCACCTTTCCAAACGAGCTGGAATTCCCGCCAGTTCCTACACATTGCAAAAAAGTGAGCAGTATGAAAACTCCACGTTTTCAACCAGACTGGTTTTTTAGACAACACACCCACAGAGATGACACACACACACACATAGAGACGAGTGGCGCGCCACTCTAAGTGAACCTAGATCTAGGTGGCGCGCGCACTCTAGTGAAACCCAACTTTTTGGATATCTCTCTCACTATGACTCTGTTTGTGTGTTGTGTCTGTGCGTGTCTCGTCTCTATGTGTGTGTGTGTGTCATCTCTGTGGGTGTGTTGTCTAAAAAACCAGTCTGGTTGAAAACGTGGAGTTTTCATACTGCTCACTTTTTTGCAATGTGTAGGAACTGGCGGGGAATTCCCGCTCGTTTGGAAAGGTGCCAAGGAAAGGCATGCAAATAGCATGTAGTTTAAAAACGTGTTTAATCACGTTTCTTGAATGATTCAAAATGAACTTTGAAAAATCAAGAAATTTAACTGTGACAAGGTAAACCACAACAACCAAACACTACTGAAATATTCCAACTCTTGCATTTCAACGAAAGACATTCAAAATGAACTTTGAAAAATCAAGAAAATGTAACTGTGACAAGGTAAACCACAACCAAACACTACTGAAATATTCCAACTCTTGCATTTCAACGAAAGAAATTCAAAATGAACTTTGAAAAATCAAGAAAATGTAACTGTGACAAGGTAAACCACAACCCAAACACTACTGAAATATTCCAACTCTTGCATTTCAACGAAAGAAATTCAAAATGAACTTTGAAAAATCAAGAAAATGTAACTGTGACAAGGTAAACCACAACCAAACACTACTGAAATATTCCAACTCTTGCATTTCAACGAAAGAAATTCAAAATGAACTTTGAAAAATCAAGAAAATGTAACTGTGACAAGGTAAACCACAACCAAACACTACTGAAATATTCCAACTCTTGCATTTCAACGAAAGAAATTCAAAATGAACGTTGAAAAATCAAGAAAATGTAACTGTGACAAGGTAAACCACAACCAAACACTACTGAAATATTCCAACTCTTGCATTTCAACGAAAGAAATTCAAATTGAACTTTGAAAAATCAAGAAAATGTAACTGTGACAAGGTAAGCCACAACCAAACACTACTGAAATATTCCAACTCTTGCATTTCAACGAAAGAAATTCAAAATGAACTTTGAAAAACCAAGAATATGTAACTGTGACAAGGTAAACCACAACCAAACACTACTGAAATATTCCAACTCTTGCATTTCAACGAAAGAAATTCAAAATGAACTTTGAAAAATCAAGAAAATGTAACTGTGACAAGGTAAACCACCACCAAACACTACTGAAATATTCCAACTCTTGCATCTCTATGAAAAATCAAGAAATTCAAATCACAAGCAAACACTACTGAAATATTCCAACTCTTCTATTTCAACGAAAGAAATTCAAAATGAACTTTGAAAAATAAAGAAAATGTAACTGTGACAAGGTAAACCACAACCAAACACTACTGAAATATTCCAACTCTTGCGTTTCAACGAAAGAAATTCAAAATGAACTTTGAAAAATCAAGAAAATGTAACTGTGACAAGGTAAACCACCACCAAACACTACTGAAATATTCCAACTCTTGCATTTCAATGAAAGAAATTCAAAATGAACTTTGAAAAATCAAGAAAATGTAACTGTGACAAGGTAAACCATAACCAAACACTACTGAAATATTCAACTCTTGAAAAATCAAGAAAATGTAACTGTGACAAGGTAAACCACAACCAAACACTACTGAAATATTCCAACTCTTGCATTTCAACGAAAGAAATTCAAAATGAACTTTGAAAAATCAAGAAAATGTAACTGTGACAAGGTAAACCACAACCAAACACTACTGAAATATTCCAACTCTTGCATTTCAACGAAAGAAATTCAAATTGAACTTTGAAAAATCAAGAAAATGTAACTGTGACAAGGTAAGCCACAACCAAACACTACTGAAATATTCCAACTCTTGCATTTCAACGAAAGAAATTCAAAATGAACTTTGAAAAATCAAGAATATGTAACTGTGACAAGGTAAACCACAACCAAACACTACTGAAATATTCCAACTCTTGCATTTCAACGAAAGAAATTCAAAATGAACTTTGAAAAATCAAGAAAATGTAACTGTGACAAGGTAAACCACCACCAAACACTACTGAAATATTCAACTCTTGCATCTCAATGAAAGAAATTCAAATCACAAGCAAACTCTACTGAAATATTCCAACTCTTGCATTTCAACGAAAGAAATTCAAAATGAACTTTGAAAAATCAAGAAAATGTAACTGTGACAAGGTAAACCACAACCAAACACTACTGAAATATTCCAACTCTTGCATTTCAACGAAAGAAATTCAAAATGAACTTTGAAAAATCAAGAAAATGTAACTGTGACAAGGTAAACCACCACCAAACACTACTGAAATATTCCAACTCTTGCATTTCAATGAAAGAAATTCAAAATGAACTTTGAAAAATCAAGAAAATGTAACTGTGACAAGGTAAACCATAACCAAACACTACTGAAATATTCCAACTCTTCAACGAAAGAAATTCAAAATGAACTTTGAAAAATCAAGAAAATGTAACTGTGACAAGGTAAACCACAACCATACACTACTGAAATATTCCAACTCTTGCATTTCAACGAAAGAAATTCAAAATGAACTTTGAAAAATCAAGAAAATGTAACTGTGACAAGGTAAACCACAACCAAACACTACTTAAATATTCCAACTCTTGCATTTCAATGAAAGAAATTCAAAATGAACTTTGAAAAATCAAGAAAATGTAACTTTGACATGGTAAACCACAACCAAACACTACTGAAATATTCCAACTCTTGCATTTCAACGAAAGAAATTCAAATGAACTTTGAAAAATCAAGAAAATGTAACTGTGACAAGGTAAACCACAACCAAACACTACTGAAATATTCCAACTTTTGCATTTCAACGAAAGAAATTCAAAATGAACTTTGAAAAATCAAGAAAATGTAACTGTGACAAGGTAAACCACAACCTAACACTACTGAAATATTCCAACTCTTGCATTTCAACGAAAGAAATTCAAAATGAACTTTGAAAAATCAAGAAAATGTAACTGTGACAAGGTAAACCACAACCAAACACTACTGAAATATTCCAACTCTTGCATTTCAACGAAAGAAATTCAAAATGAACTTTGAAAAATCAAGAAAATGTAACTGTGACAAGGTAAAACTGAGTCTCTCAATCCCCGTAAAGCTCTTTTAAAAGATACAAGAACTACTTATTTAACACAAAAAATTCGTTTTTAATGACCACCAAGTAAAGAAAAACCACACGGAATCAGGCAACTGAGTCTCTCAAACCCCTTAAAGCTCTTTTAAAAGATACAAAAACTACTTATTTAACACAAAAATTTCGTTTTTAATGACCATCAAGTAAAGAAAAATCACACGGAATTAGGCAACTGAGTCTCTCAAACCCTGTAAAGCTCTTTTAAAAGATACAACAAATGACCATCAAGTAAAGAAAAAACCACAGTTGATCAAGAAAATATCTGAATGCATTTAAGGTATAGTATGAATGGCTTGCAAAAAACACGAAAATACTACTACTAGTAACAACTCACTGCACTACAAAACCATCTGATGTAGTCACGGCTATGTTTGATCAAGAAAATATCTGAATGTATTTAAGGTATAGTATGAATGGCTTGCAAAAAAAACACGAAAATACTACTACTAGTAACAATTCACTGCACTACAAAACCATCGGATGTAGTCACGGCTATGTTTTATCAAGGAAATATCTGAATGTATTTAAGGTATAGTATGAATGGCTTGCAAAAAACACGAAAATACTACTACTAGTAACAATTCACTGCACTACAAAACCATCGGATGTAGTCACGGCTATGTTTTATCAAGAAAATATCTGAATGCATTTAAGGTATAGTATGAATTGCTTGCAAAAAAAAAAACACGAAAATACTACTACTAGTAACAACTCACTGCACTACAAAACCATCTGATGTAGTCACGGCTATGTTTTATCAAGAAAATATCTGAATGCATTTAAGGTATAGTATGAATGGCTTGCAAAAAAAAACACGAAAATACTACTACTAGTAACAATTCACTGCACTACAAAACCATTGGATGTAGTCACGGCTATGTTTTATCAAGAAAATATCTGAATGCATTTAAGGTATAGTATGAATGGCTTGCAAAAAACACGAAAATACTACTACTAGTAACAACTCACTGCACTACAAAACCATCTGATGTAGTCACTGCTATGTTTTATCAAGAAAATATCATACACACCTATGAAAGGCTAAGAAATCCAGCTCAGAAAAGTAAAAAAATAGCAACCACACCCAAATCATAGATTTCTTAGTCGTATGTTTACCCGAATATTTAACAAGTACCATTTTTCCATACCATCCATAAAACTCAATTCCTCCTAGAATTATTTAAACTAAATAGTTACCCCTGCCCTAGAATTAACACAAAAATTTCGTTTTTAATGACTACCAAGTAAAGAAAAAATCACACGGAATTAGGCAACTGAGTCTCTCAATCCCCGTAAAGCTCTTTTAAAAGATACAAAAACTACTTATTTAACACAAAAATTTCGTTTTTAATGACCACCAAGTAAAGAAAAATCACACGGAATTAGGCAGTTGAGTCTCTCAATCCCCGTAAAGCTCTTTTAAAAGATACAAAAACTACTTATTTAACACAAAAAATTTCGTTTTGTAAAGCTCTTTTAAAAGATACAAAAACTACTTATTTAACACAAAAATTTCGTTTTTAATGACCACCAAGTAAAGAAAAAAATCACACGGAATTAGGCAACTGAGTCTCTCAATCCCCGTAAAGCTCTTTTAAAAGATACAAAAACTACTTATTTAACACAAAAATTTCGTTTTTAATGACCATCAAGTAAAGAAAAATCACACGGAATTAGGCAACTGAGTCTCTCAATCTACGTAAAGCTCTTTTAAAAGATACAAAAACTACTTATTTAACACAAAAATTTCGTTTTTAATGACCATCAAGTAAAGAAAAATCATACGGAATTAGCCAACTGAGTCTCTCAATCCCCGTAAAGCTCTTTTAAAAGATACAAAAACTACTTATTTAACATAAAAATTTCGTTTTTAATGACCATCAAGTAAAGAAAAATCACACGGAATTAGGCAACTGAGTCTCTCAATCCCCGTAAAGCTCTTTTAAAGATACAAAAACTACTTATTTAACACAAAAATTTCGTTTTTAATGACCATCAAGTAAAGAAAAATCACACGGAATTAGGCAACTGAGTCTCTCAATCCCCGTAAAGCTCTTTTAAAAGATACAAAAACTACTTATTTAACACAAAAATTTCGTTTTTAATGACCATCAAGTAAAGAAAAATCACACGGAATTAGGCAACTGAGTCTCTCAATCCCCGTAAAGCTCTTTTAAAAGATACAAAAACTACTTATTTAACACAAAAATTTCGTTTTTAATGACCATCAAGTAAAGAAAAATCACACGGAATTAGGCAACTGAGTCTCTCAATCCCCGTAAAGTTCTTTTAAAAGATACAAAAAACTACTTATTTAACACAAAGAACCCCATGTAACTGAACCCCTGTATAACTGAAACCATGTACAACTGAACCTCCGTGCTAAATTTCATTACGTTTAATATCTAGCACCAAATGCTCCAAGCTCAGAAGTCTCTCAATCCCCGTAAAGCTCTTTTAAAAGATACAAAAACTACTTATTTAACACAAAAATTTCGTTTTTAATGACCATCAAGTAAAGAAAAATCACACGGAATTAGGCAACTGAGTCTCTCAATCCCCGTAAAGCTCTCTTTTAAAAGATACAAAAAACTACTTATTTAACACAAAAATTTCGTTTTTAATGACCATCAAGTAAAGAAAAATCACACGGAATTAGGCAACTGAGTCTCTCAATCCCCGTAAAGTTCTTTTAAAAGATACAAAAACTACTTATTTAACACAAAGAACCCCCATGTAACTGAACCCCTGTATAACTGAAACCCTGTACAACTGAACCTCCGTGCTAAATTTCATTACGTTTAATATCTAGCCACCAAATGCTCCAAGCCTCAGAAGAAAAAGGGATTTTGAAAACAGGGAGCCGATTTACGAAAAAAAGGGATACCCCCCGTGCAACTGAACCCCCCTTGTAACTGAACCCGTGTATAATCGAAACCCCCCCATGCAACTGTATCCCCTTTAACAGAACTCTCAAGCAACTCAATCCTCCATGCAAGCCCATCTCCCTCAAAATTTTCCAATCACTAATTACTCCTTTTTTGTCACGACATCTCCTCCAATTCGCAAATTCCATTACCCTTTTTTTTCGCAAAAGCTTAATCAGACATCTCCGATTGTAAAAGCATTAAAAAATTTTCCAATCACTAATTACTCCTTTTTTTTTTTGCAAATGCTAAAAAGACATGTATCATGAACTAGAAATCTACGTCAGAAAAATTCCTTTTATTCAAATCCTATTCACCTATCAAGTTATCAAAAAACTTGCCCGTTAAAACTCGAAACAAGACACGCTGGTTTTATAATACAGGTTTAATTAATTACGTAAATCTCTTGACAAAGAAAGAAATCGCTTGAGTCCTCTCGCAATAGCAAACCAAACCTGTTTGGTACGGGGGCCTGCGCAAATTCAATAGATGGTATATACTAACGATTCATTTGAAATGCTTGACTGATGATCCATCCTCAACGCTTGTATACAGATTTTATACCCTGAAGAAACAGAGGAGGTACCCGGTCCTCTATCCAGTAAGAGAAAACATAAATCTTGTGTAAGGCTTGTAAGAGGCAAACCTTTGTTGTCTAATATGTCTTGCGCAAAGCCACCTAACTGGAAAAATCTTTGTTTCTAGAAACACTAAATATATAATATCTGGCCACAGGAAGCCTTACAAATTTGAGAATCAAAACAAACTCTTGACTAGACCATGTGGGTAGAAAATCCTTTCTTGTTGGTAACACGAAAAACAAATATCTGGCCATCAGGTTTTTAGACATTTAAATTTGCAAAAACCTTCATCATCTACATTTAAATTTGTATAAATAATCATTAGACTAATGCCTTGGAGAAGGTCCCGAGGGAAAACATCCCCAGAGAAAAAATATCTCGAAGAAAATAAAAACATCTCGAAGAAAAAAAGCATTTCGAAGAAAAAACAACACCTCGAAGAGAAAAAATCTTAAAGGAAAATAGCGTAATATACAGTAGCTTAAAAAAAGTGTCGGTACAGGGATTCGAAGGAATAGAGCCCTGCTTGTAATTGGAATAGGGTTGCTACTTATCTTGATCTTTTTGTATTTGCATTGGATCACAACAATCCCTTTCTAACCAATATAATTTTTTGACTTACAGAGCAAAGCACAACTTAGCCGCCATAATTATGTGTGCAATCATGTGTGTACTGCCGATTTCCGCTGGTGTACTTGGAGTTCTTCTTGATGAGTGTAAAATTTGTGATTTGCAAGGTTGCGTTACATACGGTAGGTTATGTTTGTTATATTTCACATTTAGTTTTTGACTTCCTCCAAGTTTTTTATCACGAATACACATTGTCTTCAAGTTGGCTAGCAATCAGTGTTTTTAAAAGTAACCCTACTGACAGTCGTACCTTTCGGTGAAAATCATATCATGTCGGCGCAACAGAAACTTAAGACTATGTTTGTTTCAAATCATAGATTTGTTCAAACTTATTTTCGATTAGTATACTCTCTTTCTATCTTTCATTAAATTTGTTCTCTTCTTTAACTACATAACGACAGCAAAGCACAACAGCAAAGCAGCGATTTTCATACAAAAACGGCTACTACTATCCGTTACAACACACTTGGCAAGACTAAAGAACAGCTGGGTAAAAAGTTATTTACTTTCTTTTAATTGATGAGTTTTTCAACGATTAAGTTGAAAACGGCTTACTTTTCGATTTGACTTATTTTAGTATAACCTTTAAACCATATGGTCACGTAGATTTGAAACAATAAACACTGGATTGAATTGATTTACACAAAACATCTGCTATGGTTAGAATATACGGCTGCATGAACTTTTTGATGAAATACTAACACTAAAGATTTTGAAACATATCGGTTAAACTCAAAGTATAATCACTTACGTAACAAGTACTGACAAAACTCTCCAAAAGTGACCCCGCGTACCTCAGCGCCTCTAGACGCAAAATTTTGTACTACTTAATCGCTCCGAGCCAAAGTACTTTGCTCCGGCCAATAATTATGCTACAGCCTAGTGTTGGGCGATATTTCGATTTTTCGATATATCGATATATCGATATTTTCACTTTCGATATTCGATATTCGATATATCGATATCGATATTTCGGAACCGTTTTTGGCTCCGATACACTCTTGTTTTTGCCAAAGTTAAATAATGAAAATCGTAGTTAAAGAGTATTTTGCATCATTTTTTTATAAAAAACTTCGAATAATACAACATTGAACAATGAATGAAAAAACCAACTTCGATTATATGAAAGAATATCACGAAAACCCAGACATGAAACTACTTGGGCTCAAGAAAAAAAAAAACGCGGCTATATTGGCTATTCAAAAAACAGCAACATGTCAATGTTTTTCCCAGAGAGTCGGTTTCGCCGCTCGGTGATCAACTGACCGGCCTTGGAAAAAACTCTCTCAGAAGGGACACTGGTGGCGGGCACAGACATAAATTTCATGGCAACCTCGTACAGATATTTCTGAGAGCCCATGTTGCGAGAATTCCACCACTTGAGTGGATCCGTTTTTCTTTGAACTACAGATTCCCTGTTAAAAAGCTGCAGAGCCATGATAGACTCGGCTGCTGTCGAACCATGTCCTGAGTTGACTACCAGAACTTCGTCATGTGAGCCCCACAAAACTGTCATGAGCCTGTCGATGCTGTCTCGCGGGGTTTGTGACGGTACTTGTACCTGCTGCTACGGATTCAGCAGACAGCAAGGCCAAATCCATCTCTCTTGCTATTTTGCCCTCAACCGAGACAAGATCGTCTGGGGAAATATACATTTTCTTGAAACGCGGATTAAGGTATGTGGCAATCGTCACGGGTGTGACCTGACGAGGCTTATAAACCTAGCTTGCATTTTCTCCATCAAAGCCTTGTGGAGGTCCTCGGCGACATTTGAAAATCCACCACAATCTACCTGAACAAGGTGGCGTCTCAAAATCTTGGATAAAGGCAGGACTTTTGAGATGGAGGGATAGCTTTCAGAAGAGAGCTCCATTGTGACCTCGTCAAAAGGTGTAAGTACCGCGATCACGTTTTGAAATAACATCCCACTCACTTTCAGTGAGTAGGAGATCTACTTTACCCAGAAGCACAAGCAAACTTGGTACCGACTCTTTCAAATCTTGTAGACTACGCAACACAGCGAGAAGCGAATTCCGTCTAGTGGTCACATCAAATTCAGAGTATATGCGAAGCACGAAAACATGTCTCCAGCCTTTACCTACAGCAGATGCAGCATCCTTTACAGCCCGTACCACATTTGCTCCATTATCGGTAACTACAGCTACAACCTTTTCCTTAATCCCCACTCAGTGGCAATTTTCAGAAGATGAGCTGTGATAGCATCAGCAGTATGCCTTTCTTCAATTTTCGCAGTAGTAAGCACGTTGCTGCAGAGGCAGCCTTTCTCATCAATGTAATGTACAGTGACAGCCATGAAACCCTCAGTCGCCCGGGAGGTCCATATATCTGTGGTAAGGGAAACATTTCCTACTTTTTTTTAGTGCCTCCTGCAGTTTCAATTTCTCTACAGCATAGATTTCAGGGAGAAGATCTCTTGTCACTTTAGCTCGGGATGGCAAAGTATAATTGGGGTCAAGGCCCTGCACCAGATCTATAAACCCAGGATTTGAAACAACAGAGAGGGGTTGCATATCTTTTGCAATGAATTTCACAACCAGTTTGTTCATTTTACAGTTTTAGGGTGCTTTGCACTGTACTTGGTCTGTAACAAACGAGTCAATTCTCGGCTGCTTTGCACTTGGTGCTCCTGAGTCAGTCTGGTCACTTCTATCATGGGTAACTTGGTAGGGTCACTAGCTTGACTCAAAGGTCTGGTTGAGTTTTGGCTATGTGATGGGACAATTTGACTTGAATCATGTTCATCATCAGATGGACACGAATCAGAATCAGCGTTAACACTGGCACCCCCGGCCGATGTACTTCCTTTTATGCTTTGGTATTGTTTTTTTTGGTGGTTTGTCTTGAGATGAGCATTAAGGTTGGTGGTATTTCCAGAGGTAGCAACACTTTTTTTGCATATTTTGCATAGTGCAGACTTAGCCGATACTTTTGTAAAATATTCCCACAAAGGACTTGGCATTTTTCAAAAAATGGTAGAGACCTGGACCTGCAATATATTAAACATTCAGAGGCAAATAGAATCCAATGGAACTGATTTTTGTTAAATAAAGTGGTAGTACCAACCAGCAAAATAATGGACCAAATGTGGGGATTCGATTTGGCATATAGGGTTGGATTTTGCTATGTACTCTAGATCAATAAGCAAAAGAAAATAATGAAAAATTACAGTATATTATCAGCTAAATTTCTAAATATCAATTATTGGCAAAATATTATATTTTGCCAATCTGTTTTACAGAAATGTTATCTACTAGTCCAATAGCCATGTAGCAAGACAATACTCTGACATTAATGAGATTTAAAAGTCAAGACAGTGTTACCGCCTAGAGTCTAGGCGGTAGAGTCTAGGCTAGACGAGTTGTCGGAAACGCATCTGCCTAAAGAATAATCAAATCAAACCGAGCACAACCTGGAGAGGCTGTGACACTATTTAATTACCAAAGGAAAAAATCATCAGACTCATTCTTCCTGACTGAGCATAGAAGCAGCATAAAAACAGACACACAAACAGGCAACATTACAGAACCCTTTAGTGCACTTCTACATTTTTGAAAGACGCCCTCTGACTTACCCATTACATACTTCATACCAGCTTCATCACAGGTACCTATGCAACCTCGGACTGTTCGGACAAGAAACTAGTGCCCGTGGTAATAGAAGTGTCAATCTAACCTTCAAAACTATAATTTAAGCCTCCTGACCCTGTGTGGCAAAACAGGGAGGTTGTTAATTTCAGTTGAAGAGCTAAAATTATGGTCTAAAAGCTTGATTAATACTTTTTATCACCAACGTACGAGGCTATACCAGTCTGAGGTTGCATATTTACCTAGCATAGGTTCCCTGTACCTGACTTAAACCCTGATTTTTAAGAGGTGGGCTGAGAAATTCTACTTCTAACCACTTACCCAGCTGGGAATCAATAAAAGTATTTTGGGTTATGGGGCTATAAGCCCCATAACCATCATTGTCACATCATTGTCACATCATCATTGTCACAATGATGATTTTATTAATAAACAGGCCTTAAGGGTGAGTATACAGGGTTGCGAACTTTTTTGGTCAATGAATATGTCCCTTGAGCATCCAAGAATGTTTCCTTTTCAGCCAAATTATGTCCATATTTTGTCTATAATATGTCCATAATATATCCATCTTGAAATCTCAAAAAACTAGTTTTCTTACGACTTGTATACCTCTTTCAAAGTGGTCAGTTAACATCGAATATAATGAAAACGAATAAGATTCATTTAATCATCCATAAAAAATGAACTAGTGTGAAAGCACAAAAGTCATAAAAACATATAGACAGTAAAAAAATAATTGTCGGAGCTTGAGGCTCATCTTCCTACGAGAGTTCTGCTTGACAGTATGGTCGGCATGAGGGTCAGCATTTTCACTTCTTTTGGTAGCTTTTTGTCAATCAGAGTATTTCTTGCGCATGTCATAAGGTACAATCCAGGAGTCAAGCGACGTTGCAGAGTGCTAGGTAAGCTGGGTTGCCCTTCAATCAGGGGGGTGACATCCCTCATAATTCAGTAATTGCTTCTGTTGCAAGTTGCATCTTGAGCCCTTAAAGGGGCCCCAAAGGTATTTAATTTTTTTAACCACACAAAGAAGTTATCAACAGTAGTTAAGTTACTGAAAAGTTGTTTAAAACATATCACTAATTTATAAATAAGTTATTCAAGAGTAATATATTCCAAAAAATAACAATCAAACCTCATTTATGGGGCAACACAAATATAAACTGTTTTCCTTATTACCCTAAATTACCTTAAATCGCACTTGCTAGCGATATGGACGAGTCCAGTGTACGCCAGTTACAGAGAGTTGTTTCAAGTACAACTCTTTTTTTTAAACAATAAAAACTTTAGCGTAAAGAGTGAGGCGTTGAGGAGGGCACAGCCCCTTTCATATACGGAATAATTTCTGTTCGTTTAAGTTTTAATGTCGCTCCTTACTTTCAGTTTAAAAAACTTTTTTTTTATTTAAAGGTTGTGAAAGTGGGGGGTTTGGGGGGTGGCAGCCCCCCAACTGTACCTCCTAATCCCTGTACGTTTTAAGGTTCGAACTTGTGACTCAGCCTCTTTAACTCTTTAGAAAACGTAGTTTTTTTCAAATAATTTCTGCACATTTTTGTACAGTTTATTACTTATTATTTCTTGACTAACTGTTAGCTGATCGTGTCAGGAGTTAAAGTTGGTGGGCTGCCGCACCCCAAACCCCCCGCTCTTGAAGATTCTTGTGTTAAGGCTTTTAATTCCTGAATACTCAAATCAAATGCGCAGTAAGATTTTCTTTTTTCAACTTGTCTTCGAGCATGCGGGTATACGGCATGTTATCAAAGCAGTGGAGACATACCTGTAACCTGAAGGCCGACTGTGATATTCTTCTGGAGACGCCTGTTGAGCCGAAGGATTTAATAGATGATATTCTTCTGGAGACGCCTGTTGAGCCGAAGGATTTAATAGATTGGATTTAAAAAAGAAACTGAGTTTCTTTTTTAAACTTTAAATTCAATATAAAAAAAAATTCCTCTAGCTGGGAATCGAACCCGGGTCTTCCGCCTGACAGTCAGTAGTATCGACCACTGTACCACACAGAGACAATTGCTATATTATTTTTAGTCTTTGCTATCTATTTTTGAGGCAAGCAAATCCCCACAAAACTTGATATTTGGTTTTTGGAAAACAGGGAAGGAGTGATCGGAAATTTCGAGGATAAGCTTCCAGGCCCTAGGAAAGCTTATCCTCTAAATTTCAGCCCGATCGGACAACGTTAAAGGGGACTGTGGTGGGAAAATTTAACATGGGCTCTTATAGGAAAACGAGGTTTTTCGTAAATGTAAATTCGGGGGATAATTTTTTCGGTCTGAAAATATCAAAAGGCCCTAACAGGTCAAATTCCGCTTAGAATGAGTCCTCATTCACCCGGATCCGTTGCCAACTGTGGCCTGTAGGCGTGGCTAATAAAAAAAAAGAGAAATGAACATTAAGTGGCTATATCTGGTTTTTGGAAAACAGGGAAGGAGTGATCGGATTGAGCTGAAATTTCGGGGATAAGCTCCCAGGCCCTAGGAAAGCTTAACCGCTAAATTTCAGCCCGATCGGACAGCGTTAAAGGGGGCTGTGGTGGGAGGGTCGAAACTTCCGGCCCAGTTTACCCCATGAAGATAAAGTCGGAGGAGGATGAAATTTTGCACGTTTCTTATTTTGAGCTTGGGCTACAAAAATGCAATCACCTCCGTCTCTCTGCGACCTCTAGGACCGGAAATCGCTTAACATTGTGGTGGGTCGCCTCTTTAAAAGAGGCACAAGTGTGCCTCCTTGATTCAACTTGTAAATATGACAAGAAAACTTGTTAACTGAGACTAATTACACATATTTGGAGGATATTGCACTTCCAGCATAAAAATGTACTTACCAACACAGACATGTTATGATTTTTTGAAAATTGCGGTAAATTCTAAATAAAACTAGATAAAATTGCACATTCCTCTGTTAGTTAACAAAAGTTTCAATCATTCCATTAAAAACCATACAAACTGTGGAATGATAAGGAATGACAATGTCATTGTTGTTTATTTCAACGTTTCTGGAGCATTCATTAGCTCCGTCTTATGAGTCATTGGATTTCATAGGTTGTTCTTCTTCTTCTGGAAGATTTGGAAAACTTTTTTCTCTCTGTGGGACCTTTTCTGTTGGTCGTTTCACGAGTAGATGGCGAGAAAAGCTGAAAATACTGGAAAATTCCGAAATATCGTTTTCGATATCGATATTTACGTTTCGATATTAGATATCGATATTTCGTCCGATATATCGATATATCGATATCGATATCGAATATCGCCCAACACTACTACAGCCTGATTCAGGCGACAGGTGACCGGGATGAATTGTGTAACTACATAATTTAGTTGCCATGTTCGCATAGGTACTCAAAGGGTCACTTTTTTTGTGTGGAGAGGATAGGCTTTGTTAGTACGTGTTCCGTAGGTGATTATACTTTGGTTAAACTGAAGTTGGTGGTTCGGTACCCCGGTCAGGTCTAATTTTATCTGAAGTTGGGACAGTAGCTTGTTAATTTTAGTATCCAAGAAACTTAAGGGGATCTATAAATAGGAGATGCTGATTACTAACTTTGGCGTCCATGAAAATAAATTACACAATTTAGTTAGCATGATAATACACCCATAGAGGAAGACTACCTGTGGTTTCATTCCTTAGAAAAAAGAAATTCAAAGAAATTACAAAGCAAAATATTAAAATCTAAGTTAAGCATAAACAAAGTCGTAAGATAATTCAACCTTCAAACAAACAGATATCCAACTATTTGTTATAACGAACAGTAAGTAGGAATTGACTCGAACCAATACTACTAACACGAACAATAATAGAGCTATCGCTGAGGAACCCCCCCCCCCCACCCGCCTCACAAGATTTATTCTGGCATCCTCATTTGTTTTTTCTCTGTTTTTACCGTTTTTTTAAAATAAAACTGTCAATTTGGTTAACTTTTGGCCCCCTTGTCACATTACTCCTCCCCCCCCCCCCAATATTTTGCTCTAGATGCACCTTTGTAATAAAGGGCACTTACTTTGTAATAAACACCACTTTGTAATAAACAGCATAGCATATATTAAATAAGTATCCTAAGCTAGGTACCTCTTCCCCTCCCAAACTCCAAAAACAACACTTTGAATATCGTGTGTGTGCAATTAGATCATGCTATACACTACAGCTGTGTCTTCTATCATCCTGTTGAAAAATGGGTTTTCCAACGCGCTCGAGTTTGAGATATAAAAAGAGTCCAGCTAATGTAAGAGTACCCAAAACTGTTTGTCATATATTAGGTTCCTCTTGATCCAGAAATTTACGGCTGTAAATTTAACTGATCTAGTTCAAAAGTTTTAGCCCCCGAAAAGAGTCTGGTCATTTGTACACAGAGAATACCCCTAAAAGTTTTTAGTCACTGAATTTGTGAGATCAAACATGTCCTTTCTTTTCCACTTGGAAGCCTAACTATGAAAAATTAGCTAATTCTATTAATTACAGCCCTTGCCCAAAGGACGGCGGACGTCTTTTGTTTGTTCATGAATATTTATCAAGTCTTTGATATTTCTGAAGAAAATGGCTACTTAAAAAACGACTATTGACTAAATTACTTGGAATCAAAAATTGTGTACATAGCCCGAAATTGGCCAAAATTGGCCAATGTCAGTTACAATGCTGCAATGACTTCTTCGAAACCTATGTATCGCGTCAGCTAATAGTTTTCATTGCGTATAATACCAGGTAGCCAACCTAAAAAGTAAATAATGACAATTAACAATGTTGATTAAACTGCTGCTGAAATAGCAATTAAATCATGAAAAGTAATTGGGGGAGGATTATTTTCAATGTCACTTTCTTATTTTTATTGAATAAAAAAAATGACCCCCCCCCCTTTCTCTCTTAGATTTTGAATAATGTCTCTTTTATCTTTTCAACAATCTTCCCTTGTCTCCTTGAATTTTCGTGAATTGACACCCCTGATGGCAAACAGTAACTTGAAAAAAGTGTTCATGATTGAGCATATTGCTTCTTTTTAAAATCATAATGTAGTATATGAACACTTTTCAAAGTGGATCACCATTGCAAACGAGGAGGAAATTTTTTCATCTCGTCTCGTTTAAAATTGTCATTTTTTAGGGTATCAGTCTTTCATGCTTCTCACCATTTTTAGAAACCTTCTATCTTTTCCAGTAAAGATGGTGGACTGAAACTCGAATATTCAACCAACATCACTTGTCATTTCATTCAAATTAGCTTTGATTGTGAAAAAATCTTTTGTAATATTATTGTCAATCTTGACAAATCAAAGTTTCAGTGTTTAAAATCCTGTCTTATGCTTAAAATTTCTGTCTTTGTTTTCCCATTTTTAGATTTTCGTCCACTAACAGTATTCTACATTTGCGCAACAGTGGCAGCATCTCTATCCCTAATTACCTGTTTATTTGAAGTTGGATTTACCGTAAAAATCGTCAATAAGTTAAGAGTAAGAGATCGAACAGTAAGTTTATGGACTAGACTACTATCTTTAAAAACAAAACTTTTGTATTGCAAATTTAATGAAATTTTAAATTTAATCTGATACTAACTCACATACCAATCCAGTTAAGGGGATTCGATGCCATAAAGAATCAGCCTATCTCGTACAATAAACTCTTAGTTTGTGTGGCCGGAACTATTTAGAACTGGTTGGGATGTCTTACCTTAACTTGTAGAGCTTGGATAAGCGATCCGAATAAAAAGGTAGAAAACTAAAAGCCGACGTCTACTTTCCCTGAAATCTTAAAAAAACCTTGTAACTTGTCTTGTTTTTTGCTGGTGACTGATATATTTAGTTTTAGAGAAACTTTTATCATTAGAAGGTGTAAATTTTGTTTTTCCGATCAAACGGGGCAGCCTTCTTTTTAAAATTCAGGAAAGGGTTGTCCCTAAAAACTTTTTACTATGCCTACTAGGAAAATCCCCAAAATCACCTCAAAAGAAATCTCATTTTATCAATCTGACGGCTTTTCGCATTTTCCGTGGTGCAACTCGCTTTGATTGAAAACTTTGCCGACAGAATTCCATTGTTTTTAAATCAAATTTCATAATCAAATCACATATTCTCAATTGGTTTCAATGATAAGTAATTCCCAGGGAGTATTTGCTAATGAACCCTTCGCCTTTGAGACAGTCAGCCGACGTTGATGCTCACAAAATGATGTATAAAGTATCGAATCCTTTTAATCCGGTTGCCTGTTGAGTTTTACTATAATATGAGTCAAATTGTCTTGACTTAAGTTTAAAACTAAGATTTTTAGGTGCCGGTTGCTAGTAATGGTACAATATGTACAAAACTAGGAGAAGATAAAAACCTCCAGATACATTGCTGGTGCATCGGGTGTCAAATTAGTGTTTCAGGTCCTGGGTCTTTTTACAGGAAAATGTAGCTAGCCTGGTGTCCAGACAACGGAGATCAATCCCTGGGCTCTGTATTGCCAAGCAGAGCACCAATCCACTCTGCAATCGTAGGATTAAAATAACATGCATAAAATATACATAATTAATACTTAGGCTATCCATGCATTACATCAAAATGCGAAATGTATTATGGTAAAAAATGAATTTTTCCAAAAAGGCACAATATATTCTTTCTTCTTCTCCATACCTGGGCACTTCGTATCGAAGGAGTTGTCGTAGAAACTTCAAAACGGCTCATTCGATTTGATATTGGAATAGCTAGTGCCCATTTTAATAGTCGAAAGCGATTGGAGGGCTACAAGCCCCCCCCCCACGCCCATCATTCCCCCAAACACATCCAATCAAAATTTTGAGATAGCCATTTTGTTCAGCGTAGTTGATTTCCAAATAGAAAATATCTTTTTGAGGAGGACACTCCCCACCACAACCCTCGGGGCAAGGGTTTTAAGTTATGGCCTGGGGGCATATAAGATTTTTATAAAAGGTGTTGTCATAGAAACTTCAAAAAAGGCTCATTCGATTGGAAATTGAAAGGGCTAGTGCCTTTTTTAATAATCGAAAATGATTGGAGGGCAGCTAGCCCCCCCCCCCCCCCCACACGCCCATCATTCCCCCAAACACATCAAAAAAATTTTTAAGATAGCCATTTTGTTCTGCGTAGTTGATTTTCGGATATAAAATATGTTTCTCAGGAGGACACTCCCCCACAACCCTCGGGGCAAGGGTTTTAAGTTATGCCCTGAGGGCATATAAGGTTTTTATAGAAGGTGCTGTCGTAGAAAAACTTCAAAAAAGGCTCATTCGATTGGAAATTCAAAAGGACAGTGCCCTTTTTAATAGCCGAACCTAAATTGGAGGGCAACTAGCCCCCCCCACGCCCATCATTCCCCCAAACAGATCCAATCAAAATTTTGCGATAGCCCATTTTGTTCAGCGTAGTTGATTTCCAGATAGAAAATATATTTTTAAGGAGGACACTTCCCTACAACCCTCGGGGCAAAGGTTTTAAGTTATGCCCTGGGGACATTTAAGGTTTTTATAGAAGGCGTTGTCGTAGAAACTTCAAAAAAGGCTCATTCAATGGGAAATTCAAAGGACTAGTGCCCTTTTTAATAGTCGAAAGTGATTGGACGGCAACGAGCCCCCCCCCCACACCAATCATTCTCCCAAAAACATCCAATCAGAATTTTGATATAGCTTTTTTGTTCAGCGTAGTTGATTGTCAGATATAAAATATCTTTTTGAGGAGGACAATCCCCCACAGCCATCGGGGCAAGGGTTTAAGTTATGCCCTGGGGGCATATAAAGTTTTTATAGAAGGCGTTGTATAGAAACTTCAAAAAGGCTCATTCGATTGGAAATTCAAAGGACTAGTGCCCTTTTTAATAGTTGAAAGTGATTGGACGGTAACTAACCCCCCTCTCACGCCTACCTTTTCCACAAACACATCCAATCCACATTTTGAGATAGCCATTCTGTTGAACATAGTTTTTAAGTTCTGGAAATTAGGTCCTTGAGGATGACAACCCCTTTACAGCCCTCAGGACAAGGGTTGTAAGTTATGCCCTGGGGACACATAAAGTTTTTATAGAATGCGTTGTCGTAGAAACTTCAAAAAGGGTTCATTCGACAAGAAATGGAAATTATACCTTTGAGCAGGACACCCCCCCCCCAAAGTCTTCAGAGCAAGGGTTAATAGTTATGCCATGGGGGCATATAAGCTTTTATTGAAATCTGTGTCGTAGAAACTTGAAAAAGGGCTCATTCTATTGGAAATTCAAAGGTCTATTGCTCTTTTAAATAGTCGAAAGTGATTTGAGGGCAACTAGCCCGCCTCTCACCCACCTTTTCTCGAAAGATATCCAATCAAAATTTTAAGATAGCGATTTTGTTCTGCGTAGTTGATTTTCGGATAGAAAATATGTTTCTTAGGAGGACACTCCCCCAAACACCCTCGGGGCAAGGGTTTTAAGTTATGCCCTGAGGGCAATATAAGGTTTTATAGGAAGGTTTGTCGTAGAAACTTCAAAAAAAGGCTCATTCGATTGGAAATTCAAAGGGATAGTGCCCTTTTTAATAGCCAAAAGTCATTGGAGGGCAACTAGCCCCCCCCCCCCACCCCATGCCCATCATTCCCCCAAACAGATCCAATCAAAATTTTGCAATAACCATTTCGTTCAGCGTAGTTGATTTCAAAGGGCGTGTGCCCTTTTTAATAGTCGAAAGTGATTTGAGGTTAACTAATCCTCCTCTCACGCCCACCTTTTTCCCAAACGCTTCCAATCAAATTTTTAGATAGCTATTTTATTCAACGCAGTTGAAAGTTTCGGATATTAGGTCTTTAAGGACGAACCCCCCCCCCCACAACCCTCAGGGCAAGGGTTTTAAGAAATGCCCTTGGAGCATGTAAGGTTTTTATAGAAAGCGATGTTGTAAAAACATCAAAAAGGGCTCATTCAATTGAAAATTGAAAGGGCTAGTGCCCTTTTAATATTCGAAAGTGAATGAAGGGCAAACTAACCCCCCTCTCACGCCCACCATTTCCCCAAACACATCCAATCAAAATTTTCAGATATCCATTTTGTTCAACGTAGTCGAAAGTTCTGGAAAACTAGGTATTTTAAAAATGATAACCCCATCAGAGTCCTCAGTGCAAGGGTTGTAAGTTATGCCCTGGGGCATATAAGGTTTATATAGAAAGTTGTTGTAGAAACTTCAAAAGGGGTTCATTTGATTGAAATTGAAATTGCCCTTTTTAATAGTCGAAAGTGAGTGGAGCGTAATTAACCCCCCTCTCACGCCCACCATTTCCCCAAACACATTCAATCAAAGTTTTAGAGATAGCCATTATGTTCAACGTAGTTGAAAGTTCTGAAACTTATGCATTTAAGGATGACAAACCCCCCAGAGTCCCCAGG
Organism: Artemia sinica; assembly: GCA_027921565.1. Taxonomy (NCBI): domain Eukaryota; kingdom Metazoa; phylum Arthropoda; class Branchiopoda; order Anostraca; family Artemiidae; genus Artemia; species Artemia sinica. The sequence continues at coordinate 33,325,561 of CM051262.1, forward strand.
GCAAAGGTTTTAAGTTATGCCCTGGGGGCATATAAGGTTGCCCCTCCACACGCCTACCTTTTCCACAAACACATCCAATCAAAATTTTGATATAGCTATTCTGTTGAACGTAGTTTTAAGTTCTGGAAATTAGGTCCTTGAGGATGACAACCCCTTTACAGCCCTCAGGACAAGGGTTGTAAGTTATGCCCTGGGGACATATAAAAGTTTTTATAGAACGCGTTGTCGTACTTCAAAAAGGGTTCATTCGACTAGAAATGGAAATTATACCTTTGAGCAGGACATCCCCCCCCCCCCACAGTCTTCAGAGCAAGGGTTAATAGTTATGCCATGGGGGCATATAAGCTTTTATTGAAATCTGTGTCGTAGAAACTTGAAAAAGGGCTCATTCTATTGGAAATTCAAAGGTCTATTGCTCTTTTTAAATAGTCGAAAGTGATTTGAGGGCAACTAGCCCGCCTCTCCCCCACCTTTTCTCCAAAGACATCCAATCAAAATTTTAAGATAGTGTTTTTGTTCTGCGTAGTTGATTTTCGGATAGAAAATATGTTTCTCAGGAGGACACTCCCCCAAACACCCTCGGGGCAAGGGTTTTAAGTTATGCCCTGAGGGCGTATAAGGTTTTTATAGAAGGTGTTGTCGTAGAAACTTCAAAAAAGGCTCATTCGATTGGAAATTCAAAGGGATAGTGCCCTTTTTAATAGCCAAAAGTCATTGGAGGGCAACTAGCCCCCCCCCCCCCCCCCCCCACGCCCATAATTCCCCAAAACAGATCCAATCAAAATTTTGCAATAACCATTTCGTTCAGCGTATTTGATTTCAAAGGACTAGTGCCCTTTTTAATAGTAAAGATTGATCAGGTGGCAGTTTCACTTACCTTGGTATTATTATTAGTAAAGATGGTGGGAGCAGTAAAGATGTTAAAAATAGAATAGCCAAGGCTCAGGGTGTTTTTTTTCACAGTTTAAAAAAAGTCTGGAAGAATAGGAAGATAAGTCTGCAAACCAAGATTAGAATCTTAGAAGCTACAGTGATGACAGTGGTCAAATATGGCTCTGAAGCATGGACGCTCCGAAAAGCGGATGAAGATTTGCTAGATGTTTTCCAGAGAAATTGCTTAAGGATTGTTCTGGGTACCGGCTGACTGACCGTATTTCAACAATAGGCTATACGAAAATGTGGTTCAATACCGCTTTCTAGGTCTATAATGAAAGAAAGGTTTTGAGGTGGTTAGGGCATGTTGTGCGGATGAAGGATGACAGATTGCCGAAGATTGTTCTTTTCGGCCAACCATCTAGGGCTAAACGGAAAGCAGGTCGTCCCCGTCTGGGGTGGGGAGGACGTCAATAAAGAAAGATTTAAGAAATGGAACTTCGTGGGCGGGTGTAAAAAGGGAGGCTTTGAATAGATTGGGGTGGAGGAGGAGCGTGCGTAGCTGTGTTGGCCTCAGGCGGCTTGGTGCTGCGATGAGTTGTTAGTAGTATAGTAGTAGTAGTAGTTTGTGTTTTGACTCGGTTATTTATTGTAATTTCTGTTCGTATTGGGTTTCATTTATTTATCGATGCTGATTTTGTGGTAGTTTCACGCTTGGTAGACTATTTGATTTTATTTTTTGCTCATTTTTGTTTAACGGAGTTCTTTACTTATCCTTGAAAACTTATTATTTTGTGGAATTTTTTTTTAATTAATGCACAAAAAGCGAGGACGTGTTGCTGGGGCGCGGTATACGATTGTTTTTAGAAGGCATATTGTACGTATTTTCTAGTTTTGCCCTATCTTTCAACAACCATTTACTAATGGTTGTTTTACTAATGGTCTACATAAATGGGAAAAAATTATCGTTTGAAAACTGTTGAACAATATTAAAAAAATCCTTTTTAATTTTTTTTTATTTTAGAGCAAAACAAAATCATTTTATAACACAGATTCGAGACTGACTGTGTTTATTTTATTCTTATTTACTTTGATCAGTAAAATCTTCAGTTATTATGATTTGAATGGCAATTAGTAAATAAAGCACTAGCAAGAACCAGCTAGCTATTCTTGTTGCCCTCAAAAATGTTAAAGACTAAAATGTTGATTTTTTTTCTGAAAATTTATAAAGACTCTGCTCGTATTAAGTCTTAACTTTGTTTTGAAAAAGCTTGTTTTTTGTTATTATTTAATGACATAAAAGACCATATAATACGCCCACTTTTGATAACGTCCAGCACGAGAGCTCATGTTCTGTGGAAACAGGTATGACCATCTATCAAGTTACATCCGTGTAATGAACTAAGGGCATTTTCTAGAAGAGCAAAATGTTTATGTTCATTGGATTGAGGCTTCAGTTTGTTCTGGTGTACTACTGGTTGCAATTTTATAAGGTTCAAAGACTGAAGAAGTGTTATGTTTTTAAGCTAAATTTAATTCATCTGGTGCACCAGTGCTCAATAGAGCGTTAGCAGAAGAGACAAAAAGTGAAAAATACCACCAAATCATAGTGGGTCTAACTTCAGGCAATATATACGTCCCGTATCGAACTGGATGTCATGAGGAGTATGGGGAGCATACAACAGAAAATACAGGCACTTATTCTTAATATTCAAGTCCAATTTTTAAGTCATTATTCTAAGGGAAATTATGCCTCGGCTGATCCTGGCCAATTTTAACAAATAGCGTAAATAATTTTGTTTTTGGTCCGAATGGTGCCCTCTCTGCTTAAAAATCATAGTGGGTCTAACTTCAGGTAAATATATCCGTCCCGTATCGAACTTTGATGTAATGTAGAGTATGGGGAGCATACGACCGAAAATATTGGCATTTATTCTTAATATCATGTTCGGTTTTAAGCCATTATTTCAAGGGAAACTATGCCTCGGCTCATCCTGGCCAATTTTGCTAATAGCGTAAATAATTTTGTGTCGGTCCGAATGGTGCCTCTCTGCTTAAAATTTTGCTTAATAGTTATCCAACATGCATCAATGCTTCAGTTAAGTTGTGCGGGAGGCGTGCAACTAGATTTGTCGAACTTAGACATTAAATTGAAGAGATTCTTATCCAACTTCAGTGGTAAGTGTAAACAGCCTGTATTTGCTACCAACGTCACCATATATCAGTATCTGAGCAATAATAACAGTTACTCCGTGACGCATGGAAGGTATCATGGAGAGGTGGCGAATGGACCAAAAAAGATTATACTTTTTTTTAGACACATTCAGTTTTAGAAGCCAAATATAAGAAAAGGTTAATTCCACCACCCTATACTCCTGGCCGGTTCAATATGCGTTGCAGGTATTATGTGTTTTTGGTTTAAATAATTGCCACGGCCAAGCTTTTGTGATTTGTTTTTTTGGCAACCAATAAATTCACTTGCATTAATTGGAGGAAAATATTTCCATTCGGGTTAAGTACCATACTGTTCATTATCTTAAAAATTTATAAGAAATGGACAAAATAGAATAAAACTTTAAATCCATGGAGACTGAAAATATCAACATCTAAATTTTGTTTCAAGGTCCAATTGCTTTTTCTTTCTTGACTTCAGTAAATGTAAAGTTGCAGGTAAAGACAAATACTTTTTAATATAATTTTTTTTGGGGTCAAAAACTAGAGAATGCAAGTGTTGAGGTTGCCTTTTAATTTGCTCCATATCGAGGCTTTATGTTTGTAGAATCTTTGCTTCAATAAATTTCCTGGAGTGAAAGGACTGTCACAGGAAAATAGCAGATGTCTGGCTTGCTTAGCACGAAGACAATGCAAGATAATGTTGGGATGCTTTCTTCTTTGCAACAGGATTCTGCACCGTCAAGTCTCTGTAGAATATGGAGGATTTTTGATTGCAAATCAACTACCACTTTTAGTGTAGTGCTACTGATGGCTTTGTCTGTTACCTATAACTCCACAAGCCAATCTACTTATTCTCTTTTGATGAGCCCTTTCTCCTGACCTCACGGTTTGCAGCAACGACAATATAAGAAATTTTGTTTACAGCCCGTTCTAACTTATCTCATCACCTAAACGAGGACAATTTTGGAAAAATTAATTGAAAGTCAGCTTTGCTGGATACTGCGCATTCATTTGGAACCCTCATCATGAAGCTCTATTCAATCAATATATCTTTGTTGATTTCTTAAGTTATACTCTCTTATCACTTTTTTATTGTCGGAAAACGGAAATAAGTTTGCAACATTTAAAAGCAACCAACAAAGCTTGTGATGACCGACCTGACCAATACAGAAAAGAGAAGTATGAATTGAAAAGGAATCAGTCGTGAACATTTTGATTCCCATTGTATGAATATGATTAGTAAAAATGTTAAAATGTTAGGCTTCATACTGTTTAACAGTTGCTCGAGCAGTCACCATTTAACTTTTTTCTTATTTTGGCCTTTTGTTGCTAAGGGCCTAAACATAATTTTTTCTTAGATGTAAAACCTACCTCTTTTTAATCAAAACCTGTTTTGAATATTCAAATATTCATTGAAAAATAATGATTTTCTGACAGATCATTCAACCCTAATCTGCAAGTAACTGCCAAATTATATTAAGTCTTGCTGTGTCTCAATATTTGATTAATTAGGATAGAAAAAGATCATCAAATTCCTTTGATGCTCAAGTCATTCACGCATTTCCACCAAGAGGACTGTCGGCTTATTGGTGTGACAAAATTAGTAGTGTTCAAGGAAACGTTTTGCAGCTACCTAGCTGGAATCAAATTTTCACGGCTGATTTCTTTTCAATTTCATTTCTGTATTAGTCAGTCGGTCATTGCAGCTTTATCGATTACTTTTATACAAGCTATAAACTTATTTCCATTACTCCGTTTTCCGACAGTAAAAAAAGTGATAAGAGAGCCTAAAGCCTTAAGGAAACAACGAAGGTTGGATGATTGAATAAAGCTCTTCAGGATGAGGGTCCCAAATGGATACGCAGTATCCAGCAAAGCCGACTTTCAATTAATTTTTCCAAAATTATCCTCGTTTAGGTGATTAGAACGGGCTGTAAACAAATTTTCTTGTATTGTCGCTGCTGCAAAACCGCGGTGTCAGGAGAAAAATCTCATCAAAAGGGAATGAGTAGATTCCCTTGTGGAGTTATCGTTGACGGACGAAGCCATCAGTAACACAACCCTATAAGTAGTAGTTGACATTAAAGGGTGCTTAGCCTGCGAAACGGGTGTTTATTCCGTATAATTTTATAATAGTCCCTTCAATTGGCTTAAAATAATAATTTGAATTGATGTGAGTTGAAAACGCTTTTTTTAAAAACTGCATAGTTTTTGAAAAGAGGGTATATATATAAGTTCACAATGACGAAAGTGTTTAAATATTGTTGGGGCTACATTCTTGGATTCCGAAATTTTCTAAGGAGTGCCTAAAACTTTTTATACATATATCTCCAAATTATAATACAAAATACCATACTGATTGTTTTGTTTTTTCTAGGTAAATGCACAGTCACTACAAACTCCAGGATTAATCATTAAACCTGTGCTTCCCTCAAGGGTCCTTGCAGAACACTGAGAACGTAATATTGGGACATATCATTAAGCCCATATCAACAAACTCAAAATGCACTGCCAGGGCAACAAGTACCACATCAAGCGAGTTTTTACAGCTCCAAATCAACTTAATTACATGTCTAGTATGACAACCACAGGAAATTCTAACGCTATCCAGATGCAATAGACACAGTGGCAACCAAATCAGGGAACTGGAGCACCAAGAGCAAGGCTTACTAGACTATGTTTTAAAAATAAAAGCTTTTCCAAAATATTTCAAATAACAGAAACTTTTTTTTATTGATGGTAAATTGCCTATTTACGATCCTTGGATGTCAGTAGAATGGGGCAGGAGAGGGTGATCAAAGCTCAAGGTCCGAGCCTTCTCCTCAGAAATATCCTGGTTTTTCCATATTTTGTGCAAATTTACCTTCCTTAATAAGAGCCATCTCTTGAAACTCAGAAGGCTAAAAATTGACCAATGAGCAGTTTTTTAGTCCACTAACAGCTACTAGGATAAAATCACCATTGAAATGAAACATTGGTAGAATTTGAGGGGCAAAATTTGAAAGAGCCGAAAAAATGAAAAAGAGTCACCTGAAAATTCTTCATTTGAACAATTATTTTGGACAATTTATATGGTACTGTGCAATCGACATTAGCTCATTATATATTGCGTATTGTAAACTACTCTTATAAGCTGTAAGCAAGTTTTTCAGCATTTGTTTGTTCTATTTTGAAATTTAATCCCACACCACAGATTTCCAGCCATGCTGATGAGCAAACGTTTTCAATAAAGGGGATCGATTTGGTTAGTTTTTAATTGTTCAAGAAAGCCTTTTTTTCCTTAAAAGTTTCATTACAAAATATTGAAGGAAGATTTTTAATGAAGAGTTTTTCATAAACAATCCATGAAGTTTATTTATAGGATCAAATCTTGCCAAGTATGTGAAATAGCTAGGGAACAGAATTCAAACTTTTTCAGTCTGTTAAAAGACAATACCGTTCCATTTATTTAAGATGCGGCTCATCCGCCATGCAGTCAAATCTCAAATACAGTTACCATTATACCATTGCATACGTTCAAACTTGCTAAACAAAAAATAAATACACATATTTAATGACATCATTACTGAGGTTTCTTTTGTGCAAATCCTTTCTTATTATGTTGTCGCTAATACTGCACCAATGATCAACGATTTTGCGGATGTCGTAAGGGGTAACAGTTTTAGCAGCATCAGGAACGAAGCAAATTATGTGTATTACATTGGGTGAAAATACAAATTTTTTGTAGTTTATTGGAAGGAGAACCTAGGTAATGTACATGTTTTTGGGCCAATTATTTGGCGCATTTTTAAAAGGTCCAAGATCATGAATACCTCATGTAATGATGCATCCCTCTTGTAATGAACAATCAAATTGTTTGAGACGAAATAATTTGCTTGTACTTATTTTACCAAAATCGCTTTTTTAGGCTATGCTAGATACTATTAACGACGAAACTGATTTTTTGCAACAAGAAGATTCAAATTGCATCAAGCTTTCATGAACAGTAACTTTGACCATAGTTAAATATGTGATTGTGTACAGACAGCCGCCGCAATTTGACCAAATTTACTTTAGCACTGACCTTCATGCACACAAAATGGTATACAAATTTATGACGACGAGAAGCGGGATAAAAACTTATCCAAACTACTCTGCAAGGGGTACCGATATTATGGGCCTACTTTAAATTCTCAGAAGTGCAAAAAAAGGAAGAATTTTAGATTCTTCGACAGTTGTTCAATCTGTATTTCGTGACGATTTATCCAGTCTCATCTGAGACGATTTGTGCTCTTTTGCTCACAGAATTGTCGCTTACAGACACGAAACACAGCCCCGACACATCATAGTTCTGAACACTATATTCTAACAACCTTACTGTCAAAACACAGATTCTTTTAAAAGATGGCTTCAGCGGATCTCAGCCAACATTTGGTTTGAAAAACTGAAAATGTCTTATTCAATGAAATAATTTTCGGAAAATAATCGGATCTTTGGAACTTTCTCTGAGTTCTTGCTAGAAAAACAGATGTTCCAAACCTACAGGTTCACTTACCAGTAGACGTGCATATACATATATTCATCTCCAGATACATGCTTAATTCGGTTTCATTTAAGACAGTCCTACTGGGATCTTGACCAAAGGGTCAAGTTGAAGTATACGTGCTGTTTTGAACTGCATAAGAGGTAACACAGTATTGACTGAAGGAGATGAAACTTACGCAATGGACACCAAAGGAGACCAGATCGAGGACACCGTTTGACCAAAGAAGATCAGAGACAAAGCATACGCACTGTTAATCAAAACTAGTCAGGCCTTAGGCACCCCACTGACCAAAGGGTCCCTGAATGATCACGAGTCAAAAAAGGCATAGCATACTGATATTTACGAATCTAGAGATGAGGAGAGATGAAGGGGGAATCGACCTTATTTTTATTACACAGATTAAAAATATTTGTATGACTTGATCCCAACAAAGTGTAACATGTCCAGTTTCTATTTATATGATTCTGTAGTCGACAGTGCCTTTTATCAAGGAGGCACACTTGTGCCTCTATAAAGAGGCGACCCACCACAATGTTAAGCGATTTCAGGTCCTAGAGGTCGCAGAGAGACGGCGGTAATTGCATTTGTAGCCCAAGCTCAAACTAAGAAACTTGCAAAATTTCATCCTCCTCCGACTTTATCTTCATGGGGTAAACTGGGCCGGAAGTTTGGACCCTCCCACCACAGCCCCCCTTTAACGTTGTCCGATGGGGCTGAAATTTAGAGGTTAAGCTTTCCTAGGGCCCGGGAGCTTATCCTCGAAATTTTCAGCTCAATCCGATCACTCCTTCCCTGTTTTCAAAAAACCAAATATAGCCACTTAAAATTCATCTCTTTTTTTTTTTGTTAGCCACGCCTACAGGCCACAGTTGGCAACGGATCCGGTTGAATGAGGACTCATTCGAAGCAGAATTCGACCTGTTAGGGCCTTTTGATATTTTCAGACCGAAAAAAATTATCCCCCGAATTTACATTTACGAAAAACCTCGTTTTCCTATATTAGCCCATGTTAATTTTTCCCTCCACAACCCCCCCTTTAACGTTGTCTGATCGGGCTGAAATTTAGAGGATAAGCTTTCTTGGGGCCTGGGAGCTTATCGTCGAAATTTCAGCTCAATCATGATCACTCCTTCCCTGTTTTCCAAAAACCACATATCAAGATTTTTGGGAATTTGCTTGCGTCGAAAAATACCTTCTATTTGCTAAACAACAATTACTATTGTGTTTGTATAGTCCAGCGGCTGAGACTTCAGACTTTCACGCGGAAAACTCGGGTTCGATTCACCATCAGAGCAACTTTTTTATATACTTTGAAAAGAAACTCAGTTTCTTTTTTAAATTATTTGAAAAAAATTACGTTTTCTAAAGAGTTAAAGAGGCTGAGTTACAAGGTCGACCCTTAAAACGTACAGGATTAGGAGCACAGTTGGGGGCTGTTAAAGAGGCTGAGTCACAAGTTCGAACCTTAAAACGTACAGGGATTTAGGAGGCACCCTGTACGACGTGATTTGAGTATTCAGGAATTAAAAGCCTTAACACAAGAATGTTCAAGAGCGGGGGGTTTGGGGGGCGGAAGCCCCCCAACTTTAACTCCTGACACGATCAGCTAACAGTTAGTCAAGCAATAATAAGTAATAAACTGTACAAAAACGTGCAGAAATTATTTGAAAAAAACTACGTTTTCTAAAGAGTTAAAGAGGCTGAGTTTACAAGGTCGAACCTTAAAACGTACAGGGATTAGGAGGCACAGTTTGGGGGGCTACCACCCCCCAAACCCCCCGCTTTCGCAGCCTTTAAATATAAAAAAAAATTTCTTTAAACTGAAAGTAAGGAGCGACATTAAAACTTAAAAAGAACAGAAATTATTCCGTATAGGAAAGAGGCTGTGCCCTCCTCAACGCCTCGCTCTTTACGCTAAAGTTTGACTTTCTCTCACACTCTTTTTTTAAACAATAAAAACTTTAGCGTAAAGAGCGAGGCGTTGAGGAGGGCACAGCCTCTTTCATATACGGAATAATTTCTGTTCTTTTTAAGTTTTAATGTCGCTCCTTACTTTCAGTTTAAAGAAATTTTTTTTTATATTTAAAGGCTGCGAAAGCGGGGGGTTTGGGGGGTGGTAGCCCCCCAACTGTGCCTCCTAATCCCTGTACGTTTTAAGGTTCGACCTTGTAACTCAGCCTCTTTAACTCTTTAGAAAACGTAGTTTTTTTCAAATAATTTATAAATAAAACGATACTTTATTTTAATAAATATGTAGCTTTCTATTATAATTCATCAATGAAGCATACATTTTTCATGAGCTGTTCGCATAATTTAGGACCTTATTCTGGTTTTATGATTATCCCAGAACACTGAATCTTTCGACTGTCCTATTAAGCTATCTTACAATTATTAGCTTTCGCTATTAATTGTATATAAATTTCACTATTAAATCATCCACTGATTTTGCAAATACTGTTAGCAGAGTGTCTCCGCAAAAGAAGTAATGCATACATCCTGCACATAAAAGCGCATCATGTCAACGTAAACTAAATAAGGGGCCCATCACAGAACCCGAGACACACCACACTCCACAGGGAAAGACGATGAGACTACATTATTTAAAACTACTTTAAAGATAGCTCTCAAACCATATTAGACAAACTCCATTTATTCCAAGACTTCTCATTCGACGAAGTAACCCTTGGTAGTCAACCGTGTCAAACGCTTTTCTAATGTTAATGAAAATAGACATAGGTACGTTACCTGAGTTTAATACAGAGTTAACACTATGAACCAGGTGCTGTAAGGCGTGCGTCGTAGAATGACCTTTACGAAACCCAAACTGAGTCTGACTCAAAAGCCTATTCATCTGAAGGAAATTATAGAGCCGTTTATAAACTATTTTCTCCAGTATTTTTGAAGAGATATGTAGAATTGATATGGGTGTCCAGTTTTCTATATCTGCCTTGCGACCACCTTTGTGAAGGGGAATGCCCTTCGCCACCTTAAACTGCACCGGAAAACCTCCTTTTTCTAGAGAAAGATTAATGATAAAAACTAGACAGGGAAGAATATATCCTAAAATTACTTTACGAGCTCTAAGGACAAACCATCAACACCGGCAGAATTAGACTTAAGTGACTGCACAACTTTACACACTTCTTCAGTTAATGCACGGCTGAAATTCCGTATTTAATTTTTCAGCAAGGACGTCATTAATAGCATTGCAGCGATTTTCATTATATTTATTGCTAACACTCGATTGCACCTCGGAGCCAATATTCCAAAAAAATTTAGCAAACTTGTTTACAATGTCAGTTGAATCACCACGGTTACATGCCTCCAAATTAATGTCTGCCTTGGTCACTTTTCTCTTTACCACCCATGATCTCATTTAAAATAGTCATGTTTCTTTCATATTACCTTTACTTTCATCCAACTTATTTCCATAATAATCAGACATTGCTTTTATCCAGTTTATTTTACCATATTTCTTTGCTTTGTAAATAAATTAAAAGACTCATCACTTTTGGAATCCAAATATGTTTCATAAAGCCGATTTTTTAATTCTATTTTGTCAATTATCTCCTCTTTTATCCATGATTTACGGGGAACAAAACTTATTTGATTTAAAAACTTTTACTAGACCTTTCATAAATAGGGTTAATGACTTTCATTAGGCAATCCAGGGCTTTAATAGGACATTCTTTCTCTTCAGACAATTGACTCCAGTCTAGTACACTCACTTCCTCTGAAACTTCAGATTTACTTTTTTCGTCAGCCAAAAATTTTTTTTTTTTTTCTGGACTTGTTTAACACTACAACAAATAGTAGCTGACCGATGATCAGACCCAGGAAACATGATCCCATCAGAAAAACTTAGATTCAAATCATTTGAACGATTGTCACAAATAAACGAATCACAAATAAAGATTCTCTGTAACAACAGGGTTGCTATCACCCAATAGAACACATTACAGGTGTAGTCTAAAAGGTTTCCCGAGAACCAAGGGGGATTACAGGTAAGTTCTACTCCCCCCCCCAAAAAAAAGAACCCCACAGTAATCTGTTTCTAAATTTATCTGAAGGGTCACAGAGTTACGAAAGTTGGCATAAAACACTTTTTACCGCTTCAAGCACACTTCCCCCACCTACCCAAAGATTCTCTAGCCCTCCTCCATTACAGCATATGCGCAATTAAAACCACTGTAAACAACTTTTATGAAGCCTCAAATAAACCCACTTATTTAAATAAAGCTTTAAAACAAATGTCTGTATTAGCTGTTTATTTTGAATGGACGATGTCCATCTTTTAAGAATGTATGCGCTAGTCGTTTTTGTCTCTGAAACTCGAAAGCTCAATCTTGTGGAGAATTTTAAATTGATTGGTAATCTTTGAATTTTGCTTCGATTGCAACTGGCACTCTTTGGGCTAAAATTGTAGTTTGGTGTCGCAAAATAGCAGAACACGCCACTTTGCTGTGGCACAATCTTTCTTAATACTTAAACAGGGCACTACAACTTTCAATCTCTATTCTAATGACTTTTTCTCCCAAAATTCTAGGACTATTGGTTCGATATGATTAGCCCCTGAAAAACAAAACAAGCAAACCAAATAACACGCATCCATGACCATCCTTTAAAAAATACATATTTTGATAGATAAAAACTTGAAACCTCTAAAATTGGGTTCTCTGACAGGCTGAATTTTGTGTAATTTTCATTCAAGCAATGTCAAAACATAACAGGAACAGAAGTTCTTACGTATACGAGAGGGGTTGCCCCCTTCTCAATACCCCGCTCTTTACGCTGAAGCTTGACTTTTGGTCCCAAATGTTTAAGAACAACTCCTGAAACACAAGAACTGTTTAATTGAAATAATATGCGTTTAAAAGCAAAAAAAAAAAAAAGAATATAACTTAGCGTAAAGAGCGAAATATTGAGGATGTGGCAAGCCACCTCATATGCTTAATATTTTTTCGTTACAAGATTTGACACTACTCCTTACTTTCAGTTGAAAAAAACTTGTTTTTAATATAAGTTTCTGATCCGTTTTTAAATAATGCCGGGAAATCAGGAAAATCTCCATGGAAGTTATAAAATATACTCCCAACCAGGAATACTTCCCCCTCCAGACAATCTTATTTTAGCTGAAAATTCTCCCCAGAAAAAATCTTGCGGACGATTCGGGCTGAATTTTTTTCCTTAGCACACTTTCATTGAAAATGACTTTAATATCTGATTGTTTTAAAATCATGTCGAACGCCCCCCCACGCCCCCCCCCACTCGTGGAAAACTTCCCCAAAATACCCCCCTCCTTAGTAGAAAGTTGCACCCGCAGAAAATTCCCTGTGGAAAATCCCCCGCTACGGAAAGATACTCTAGACAAATTCCGAACTGGAAAAATTTCCCTCCAGACAATTCCCCTTAACATCTCCATATGTAAAATTGAGCCGGCAAAGAGAAAGTAAGACAAATAAAAATAATTTCGTAAAGGAATTCGGGCAAATTCCCCCAGTGTAAAATTTACCTTGGAAAGTCCACCCCACAGAAACTTCCCTCCCCATGGAAAATCCCCTTCCCCTCCCCCAAAAAAATTGTATACTTCACTATAATAAATACTATACATAAACAATGGGCAAATTTCATGAATTACATACCTTTCCCCAGGGGTTGTGGGAGGTCTTGTTATCCCCAAAGGCATAGTTACTGGGAATTTAAACTATGCTGAACAAAATAGCTACCTCAAAATTTTAGACAGACAAATTTGAGAACAAAAGGGAGATGGGAGGGGGCTAGCTGCACTCCAATCTTTTTGGTCACTTAAAAAGAGCACAAGAACTTTTAATTTCTTTTCAAATGAATGCTTTTCCTATATTCTAGGGCTATTGGATTGATTTGATCCCCCCCTGGGGAAAACATACAAAAAAAAAAAAAACAACAACACAAAACAAACAAACACGGATCCGTGATCTTTCTTCCGGCCAAAAATACATAATTCCACATTTTTGCAGATGGGAGCTTGAAACTTCTACAATAGGGGATATCGGACACGCTGAATCTGATGATGTGACTTTAATTACGGTTTCAAAATATCCAATTCTTTTTTTTTAATGAGCTTAGCGATGGAATTCTTGTTTTCTAAATTCTGCACTAAAAAAAAGAATAAAAAAAGAAGGTGAAATAGGTCTATAACAAGTACAAGAGGCATACTTCAGATTAAGTAAAAAATTCAGCGTGAAGTTTGCATTCAAAAAATAATTGCACTTAATAAGCCCAAATTTTCCCATTTTGCAAATTAAAAATTATGTTACACACAAAAAAACTTGCCTATAGAAGAATTCTCATTACCTATTTTACACCAGCGCAAATATATATATATATAATATATATATATATATATATATATAAATATATATATATATATATATATATATATATATATATATAAATATATATATATATAAATATATATATATATATATATATATATATATATATATATATAAATATATATATATATATATATATATATATATATATATATATTATATATATATATATATATATATATATATATATATATATATATATATATATATAATTATATATATATATATATATATATATATATATATATATATATATATATGTAACCTGTTAGGGTTACATCTTATTTTCGCAGGGGCACTAACAAAGATTAACTATGTTGACTAGCCTAATAAAGTCAATGCAGTGCATCATAGGTAGTCCCGCTACAGAAACACAAAAGGGTTTTAATTTTCTTTTTTTTTTTAATTGCAAGGAAAGCAACAAAATTATGCGGCTACAATTTTCATTTGGCTTGCAATTCTGTCCCAGATCTCTTTGCCCTTGAGAGGTAAGGCGTCTTCCACCAGAGTTGGGGTCCTTTTCTAGAATCTTTACACTCTCTAATGCCTGAAGGACTTTACGAGCAACATTTCCAGAAGACTTGCAAAAATGAGATGGACTGACACCATTATTCTTGTGGCCTAAAAAAAAAGTCGGTGGGTCTGTTATATCTATCTCTACACTAAATGAAGTGTGTGCATGTTCAACAACCGTGTAGTTTCAACCTATAAACGTTAAATTTCCAACTTATTGAACTTGGCGAACTGAGGAACAGGACAGAAAGCACAATGAACATTTTACTAGACGTTCACTAGACAAAGCCCTTTACAATACCAAGAGCCGGCTACTTTGATAGACTTTCTAGTTTAATACATAAAATAATATTTTTCAGGTTTTATATAACCAAAAACTTGGTAATGACCCCCCTCCTCCGAAAAAGGACTCGACGAAGGATCTATAGCCAGAGCTACTAGCCATTGCCAAGGTTTCAAGCTGAGGGTGGCCACAAAAAGCCCAAATAACGAGTTTGTTTGCGCATAAGATCTGGAAGTTGAATATTTGGAAAATGAAACGACACCACCCAAGGGTTAAATTAAATGTATAACCTATCAAACAGAGCGAGTACACAAAGGCAAAAAAACACACCACAAACCGAACATTTAGCTAGCTAAGGAGCTATATTTTTAAAAATAGAAAAGGAAACAAATGTATACAGAGGACGTAGAAAAATCATCTTATGGACACCTCGTATGTTATAAAGTAAAAAAATTTCCGAGGGATTAATCTATGTGCCTTTCTGTTGGTCAAAAACCTGAAAGGTACACACAAAAAAGCTACAAGTTTTCATAGGAAAGTCAATATAAAAAAAAAGAAGAAACATTTGTAGTGAATGTGGAACAACGAATACAAAAGTTTTTGTTGATGTCATTTTAGTCAACACCCCAGAATTTTTTTTATTTATTTAGCAGCATTCAATAGCTTTACACAAAACACCCCTTCTCTGCCAAGCTTATAAGCTAAAGAGGTGCGGACACAATCACCGCTTTAAGAAGTTTTGATAGCAAACATTTTTCAGATAACTTTGTCGTAAAAAAAAAAAAAAAAAAAAAAAAAAAAAATCAGAAGACACTCATTACCAAGAAGATAAACCTTATAAATACGCATATTCGTTCACTCACAATTCTATAGTCACACGAGTTCTCAATCTTCCCGATTAAACTTTCTCATTCATTTTTACGCAAAATTTTACGATTTTTTCCTTACGTTAGCAAGACAAAAAGTAAAAAATGAAATGTCATAAATACGCACTTCACCGAAAAACTGAAAAAAACATGTGGGAATACATAGATAGACGTATATCCACATAGTCATACGAATTCTAATTCTTCCCATTCAGTTTTGCGTGATTTATATTCATTTCTCTTACATTAGCAAGAACAAGGTAACAGGGAAGAAATTAATAAATTAAATTTCATCAAAACTATACAAAAAAATGTGGAACAGATCGACAAATATATACTATCTAAGTTGTAATACGAGTTCTAATTCTTTCTTATCAATTTTTCTCGGTCAGTTTTATGCAAAATTTTCATTTTATTTTTTTTTCGATTGGCAAGAAACTCAAAACAAATATGTAGGGTAAGATCGACACTCGAATATCTACACAGTTATACGAGTTCTAATTCTCCCCATTTAATTTTCCTCAGTCAGTTTTATGTAAGATTCGTATATATTTTCTTACATCAGCAAGAACTGAGGTCACAGAGAAAAAATTCAAAAATTAAACTACAGAAACAGCAAAAAAAAGAAAGTTCGTCAGATCGACACATTACACAGGCTATCTGCTGCTGTGTAATACAAGTTCTAACTCTCCCCAATAAAATTTTCCTCAGTCACTTTTATGCGAGATTTGGATTATCGTTTCTTACATTAGCAAGGACCAAAGTAGGTATAAAAACATCACAGAGCTTCTTTGACAAAAAGCACTTGGACTCGCATCATTCTGGGTCCTGGTGTCTTCGAAGTTGGTTGTTGCTCCTCCATGGCATAGATTTTATTCTTCCAAGGAGGGAAAGGAAACTACTTTGACTTTTTCATAAAGGTAGAACAAGGGAAGCGTAGGGTCCTGCTACCTTTTCCCCGCAATTCAAGAGTAAATATTCGACGGGTACGCCTGTAGCTCTTGCGACAGGACCCTTCCTTTCTTCAAAACCATTTTAAAAACATCTTTTTACAAATATTGAGTGAGACTTCGGAAGATTTAGATCATTCCCTTGAAAATCTATCTCTCCTCTTGGACTGGGGGATCTGCTTCTAGCAACAGCTTGAAATCTTCATGTTACCCCAATCTCCTGGTGGTTTCTTTTAAGCTTGGAGGAGATTGTTGTTGACTTTGGGTATTCAATTAAGAAACTGGAAAGAAAATTGTAGGGAAAGATCGACACTCGTATAACTATATAGTCTTATGAGTTTCTAATTCTTCCCATTTAGTTTTCCTCAGTCAGTTTTATGTAAGAATTGTATATATTTTTTCTTATATTAGCAAGAACAGAGGCAACAGAGTAGAAATTCAAAGAAATTCAGAGCAAAAATAAATAGAAATTACTAATAAAAAAATGTAGGGAAAGATCGACACTCATATAACTACATAGTCATAAGAGTTCTAATTCTTCCCATTTAGTTTTCCTCAGTCAGTTTTATGTAAGAATTGTATATATTTTTTTCTTACATTAGCAAGAACAGAGGCAACAGAGTAGAAATTCCAAAATTAAACTTTACAGAAACAGTAAAAAAAAGCCCGTCAGTTCGACACACATATACAATCTGCCTTACAATACGAGTTCTAGTTATCCCCAATAAGTTTCCCCCAGTCAGTTTTGAGGCGACATTTGAATTATATTTTCTTACGTTAGCAAGAAGCGGAATAAGGAATAAAAAACATCATAAATACGCATTTCAACAAAAAACTGAAAAATAGCGTAGGGAAAGATCGACACCCGTAAATCTACATAGTCATACTAGCCCTAATTCTTCCCATTTAGTTTTCCTTAGTCAGTTTTTATGTAATATTTATATATATTTTTCTTACACATAAGCAAGAACAGAGGCAACAATCCAAACAAATTTTGAAATAGCCATTTTGTTCAGTGTAGTTGATTTCAAAAAGAAATTATAGTTTTGAGGAGGACACTCCCCCACAGCCCTCAGGGCAAAGGTTGTAAGTTATGCCCTGGGGGCATATAAAATTTGTTTTTTTTATAGAAAGGTTGTCGTAGAAACTTCAAAAAAGGCTCGTTCGATTGGAAATTCAAAGGGCTAGTGCCCTTTTTAATACTCGAAAGTGATTGGAGGGCGACTAGCCCTTCTCTCACGCCCAATATATCCAATCTAAATTTTGAGATAGCCATTTTGTTCAACGTAGTTGAAAATTCTGGAAATTAGGTCTTTGGAGGATGACAACTCCCCCACAGCCCACAGGGCAGAGTCGTAAGTTTTACCCTGGGGCATATAAGTTTTTTTTTTTTATAGAAAGCGTTGTCGTAGAAACTTCAAAAAGGCTCCTTTGATTGGAAATTGAAATGGCTAGTGCCCTTTTTAATAGTCGAAAGTCATTGGAAGGCAACTAACACCCCTTCCACGCCAACCATTTATCCAAACACATCCAATCAAATTTTGAGATAGCCATTTTATTCAAAGTAGTAGAAAGGTCCGGAAATTATATCTTTGAGGATGAAATTTCTCCCCCCCCCACAACCCCTCAGGGTAAGGGTTGTAAGTTATGCCCTGGGGGCATATAAGGTTTTTATTGAAAGCTTTGTCGTAGAAACTTGAAAAGGGCTCATTCGATTGGAAATTCAAAGGCCTAATGCCCTTTTTAAACAGTCGAGTGATTTAAGGGCAACTAACCCCCCTCTCACGCCCACCTTTTCCCCAAACAAATTGAATCAAAAACTTTTAGATAGCCATTTTGTTTAAACATATTTAAAAATTTTAGAAATTAGGTCTTTGAGGATGATAACCCCCCCTCAGAGCCCTCGGGGTAAGGGTTGTAAGTTATGCCCTGGGGGCATTTAAGGTTTTATATAGATTGTGTGATGTTGTGAAAACTTCAAAAAGGGTTCATTCGATTGGAAATTAGAAGGGCTTGTACCCCTTTTAATGGTCGAAAGTGGTTGGAGGATACTAACACCCCTCTAACACACCCACCATTTCCCTAAACATATCCAATCAAAATTTTGAGATAGCCCATTTTGTTCGGCGTAGTTAAAAAGTTTGGAAATTATGTTTTTGAGGATCACACTCCCTCCACAGCCCTCAAGGCAAGGGTTGTAAGTTACGCCCTTCGGGTATATAAGGGTTTTTCTTGTTATAGAAAGCGTTGTCATAAAATCTTCAAAAAAGGAATCATTCGATTGGAAATTGAAACGGCTAGTGCCCTTTTTAATAGTCGAAAGGGATTGGATGGCAAGTAGCCCCCCTCTCACGCCCACCATTTCCCCAAAACACATTCAATCAAAATTTTGAGATAGCCATTTTGTTCAACGTAGTTGCAAGGCCCGGAAATTATGTCTTTGAGGATGACAACCCCCTCACAGCCTTAGGTCAAGGATTATAAGTTATACCCTGGGGCATATAAGGTTTCTATAGAAACCGTTGTCGTAGAAACTTCAAAAAGGGCTCATTCGATTGGAAACTGAAAGGGCTAGTGCCCTTTTTAATAGTCGGAAGCGATTGGAGGGCAACTACCCCCCTCTCACGCCCACCATTTCCCCAAACATATTCAATAAAATTTTTGAGATAGCCATTTTGTTTAACGTAGTTGAAAGTTCTGGAAATTAGGTCTTTGAGGATGACAACACCCCCTTACAGCCCTCAAGGCAAGGGTTGTAATTTATACCTTTGGGGCATATAAGGTGTTTATAGAAAGGGGTTGTTTGTAGAAACTCAAAAAGGGCTCATTCGATTGGAAATTGAAAGGCCTAGTGCCCTTTTTAATAGTCGAAAGTTATTGAAAGGCTTGACATTTTTATAGTTAACCTCGATGTGGGTACAATGTATTATTATTATTATTTTTTTTTGGTTTAGAACAGGGCACTTCGTATTGAAGGAGTTGTCTTAGGAACTTCGAAAAGGCTCATTCGATTGAAAATAGAAAGGGCTAAAAAAGGGCTAATAGTCGAAAGTGATTGAAGGGCAACTAGTCCCCCTCCCACGCCCAACCTCCCATTTGCCTATTATGTTTTAAAAACTAAATGTTGCCTTAAGATTAAATCAAAATACACTGTGTTAATGCTAATTCCCAATAAGGCATCTCAACAGTATCCCAATAAGGCATCTCAACAGTATCCCAATAACGACTGAGGGTATTATGTTCAAACTTTCGGGGCTACTTCTGCTCTTAAATTTAACCAAATCAAAATAGCGTAAGTATATCCAAGCTATCAAAGAAAGTAAACAGATTTTTTTGCGAATGGTATCAAGTTTTCTATTTCAGATCAACTAGAGGAGGTATGAAACTAAATTAAACACTACTATTTCAGTCCAAATTTTTAAAAGGGTGTATGTTGTTAAAAATTGCTGAAAATATTTATTGTAATTTCTGTTCGTTTTAGGTTTCATTTATTTATCGATGCTGTTTTGTGGTAGATTCACGCTTGGTAGATTATTTTATTTTTGCTCATTTTCTGTTTAATGGGGTTCTTTACTTTTCTTTAAAAAACTTATTTTGTGGAAAGTTTTTTTTAATTAATTCCACACAAGATCAACCCCGAAAATGCCACCCAGTATTACAGATTCTGAAAAGAACCTGGAAAGTTTTTTTTCAGTCGTGGATAAACGAATCATACAATTTTTCTGGTCACTTTCTGTAACAGGGTTTTACAGTCATCAATAATCTTGGCGATTTTGACTTAATTTTATAAAGGAAAACAAAACTAAAGTTGTTTCGCTTTTGACAATAATCTTTATCTTTCATATTTACAAATTAATTTAATAAAAGTTTTGATTGTTTTAAGGAACTGTACAAAGAATAATTTTAATCTCTAGATACTTCCAGAATAATAAAAATAACCGTGCTTATTACTGAATGTATAATTTTTCCCGAAAATTTCCATTTTATGCTAATGGTATTATCACAAAAACACATTGTTCTTTTTAGACTAAATTGACCACTAGGGTCTATTCTATACCGTTATAAAATAAAGTGGCTGGGACGGTAAGCATTCACGGTAGATCTATAAATTTCTTTGTTTTTTGCTTAGCTTTATTTATTAGACAGTTAAAAAGAGGGTTCAGTTGCAAGGAAGTTGAGTTGCACGAGGGTTCAGTTGAATGGGATTGAATTGCATGAGGGTTCAGTTGCATGGGGTGCATCTGGGGTAAAATGCATAAGGGCTCAGTAACATGAGGGTTCAATTGCAAAGGAACCAAGCCAAAGTAAGGAATACAAACATTATAAATAGACACAATAGCAAAAAGCTGAAAAAAATATGTATAGATAGATTGACACTTGTATATCTATAGTTATAGGAGTCCTAATTCTTCCTATTTAGTTTTCCTTGGTTCGTTCTGCGTAAAATTTGTATTCATTTCTCTTATATTGGCAAGAACAGAGGGAACAGAAAAAAAAATAATAAACTAAATTTCATCAAACGAATACAACAGATCGACACACATACAATATAAGTTATAATGCGAGTTCTAATTTTTTCTATAAATTTTTCCTCGGCCAATTTGATGCAAAATTTGCATAATCATTTTTTAAATTGGCAAGAACAGAAGTAAGGGACAAAAACATCAAATCGACACTCGTATATCTACATAGTCATACGGGTTCTAATTCTTTCCCGTTTAGTTTTTCTCAGTCAGTTTTATGTAAGATTTGTATATATTTCTTACATTAGCAAGAACTGAGACAACAGAGAAGAAAGTTAAAAATTATAATTTTATAGAAACAGTAAAAAAAAGCCCGTCAGGTCGGCACACATACTATCTGCCTTGTAATATGGGGTTCTAATTCTTCCAAATAAATTTTTCTCATTCAGTTTGAGGCGAGGTTCAAATCATCTTTTCTTACATTTGCAAAAACCAAAGTAAGGAAATAAAACACCAAAAATGCCACACTTCAACAAGAAACTGAATAAAGCATGTATGGATAGATCAATACTCGTATACGAATTCTGATTCTTACGAATTAGTTTTCCTCAGTTTTTTTTTTATCTAAGATTTTGTATACAAAATATCACCTAATTCTGCTCATTAGTTTTCCTCAGTCATTTTTGTTTAAGATTTGATTGTATTAATGTGAACAATCTATGAAGTTACTGTATACATTAACTTCATGGATTGTATCAATTGTATATAAATTTGATTATTTATACTTATACATCAAATTTGTAGAGACTAAAAAAGAACTGTGCAACCAATTAACACGCATATACTACCTAAAATTGTAATATGAGTTTAATTCTTCCAAAGAACAGTCCTCAAAAAAAAAAAGAAAAAAAAGAAGAAAAAAGTAGGGACAGATCAACGCTCGTAATATCTGCATAATCATACGAATTGTGATTCTTGCGAATTAGTTTTCCTCAGTCAGTTTTTATATAAGATTTGTATACAAAATTTTACCTAATAGTAGACATTTTACAAAGAAAGCGAAAAATAAAGGTTCAGATTAGCTGTTACAACAATAACATCAAACCCCATAGGGCAAATACAGCTGCACAAGCCCCTCTTTCGCCTCAGTCAGTTAAAACCTTCACTCTTTACTCTCATTTTTCCTTAAGCTCTTCCTTAAGACCTCTTCCCACACTATTTGGGGATGACCTCTTCTTGGTTTGACCTAAAATAGATGACCAGATATCGCAAATTAATGGTCATCTATCATGCTTCAGCTACAAACCGTGGTTTAAACATCACAACATTTCTAAAATTCATTTTAGCAGTAGAAAGTGAGATCGAATTGAATTTTTTTATATGCTTACTGTTTTTGATACGTGGTCAATATATTAATATCTAGGACTAATTCTTTTTGATTAAGTCATAATTTTCCTCACTTGGTTTCAATACAACATTTCAAGGCAATATATATATATACCGTATATATATATATTATATATATATATATATATTATATATATATATATATATTATATATATATATATATATATATTATATATATATATATATATATATTATATATATATATATATATATATATATAGATATATATATATAATATATATATATATATATATATATATATATATATATATATATATATATATATTTATATATATATACACATATGAAGTGAAATACTCCTTTTTTTTACACTATCAATGCTATAGGCGAAGGAGAACATCCTTATGACAATTCACAAAAAAAGAAAAAAAAAAAAGCAGAGGCAGATTGATTCTCGTATACCTTGATAATCTCATGAGTAGTTTTTTGTCAGACAGGATCAAAGTTTTAGTTGAAATTGTTACAGCTATGGAGCAATACCCTCTATGGTCTGCCTCAAGAAATTGAAGGAGCCCTATCCCCACATTGACGCACCTGAATATCAATATTTATGGCATTTGTAGTGTATGCTTTACACCCCCCTAAAACTAAAGTTTTTAGAAACTTTTTATTTACGTTAATTGTTCTGTGACAGTTTTTGTTACAAGCCTACCTGTAAATCATGCATCAGTAAGAAGAGAAGTAAAGAAACGAAGTAAAATTAGTATATACCTCCATCCATATATCCTACGAATTTGCCCAACTCCAACAGGGGATTTGATGTATGCATGTCTTGCAATAGATGCACACACTGATATAGAACCAGTCTTTATTAAAGGGAGCATACTCTTGTAGACAGCAGTCTTCACCAAGTCAGACCATTCAGGGGTTTTTAGCTTTCCAGACCTAAGCGAAAAATTTATACAACTTATTGATCCCTGTTCTGGTTTTTCAAAAATCTTATATAATTGGTAAAATATAATTCAAAAGACTCATAAAATTAGGAAAATCAGGACCTAATAGTAGAAGCAGGAATAACATAGCAAGGGATGCATAAAAAAAAAGTTGTAGTAAAGGAATATAGATCCAAAAGAGCTCAATTAGCAGAGTTTCAACACACCATAAAAAAAAAAAAAAAAAAAAAAAAAAAAAATTATTCTTTTTGTTCTTTTATGTATATACTATATATTTTTTCTTAGCGCTTTTTTCTTTCACTTTATTTTCATCTTTCACGCCTTCTCCCAGGAATTTTCTTTTCTATTTTTTCCTATGTTCTTATACATTAAGTGTTGTTTTAGGCCACCGTTTCTCAATCCTTTAGGATTCCTCCTACTGTATCCAGGATTGTTTTTAAGGTCCTTCCAGCACCGCAAGGAAAGTCATGTTTAAGCTTCTTTAGCTGTGGGATTTAGTCTTACTAAGCCTGTGAACACTTCAGCCCAAGAAATGTTTAATTTTTAAATATTTAAATTAAGAAATTTAAAGGAATCCAAGGACAAAGGACAGGTTTTCTGAAATACCACTTGTTGTGACGGTTAAAACGTCACACAGTATCAATCTTAACAAGATTGTTAAGAGGGTCACATTTCTCTAACTAACAATCTTACTTTGCCCACAATAAGCTTTAACAGAGCATGCTAGTAAAACTAACCAGAACTAACTACGCAGATTCCCTGAAATCTTTAGAACTTTGATCAAAGATTTGAAAAAAAAAACTGACATCTACTCTTCCCAAAACCTTATAAAAAAGTAGAAAAAACAATATATCTTCCAGTTTCAAGAGCTAGATATGAAGTCACTCAATCTTAATGAAATGTTCAGCATCTGAAAGCCATAATTTTATTCTTTTGAGTAGTACTATCCTGTTGAAGCCCTGGAAAGGGTAGTCTCTCAAAATTCCTGGCATAATGCAAAAATGCAGATAAAAGAGACTATCAATTGAGCAAAAACAAAACTGACAATACTTATTAATTAGTGATTCTTTCATTAAAGTAGTTTTAGATATGTAACTGGCTAACTGCGATTTTTTTACAGCCTTCTACTCTTATCCAGGCAAGCTAACTGTTTCACTAAATTTCAATTCTTCTGTATACATAGCTAAGACACCAATTTCTAGGCATAATCCTTTCTGACCACTAATAATTTTGCTTTTTTTCTAAGCAGCCGTAATTGGTGCAAGGCAATGTTTAGCTACTGACCAGTTGACAGCTAATTTAATTTCAATTAAGCAATGTTCAAGAAATAAATTCATACATCTTGTAGAAATGTTTCTATAAACAGTTCCAATATTTTCTATAACTACATTTCTCGAAAACTATTGAAAAAAAAAAAACTGCCAAGTAAATATCTTGAAATATTATTTTTATGTTTTCATTGATTTTTCATGGTTAGACTTTGGAAATGACTACATCTAGATTTCTCATGCATTGAAAAGCTTAGCAATCTAAGCTCGTTGGGGTTTAGTCTAGTTTTGTTTTTTCAATATTCTTATTTTTATTGATAATCAGTAGTTTTCTTTTTTTTGCAGAAATTGAGGAAATTAAAGAAATTAGAGCAAGTGACAGTGACTAGACACACAGTGCCAAAGATGATGTCATCAATAAATACAGCTATTATGTGGCTAGCCAACCATTAAATGGCTGGCAAAGGAATGTCACTCAGTCCACCAGAACAGCTCTGGCTTTTACACTGAGTCACATACTATAGTCTAATGGAACTCAAATAACAGCCATTGATATTTCAGGGGAACTGGGGGCTTGTGAAACAGAAAATATCTGTCTTGGATTTACCAAGAATGATCAAAACCTGAGCAATTTCTTTCTAATTACAGATCCATATTGAAGCCAAATTCAAGACCAAAGTATTGACCCAAATACTCTATCAGTCCATCTGAAAGCCTCAATGTTGGACTTGTAGACTGCTGAAGTCAGACCACAGTCAATATTAGTTTCAGAAGGAGAGACTAGCAATATAGCTATGGCTAACTTTCAAAATGAAAAGCAAGCATGTATCATGGAAGTTTAAATCCATAAAGCTTGAGACAAATCCCATGCTTAACCTCTACAAGGAAAAACCTGTTAAATGAAGATAAGTTAATGGAGGAAGAATTGAAAGAGATCACTGGAAATCTCTGGAATTTTTTTTACACAAAACAGAGAAGATAAGTCCTTTTCTTCTAGAACACAACAGAAAAAAAAAAAAAAAAAAAAAAAAAAAAAAAAAAAAAAAAAAAAAAAAAAAAAAAAAAAAAATAACATTCCAGTATAAGTAAAACTGTCTAAGGCTAAATGAAAAGCAGGCCCTCCCTAATTGGGGTGGGAGGATGTCATAAGGAAAGATTAAATGGATATGGGAACTTCCTGGGAGGGTGTAAAGAGGGAGGCTTTGAATAGATTTGGGATGGAGCAGGAGCTTGTGTAGCTTGATGGCCTCAGGTGGCTTGGTGCTGTTGCAGGTTTTTAGTAGTAGTAGCAGTAAAAGAAACAGATCAACAGGGAATGGAAGAAAATAGTTTGAAAACCACTACAATGGTTAGAACCATTACATCATAAAATAAAATATAAGAAGTTTTTACCCAACTCCATGCCATTACAGAATGCTTAAGTATCCCAATAAACATGACCTTGACCACTTTTTGAGTGGTGACCAGCTGTAAGAGCCAAAGTTGAAACTTTTTGGAAGGAATTGTTGTCAAAAGAATACATTTTAGAAGAAACCAACATCAGATATATGCCTCACAAACTTGAACTGTAACAATAGAACAATGAAATAATGCAAGAGCTGTCAATTTTTTCCCTGTGCGACAGGAAGTAATGAGCCAAGCAGAGGTTCGACTAGCCAAAATATTTTGGGGAGGCAATGAATATTACCAAATGGCTAGATATTTTCAAATATGTCATTTTTTATTGACCATTTGTGTGACGTTGCTATCAAAAATCCCCTCCATATCTGACACCACCTTAGCCAAGTGGTAAAGAAAGCATTTTTTTGTGATGCAGAAACAGAAGCAAGTTTTGCTTCTGCCCATGATGTTAAAGATTATGGAAAGCTTCTTCAGAAGTTGACTTGTTGTATTCCCTGAAAAATTTTGCCCTATGAATCAGCAATAGATAAAAACTTTTTGTGTTGTTTGTCATGTAGCTCTTAAAAATGGAAGGCTGGCAGCAACAAAGTTATAGGGAACTTTCTTGATTTGTGTTCTAGACAGACAACTGCATAGCTAAAACTAAAAGCTGGACTATATTGACAGTTCTAATCTTGCTTGTCAGTAACAACAACCCTTATTAGTGCTAGTGTTCCTAGCTTCTTGCCCTGGCAATGTAAGTAATCAAGACTTGACGCTTTTGACTTTGTTTTAGTGCAGTATTCATGCCAGTTATAATCGAAAAATTGACGATTTACGAACTTTATTCACTTTGACATGTAGTATCGCCCATCTACATTCGTCACTCAATGGCAATTTGGACTCCTAAAAAGGCCGCCAGATGGCAATGTTGTGACGTTGCCGGAAACCACCTACAGACGCACACGCAGAGGCAAGCGCGGAGGAAAAAGAAATAAGTGGCATATTATCCCAATGTATGTTTCAGATCTGTTGACCAGATTAAAGACTAAACAGAAAATTAGACTACAGTCGCTTGTAAAATTAAACTGTCAGACGCACTATGAAATTCCACCGACTCTTACGCCGTGGTATGCTGATGTGATTGTTTCTGCTGATTCTAGCAAAACTCCTCCTGTTTTAATTCCTGAACTCCTGTCTGCCAAATTGCTATTTCCCTCTGTTCTCATGACCAACGCCCGCTCCTTGACTAACAAGATGGACGAACTAGAAGCCTTCTTACGAGAATCCAGTGTACCTATAGCAATCGTGACTGAATATTGGGATATCACAAATGATACCAGAAATATTAAAGGCTACACTTGTTTTTT
Source organism: Artemia sinica (assembly GCA_027921565.1). Taxonomy (NCBI): domain Eukaryota; kingdom Metazoa; phylum Arthropoda; class Branchiopoda; order Anostraca; family Artemiidae; genus Artemia; species Artemia sinica. The sequence continues at coordinate 33,352,923 of CM051262.1, forward strand.
TAACACGTGCCGTGATAGAGGCCTAAACCGCAGAAGTGGTGGTGTTGGACTGTATTTTTCGTAATGACTTCCCATCCAAACTGCTACGTACCCCCAGTGACTCTTGCCATGAAGTAGTTTGGGCTGAATGTAAGCCTTCCCAACTGCCAAAGAAGTTTCCGTGCCTGATAGTGGCATCTGTCTATTATCCTGAAAGTGTCCAAAAACAGAAAAGGAGCTTGCAATTTATTTGCAATCCTGCCTTGATAAGTTTCAACGTACATATGCGGCTCCTGCCTTTATTGTTGGAGGCAACTTCAACCAGACCAACAAACAGTGGCTATCCAATGCACTTGATCTGGAACAAGTAGTGAACATTCCCACCCATCAAAGTGGCAGTACCTTATACCTAATATTTACTAATGTCAATGAACTTTACAGCCCCCCTCTCAATGAGCCCATTGCATACCGCTGATTATTTTGTAATCCCATTACAAGCAAAGACCAACATGCCAAAACTGAAAAGAAGCAAAGTTACAGTTTGTCCACTGAACCAGGACTCTATATGTGCCTTTGGTCAGTGGATTGATAATTATTCATTTGAAAAAATATGCTCCATCACTGAATTGAACCTTAAGGTTAAAACAATCAACTCCCTGCTACTGGAAAAGTTCCATCAATTTTTCCCAAACTAAAGTAGTGCCAGTTTTTTGAATCTGACAAGCGTTGGATCACAAAAGACCTGAAGCTCATTGATCAAACTTAGATGCCAACTACACAGTTTGGGGTGTATTTCAGCTGCAAAAAGGTTACAAAACCGCATTGTCAGTGTCAGTAGGCATGCTAAAAAGAAGTATGTTATTAAGAAAATTGCCCCCCCCCCCCTGCTTGATGGTGATTTGCGTAAGTGGCATTCGGCAGTCAAAAAGATGACCAGAAAATCTGTTAGTAGTGAGCTATGGATGCTGAAAATAGATGGGACTTTGATATCAGCACAAGAAAGTCATTCTTTCTTTACTAAAATCTGTACCACGTATCCATCATTGAGTGAAGTTGAGGCAAATACTCTGATAGAAGACTGCAAATGTGATGAAATCAAGCAAGTTTTCTGAGCACAAAGTGTACAGGGAGATACAGAAACTGCAAAATAACCGTGCTTCCTATCCTGGCAAATTGCCAGTAAAACTTTTAAGTGAATACGCGATTTTTCTTGCAAAACCTCTAACTTTGGTCATTAATCAGTGCTTCAATGATCAGTCATTCCCCCAGCCTTGGAAACAAGCTTATGTAAGTGTCATTCCAAAGGTGAGGCCTTTATTTACTGTGAACTTATGTCACAAGTTGCAGATTCACTTGATTTGGACCAATATGGTTGTTAAAAGGGTGTAGTACCACAGTGTATTTAGTTAGGCTTTATCGCTTGATTGTTCAATGGCTCAAACCTGGAGACGCTTTTGTTTGATTACAGGAAAGCATTTGATTTGATTAAGCACCTTGTGGCTGCAACGAATCTTAAAAGAATGGGCACACGTAAACATATCTTACTGTTTGTTAGTGATTTCCTCAGTTCCCAGTACCAGCAAGTCTACGCCTCTTTCACCGTGATCTTGACTCTGACTGGGAAGAAATTACACGTGAAGAATCCCCATTAGAGATATTTACCAATGGAGACTATCAGATATTATGCTTAATAAGAAAAATCCTACTCTTTCCCCCTTTCCCAATAAGTATTTTTCAAAAATTTATCATAGAATTCGTTCTAGAACAAATGGACTAAATTTTCTTGCATTCTCATATCAGTTTCCTAATTCAAGTGGTTCAGTTCCCCTATCCCCTCTTTGCAGATATTGTATTATGAATAATGAAACAATTGACCACTGCCTATTTGAATGTAATATGCTGACATCTCCACAGCATACCTTGCATTGTAAACTGTTAAAGTGCTTCAAACACCACAAAAATCTCACTATCAGCCAAGAGCCTAGCCAACTATACCTGCACGCAGAGCACAGAAATCGATATCTATCATCTTATATTTGAACTCCTTGAGTCAAAAGATATACTGAAAGATATCTGAGAATATCTAATAAATAAGAGACACCAAGCCAGTAGCTCTGTAGCCCACAGAGTGAAGCAAAAGGAAAAGGGCTAAATAGTATCAACTGAAAAGCCCGCCTGCTGTGAAATAGAAGAAGAAGAAGCTCCTCAAGAGACCAAATTGACCGCTCAAAAAATTATATAAAGTCATGCAAATGCAGATTATCTCTTCTAATCAGCAGTTGTACTAAACCAATTCTGCTCAAGTCATCCTCAGGGCTATACTGTGGTGTTTATTCCTCCCCATAGTATAGTGCAGACGGTTTGATATCATCTATTTTCCCTTCTTGTTTTAGTTTTATTTTTGTGTTTAAAGCTTTTTCCAATAGGCAATGATTAGAAGTCCTCCAAAAAAAAAGTCCCCCAGATCCCAAATCAAATTCCAGTGAAAGTGTCATAGTGAAAGATACCCATCCTGGCTGGTCAAGCACCCTATCTCAAAGTTCTAATGATAGCTCCAATTCGGAGAATAGGACAATGATAAGTGTAGGGGCTAATGTAACCATAAATGATGATAATGGGTTTCAAGAGGTCCTCTCTAGAAGTTCTAAAAAAAGAAAAAAAATCTCCCCAATTAAAAGCATTTCCCCTCTCCCTGCCCAAGATCCTCCCTCCAAAAACTTAGGAATTTACCTTAAAATTACTCCCACTACCACCTTTGAAATAAAAATGATCACTGCAATAAGAGTTGCAATTTTTAAATTGCTAAAATCAATGTTCTCTCTTAACATTAACCGTGATGGATCTCTGCTAATAGCTGTAGAAGATCAGAAATCAGCAGATACAATAATTAACCTTAAATCCCTTCTGAATACCCAATTATTGCATCTAATTGGAACCCAAAATAATCACCAACAAAAATAGTAGTTTATAATGTTCCCCCCCAGAGATATCTACTCAGGAGTTAAAAGAAGGCCTTTCAGATAGGGCTGGAAACACAATCCCAGTTGAGGATGTTACCCAACTTGGAAAACCTAACTCTAATGGCCTAAAAACTAGTAGATCCTTCTTATTCACACTGAAGGATAAAATTGATATCCCAGAAAAATTATTCCTATTTGGGCAAATCAAACCACACAAGGAATACAAACTAAGCCTATTCAGTGTCAGAAGTGTTTCAAACTGGGACACACACAAAAAACAAATGCAATGAAATTCTCTCAAGAGTGTAGTAATTGTAAATCTTTCCATCCTAAAGAGCTGACAACTTGCAACAACACTCAGCCTACATGCATCAATTGCAAAGGCCCACATGAATCTACAAATAAATCATTTGCCCTGCATACAAGAAAAGAGCTCTACTAACACTCCAAATATCAACAGAGAAGGCCATCCCATACCCCTTTGCAGCAATGGAAGCAAATGCTGCCCAACAATACCAAATAAAGCCTGTAATGAAACCAACCAAAACCCCCAAGTCAAATGCCCCCAAATGCATCAAGCACCCCATATAAAACACCATCTTCTAAGCCCCCTAGCTCAAATCCCTATCAGAAGGAATCACCAAGCCAACAAGCCTCCTTGTCCGGTGAGATTGAGGCCAGCCTGGCCCTCCCTCCCAAGAAGAAACAAACCAGAGACACTACCAGGAATCAATCCCTTAACCAACAAACAGGATGCACTACCAAAAATGCAATCCCCAAATATATGCTTATTCATTCTAAACTGTAATGCAGTTCAGGCCATGAACATACATCAACTACAGAAAACAAAAATTATTGCAGAATTGGCAAAAATCTACATCCCAGATGATATGCTCATTCAAGCAAAAAAAGATCTTGCTTTACTCTTAACAAAGCTGAACATTGATACACAGTCATATGAAGAATAAATCAACAACACAACATTTATCAATACTCCAATGGAATGTAAGATCACTCACAGAAAATAAGCTAAATGAACTAATATCATTTATGAATAATAATTCAATTAATATTGCTTGCCTCCAGGAAACTCATTTAACCCAAAATCAACAAATTAAGTCTCTGGGATATACTATCCTGAGAAAGGATAGATCTTCAGAGAGAAAAGGAGGTGGTGTAGCTTTATTAGTTAATAATAATATAAAATTTTGTGGCATCAATTTTCCAGATTTTGAAATGATGTTGATGTAATTGGTATAAGTGTTTGGCTGAATAATTTAAAAACCTACATAATAAGCTTTTATAACCCTAATGGCCAAACTACAGATGCCAAGGATTTCTTTAATTATATAAATAATTCTAATATGTTAAAAAATATCATTATTTGTGGTGATTTCAATGCCCACAGCCTTTTGTGGGGGAATAAACCAGCAAATAAAGCTGGTAAATTTATTGAGCATATGACTTCAAATAATAATGAATTAGTTGTTGCTACCCCTCCAAACCTGAATACTTATTTCAACCCCAAAAGTGGCAATTTCTCCACAATTGACCTACAAATTGTGTCTTTAAATTTTTTGAACAAAATTTACATAAATAAAATTGATAGTCTATGTACAGACCACTTTGCTATAGTTTGCTCCCTAAATGAACCTGCTGAAACTTCATCTCATACATCCAAATATATCAAACACTAAAGCAAATTGGTCTATTTTCCAAAATAAGCTAAATGATGAAATTACAAGTTTCACCCAAAGTTCATGCATTTCTAACACAACAGTTTGACACACATGCTGAAGCGTTGACATCTTTACTAATAAATACAGCTAATCATGCTATCCCCAGGACAAACCTAAGAAAACATTCCCTAAACAAATTCCTAAAGCATGGTGGGACAAATGAGTGCCTAAATAAATGGAGGATAAAAAAAGCAGCTAGGACAGAATTCATAAAAAAACCAACACCTACTACATATTTAAAAAAATTACAAGCAGAATCTAATCTAAAAAGGACTATAATAGATGCTAAATATAAATACTGGAATAATTTTGCAAATAATCTCTCCAGAGAAACAAATGAGCCAATTATACATAAAGTCATAAGCCACATATGTGGGAAAAAGACTTCTCCCCCCACCCACTCCTGTATGAGCTTATACATAATAATACCCATTATGACATGATAATGAAAAGCTAACCTATTTGCAACTCTTTTTGTTAATAAGCTAACATCAAATAATCAAAGCAAACTGTCCACAATTCCTATGAACCCTAGTTACCAACCACGCCCAGGATCCGAGTACATAACTAATCCATTTTCAATCCAGGAATTGAATAATGCAATACATCATATTAGGTCCAAAACTAGCAGTAGCTATGACAATATACACCCTACATGGATAAAGAATCTCACACCTTCATACAAACAAGAACTGCTAAATTGTTATAATCACGCTTGGGCATCTTCTAGGTTCCCCAATATATGGAAATGTTCGTCCCTCCTACCAATCCTAAAGAAAAATAAACCAAAAGATAACCCTGAGTCTTATAGGCCCATAATGATTACACCTGTGATGGGGAAAATAATGGAGAAAATGATTTATCACAGACTCCTCTGGTTTGTTGAGAAAATAACATGATCCCACACACTCAAACTGGATTCAGGAAATACCACTCCTCAACAGATGCTTTCATTTTGCTAACAAATGCAATAAATGAATCTTTCTCAAAAAATAATATCCTAGTGGCAGCTTTCCTAGATTTTGAAGGAGCTTATGACAATGTGAACCACCAAATCCTTTTAAATAAACTTGCAAACCTTGGAGTACCTCCTAAGCTAGTATCCTTTATTAAATCCTTCATAGAAGTGCGAAGTTTCATTGTTTGTGTTGGTTCAGCCTCTTCACCCCAAAAGACAATATCCAAGGCCTACCTCAGGGAGCAGTCCTCAGTTGCCTCCTTTTTGCCCTATATCTCTGGGACATGAACCTACCCCACACGAATCTACAATATGCTGATGATCTGGTGCTATGGTCATCTGGCAACACCTTTCAGATAGCACAGTCAAATCTGCAAAAGTCACTTTTCCAGTTTGAAAAATTCTCTCAAACATTCAGATTTACCCATTGCACCCACCAAGTCAAAATAATCCAATTTCACCGGAAGCGAAACCATGTTAATGCAAAACTAACTCTAAATAAAACAACTATTCCAGAAGATAATAATATTAATTACCTAGGTCTCATGCTTGACCAAAAACTTAATTTCCACCTCCACATTTCAAACACAATAAAAAAATGTTATAGAAAAGCAAATATACTAAAAAGACTTCTTTCCACACCCTGGGGTTGTAAGGAGAAAAACCTTACTCCAGTTTTATAAATCACATATAAGACCCCATATTGACTATGGGCTCATTGTCTATGGTGCATGTGCAAAGACCAGATGCAAAAAATTGAAACAACACAAAATGATATAATACGTCTCATATTTTGGTCTTAGGAAACCCACAAGCACCAAGTTTCTGCTCATGGAGAGTGGATTAACAACAATAAGGGAGAGACGTAGCTTTCTCTTGATAAAACATCTTACAAAAATTGAATCAAATAGCTCACACACATTACATAATTGGTTAAGAAATCCAGCCATGTATAGAGGTATTGCAGATGAGTATGCCAATATTCAAAAGAAGTTCCCTGTACCAGCAAAGTCTATTGCACCTACTTTCCCCCAATCCCCTCCATGGAATTGGTCATTTCCCATAATAAATACTGAATTTTCAAAATGGAATAAAGATTTAACCCCCATTGCTTTTGCCCAGAAAAAATTTGCAGAACTTAATACAATTACCTATAAAAATCACTTCCAAATATTTGTTGATGGGTCAAAAATGAATGAGAAGGTTGCAAGTGGTGTTTTCCTTCCTCACCTGAAAATTGCAATGGGCGAGAGATTATTTAATAATTTATCTATAATGTCTGCTGAGTTAAATGCCATAATCATGGCATTAGAACACCTTAAGCAAACCAAACCTTTGATTGAAAATTCGAATAATATTATCATCTATTCCGACTCTTTATCAAGCCTTGAGTTGCTGGCCTCAGCTCCTCAATATAAAGTTGGACATTGACACTTATCATTGTCACAGTATTATTGATAATCTTGCTTCAAGTGGCATAAAAACTTACTTTCAGTACATTCCTAGCCACTCTGGCATAAGTGGTAATCATCAGGTTGATGAAATAGCAAAAAATGCTATAAATATTGACCAGCCAAGTGGGAGACCAATCCCAATTAGAGATATTTACCGATGGAGGCTATCAGATATTAATTTTAATAAGATTAATCCTATCCTTTCCCCCTTTCCCAATAAGTATCTTTCTAAAATTTATCATAGAATTCGTTCTGGAACAAATGGACTAAATTTCCTTGCATTCTCATATAAGCTTTCTAATTCAAGTGGTTCAATTCCCTGTCCCCTCTTTGCAGGCATTGTAATATGAATAATGAAACAATTGACCATTGCCTATTTGAATGTAATATGCCGACGTCTGCACAACATACCTTGCTTTGTAAACTGTTAAAATACTTCAAACACCACAAAATCCCACTATCAGCCAAGAGCCTAGCCACTATACCTGCACACAGAGCATAGAAATCGACATCTATCATCTTATATTTGAACTCCTAGAGTCGAAAGATCTGCTGAAAGATATCTGAATATATCTAATAAATATGAGGCAATCAAGCCAGTAGCTCTGTAGCCCACAGAGTGAAGCAAAAGGAAAGGGCTAATAGTTTTACTGAAAAGCCCGCCTGCTGTTAAACTGAAGAAGAAAGAAGACCGCTTCTATTTTTCTTGTGGTGATATAGAAGAAGAAGAGTGATCAGCCAGTGGTGATAGAAGAAGAAGGTGAATCAATTAGCTCTGTTACAGAGTGAACGCAAAAGGAAAAGGGCTAAATAGTTTTACTGAAAAGCCCGCCTGCTGTTTAAATCTGAAGAGAGAAGGTGATTAATTACGTTATGACAACATGGATGACTGATTCAAATACGTAGACGATCTATCTGTGCTTCTTAATTTTACACAGTAGATACAACCCAAGCTATACCCCAATTCAGCCTTGATCTTTAAACAGAGTTCAGGGAGAGTGTAGTACAAATAGTTTGTAGATCAAACCAAAATTGTAAGATTCAATCCACTGAAACAAGATCTTGTCTGCACAGCCCCCTGGTTTTCACTTGTATTGTCAGCTACGCGCCTGCAAGTTAATTTCAGCGCCAATTGCTTGTTTAATACTCATATTCAAGGGCTAGTCCAGTCAGGCAAACTGTGCACTACGTTCTTTGATTTCAATGTGCTGCTTGGGTTTCCCAGTAAATCAGCTGAAAACGGCATGTCTAACATACATATGTCCCATATTAGAATAAGCATGTCCTGTTTGGGGGCCTCTCAGATTCATAATATTGAATATCTAAGTGATGATGTGAAAGGGTCCAAAAAAGAGCAGTTAAAAAATCATCCTTGGAGAAAATTTTGTAGATTACAAGTCTGCTTTTGAGTCTTTAAAGATTGAAACTCTTAGAGATCACAGGTTTCAGTTGATAATGCGTTTTGGGCAATTTCTCCTTGCTAGCCCAAGCCCAACATTTTCTGCCACTGCTGCCACTCAGTAGTTAATACCAGAAAGAAGAACAAGTTAGTGCCAGTGCCTTGAAGAACTAATCGATTTAACAATTCATTTGTGCCATTTTTACCAGTGCCTATAACAAAAGGCCTCAGGACTAGGTTTGTAAGATTGACAGTGATATTTAGTTTGTTTCTTTAAATGATGATTTCTGATTTCTAATATATAGGGGTTTTCTACAAAATTTTGAAGAAAATAAAAAAGGTAAATTGTATAATGATATGGTAGTAAAAAGGAGCAGGGGAATATGGTACAGAAGTGAAGTTCAAAGTATGATGTATCAAAGCACATTCCTAACATGTTACTAGAGGTCTTGCATTAGGTGCCATAAAATTCATCTGTGCACTAGGTGCAACACAATTCCTTTGGGTACTTCTGGCATCTTAAAGTAATACTGCTGCTTATTTTTACAAACAAAGGTATCTTCATTTAAAAATAGATATATAGTAGTTGCTATTCACCAAGAACTAAAGAAACAGTTCAGAATCCCACATAAAATTAGCTAAAAAGATTGCATATTCTTCTTACATGAATATTTCTTATTTGTGAGGTGCTCTACAAGTATATTAAAAAAAAATAAGATATTATGAACATATCTACTTTTTCATAAAAGATTGTTAGACCCAGTAACACCAAAAACACTATAAGTGGGGCAATATACAAAAATAGTAGAAGGAAGAATGAATTAACAGTGTTCCTTACTTTTTTTAAAAATGCAGCCAATGCCTTAACAAACTCATGTTGATTGACATCCTTGACAGATGTTGTCCATCACCTGAAAGAAGTAAACAACTTAGTAACAATATTCTGATACTTTTTTTTCACAAAACTTTACATATTGAAAACACAGATCATTTTGTGATTCACACGTTACCCCTCACACAGAATATATCCAGTGGAAAAGGGGCTTTCAAGTTTTTGGCTTGCCAGTGCATACAATTTCTTAATTAATTATAAATTCGAAATGCTGGACACCAATTAATTATAACTATGACCAAATTTCAAGAACATTTGGCAAGCCATGTGGAATAGTAGATGCTTTTAAGGCACATAATAAGAGTAGGACTAAAAAAAGTATTTTATTACAAGTAGGAAAATTCCAAAAGAAAAACAGAGGCTTTTAAAGAAATAAAAGCAACTACATTTTTGTCATTTACAATTTTTTCTCTTGATGTAAAGCAAAATCCTTTAAAGGTACTTAGTTTTATTTTTATGGACAAGGAGTTCTTCAGGTCAATCTTAGAATTGGATGGTTGTTGTTCAGATCCCTCTTCCATCTATAAACAGGTATGTCAGAACTTTAATTGAGTTTAACCTCTGAATCAGTGTTCATATCAAAATCTTTACTTTAGATAAATATTAAATTTGACAATCTTTGAGAGTCAGAAGTTTTTGCATAAAGCCTATGGCTTTATTTGGCCCCTTTTCAGGGGGCTGGGGTCTATTTATGAGCAGAGGCCATTCCTAGGGAAGGGGGCACCTGGGACAGTTGCCCTGGAAGTTGTGGCTGGAGATTGCTTATTATGATTAAACTTTCTTTGCTTATATTTGAGTTGGGATGGAGGGTACTGAAATTAATTGTGCTGCGGTACCATCAACTCTAGGAATGGCTCGTGTTTTGAGGGTAGCAAGTTAAAATGTTTTAGAATCCAGATTAAAAAACCACATTGATTGGTGTTCATACTTCTACCTAACAAAGTATTGAAAAAAAAAACAGCTTCTGTATATAACTAGCCAAGACCTAGAGTAAAAAATTCTGCATGAAGGCTTCTTGCTACACTGGAAAAAGTTATACTTTGGGAACAGAACTTTCACAAACAAATTCCAGAATCCTAAACTACCTTTTAGAAGGTGTTTCAGCTACCTATCTCGATTCCTTTTCTATTTCAAAAGGGGGTAAAATTCTAGACAAGGGACTTTTTCTATCTTAGAAAAGTTTCAGATGGATTAAGAGCCTTAGTAATCCCCTGGAAAGGTATTTAAAAGTATTCTCTCCACCCTATCCCTCTACAAACAGCATTGACCTTTGACAATCTTAATGTTATAAAATCGAAAAGCTTGACATATGCCTGCTGCAATGGTAGGAACTGCATTTGAACAACAAGAGCCAAAAAAAAGAGTGAAAACCAAAATTAAGCTTTTTTTGTCAAAGTTTTAGATAGATCACCTGTCCTCCAATGCAATGTTCTAACTCCCTATAATTAAGGAAAGGGTAGAGATAGGAACTTGACAAGGCCTTCCTCAGAGTTTGTCCAAGCTCATCAAAGATTAGTGCCATAAGGATAGTGGAAAGGTAATCACTTTAGTGTTCACTTATACTTCCATCAAGAAACAAGAAACATGTTAATTAAATGAAAGTACCACCTAATAAGTTTGATTTTTTATTTTTATGCTCTTTCAAAATTAAAAAAAATGTATTTTGTTGGGTATTTTTTGGTTTTTTTATGCTCCTTCCAAATATTTTTGGGTAGTTTTTCTGACAACGCAAGTCCCCCTCCCTACTGGTAAGTGAGGATCCACGATTTGGGAGAGGGGACAGGTGGGGATGCTCTCTTACTAATTGTTCTATGTATATCCCTAATGATATGATTTGCAGTAGTTTTGAATCTTGTGATACATCTATTTGATTGTTAACATGGGCTTTCTGCATTCTTGGCTTGATAAAATCCAGTTTTGCCCAGGGGTAAATACATACAAAACTTCCACAGCTGATGTAGGGAAAGATAAGCACACTACTCAATGAATTTTAAAAGTCTCTTTCCAAATATAATTTATCACTTCACCTGAAAATCCAATTTAGTGCCCTTTAATGAACTAGAATTACACCTAATTCGTCTCTTTTGACATAAGAAATGGGCTAAGAATAATAGCTAACATCTTTCAAAATTGTTTGTGTAATTTCTAAATTACCTGACAATTGACATAGCTAAGAAATAGACATCTTTAGAATCATAAACCTTCATCTTGAAAACAAATATAACATATATTTTTGTTGCAAAATTTATCTACCGCCTCCCCCCCATGGTCAAATATGTACCCTGGGTTGTGTATATCCTATGCAACAAATTTACATTTTTTTGACAAACTGTTAGATCAATTTTTGAAGAAAAGAATGACATATAGAAAAGTTTAGTGAATTATGAAAATTCATAACATAATAATATTATTTGTTCCCTTTATCACACTGCAATAAAATTCATGTTATATACTTGACTATTGGGGGCGGGATGGAAAGGTGCTGGTAAAATACATTTGCAAGAGAAACAAATGTCTTATTTGGGTACAAGGATAAAATGCTGATTCTAAAGCTAGGGCAATACCACAGCAATTGGACAGTGCCTGATTTTTGACATCCATTTTGTAAAAAAAAAGAATCTACTTTCACAGTCATTAAGACTGTCACTTCAACAGGATTAGCTTGCAAATCTAGCTTCATCTCCTTCCGACTTAGAATCTGATTCAGGTGACTGGTGCCTGTTCTGAAGCCCCCCTCTTAAACAAAAGTCTTGAATACAGCCCTGAGGATTATATATCAATTTCTACCTCCACCCTCCCATTGTCTCTCCCTTAGAGCTAATTCTGTATATATCTGAAGATTCTTTCAAAACACCTGCCAAAACGCAAGGGCTGTTAAACTAGAATAAAAATTTTCTTGTATGCACTGTAGTCAGTAAACAACTCATTTGGTAGCAATTATTGAAAAGCAGGATAAATCTTAGGAAAGGGCACTGGAACTTTCAATTTTCAATTGGGACTGAGCCCCTCCAAGCTTATTTGGTAAGTTCTACAAAATCATATTATTGAGTTAGGAATAAAGTGATACACCATTTGATGCCTTTTTTTATGCTGATTACAAATATAATAATCATTTCTATTGGAAATTTAATTTCAGCCCCCCCCTCCCTATATATCCCTAAACCTAACCCTGAATTGGCATATATAGGGGGGACTGAAATTCATTTCCAATAGAAATGATTATTATATTTGTAATCAGCATAAAAAAGGCATCAAATGGTGTATTCACTTTTGTCCTAACTCAATAATATGATTTCCCCCTGCTCCTTTTTACTACCATAACATTATACAATTTACCTTTTTTATTTTCTTCAAATTTTGTAGAAATATATTAGAAATCAGAAATCATTCATTTAAAGAAACAACTAAAATATCACTGTCACTTACAAACCTAGTCCTAAGGCCTTTTGTTGTAGGCACTGGTAAAAAACGGCACAAAATGAATTGTTAAATTGATTAGTTCTTCAAGGCACTGGTAATAATTTGTTGGTGCTTGGGGCTAGCAAGGAGAAATTGCTAGCCCCCAAAGTCATTCATTTTCAATTGACTGAGCCCCCTCCAAATCTTATTTGGTAAAGTTTTCTACAAATCATATTATGAGTTAGGAATAAAGTGAATACACCATTGTGATGCCTTTTGTTATGCTGATTACAAATATAATAATCATTTCTATTGGAAATGAATTTCAGCCCCCCCCCCCCCTATATATACCTAACCTAACCTAACCCTGAATTGGCATATATAGGGGGGGGGGGCTGAAATTCATTTCCGATTGAAATGATTATTATATAATGGAGAAATTGCCCAAACACATTATCAACTAAACAAAAAATGTGATCTCTAAGAGTTTCAATCTTTAAAGACTCAAAAGCACACTTGTAATCTACAACAACATTTTCTCCAAGGATGATTTTAACTGCTCGTTTTTGGGGACTCTTTCCACATCATCACTTAGATATTCAATATTATGAATCTCTGGGCCCCCAACAGGACATGCTTCTCTACATCTATTTCAGCACCCCCCCCCTATATATACCTAACCTAACTAAAACCTGAATTGGGCATATATAGGGGGGTGGGGCTGAAATTCATTTCTGATAGAAATGATTATTATATTTGTAATCAGCATAAAAAAAGGCATCAAATGGTGTATTCACTTTTGTCCTAACTCTTAATATGATTTTTGTAAGAACTTTACTGCTTATTCAACCACCTTTTCCACATAGTGCCTCTGGAAAAACCTTGGTAAAGTTCTACGAAATCAATTATTGAGTGTAGGACTAAAGTGAATACATCATTTGATGCCTTTTTTTATGCTGATTACGAATATATAAGCATTCCTATCGGAAATGAATTTCAGCCCCCCCCCCCCTATATAGGCTATACCTAACCTAAGTACTAACCCTGAATTGGCATATATAGGTGGGGGGCTGAAATTCATTTCCGATAGAAATGAATTTATATTCATAATCAGCATAAAAAAGGCATCGAATGGTGTATTCACTTAGTCCTAACTCAATAATATGATTTCGTAGAACTTTACCAAAACCTTTACTATAGGTAATGAGATGTGATTGTCCCTGACTTAAACAGGACACCAGACATTTCAATTTCTCTTCTAATGAAAATCTTGGAATTACCCGAAGAGTAAAATAGAGGGGAATTTTCCCACAGGGAGGGGGGGGGGGGGGGGGAAGTGGGGGGAAGTTTTTAACACCAGCTCCCAGGGGAAAGACAGCATGAATACAAGATGTCTCTTATCAGGGTCCATATCCAGGATTTTTTGTTCACGGGGGGGTGGGTTTACCAATTTTTGACTTTTTTTTTTGGGGGGGGGGCGGGTTACTAATTTTTTGACTCAGTTTTCGACTAATTTTACTGATTTTTTACCTAGGTTTTTTACTAATTTTCCCACTTATTTTCGAGTTGGTCAAAAATTTCGGGGGGGGGGGGGTGGGTTCAAACCGGGTAAACCCCCCCCCATGGATACGGCCATGTCTCTTATATATGAAATTTAACCATTGGATCTGTCAAAAATCTTTTTAAAGTACCAAGGAAGCAACACCAAAATGAAAACATATTTAGCCCTCTTAATCTAGTTTAGGTCTATTCATACCTGAAAATCCGGTTTCCTACGAGTTTTTGTTTAGCTGCTATTAGCATTTTTTAGTTTGAATAAATTCGCAAAAAACAGTGTTTGTCAATAATAAAACAACAATAAACTTCGGAGCTGAATAATATTAGCAGAAACTATTTCCTATGAATCCGACAATGTTTTTCATTTAATGAAATTTCAAATTTACAAAAATCTGTTGATTTGTTATATATATATTAAGTGAAAATACATCTTGTGAAAAAATATGACCTCAAGTTCCGAAAGTGACTATTCTGATGTGTCAGAAAATATTTTGATGATGACCAGTGCTAGATGGTATGCAATACCATTTCAGGATACTTGTTCCAGCTAGACCCAACGCCGCGCCGGCGGATCGACCGAACGCCGGCGGGACTAGACGCCTGGCGCCACCGAAGTGTCGTAAACGCCGCGGCCGTGCGCCGCCCACCAACAGAGGCGTGGCGGCGCGTTTGTGTCGATTTTCAAATTAATTTTGTACGGCAATTCTTTATTGTGTCAACTGCAAAATTCGGAGCTTTTCCTTCTTGTGTGGTTTAGTATTTGCGATTTTCTGATTAGAAATCAAGCAGGGTCTTGCACTATCCCCAAATTTTTGGGTATTTCTCTGAAAATCTATGTGTCCACCCCCAAAATAAAAAATTTGGTTCCCCAAATCCCCAAAAAGCCACGCAATCACAGTGCCACCCCTAGCGATTTATCACCAGTCAGTGACTTTCCCTGCCAAATATTACTTGGCATACCATAATTCTTCACTACTCTCTTGTTCATTAATTTTCGTCTTTTTGTTACTTTGCATAAAAAAAGAGACAGATGCAATTGCAAATATTGCAATATACACAGTTCTTCATATGTTGACAAAAAACAGGATCGTCTTTATGAAATGAGTTCAATCATTTCAATTCAGCAGTTTCCAATTGCTATTTCTTACATCGTTTGTAGTCAAGAATTTGTATTATTTCAAGTTGAATCCCAAAAAACCTTCTATTGTGACAAAATTTAGCTATAGACTTAGCTATGTACAAGGTTTGGGATTAAAGATTGAACTGGAATTTACCTAAAAAATATGATCAAAAAATAAATTGTTAAATTATTGCCTATAGGAGGGGGGATAGGGGGCTATCATTTTTAAATGATAATACCTCATTTTTTTATTGAAAGCAGGGATGCCAAAAGGTTAATTATTTTTTTCATTTAAAATGGAGACAGAAGAAAAACTGATATCAAATTCCCTAGGAAACCATTGAAATATTTTGATAGACCAAAGGCCCCCTCCATTAGGACTTGTTCATTGTCTTGGGTATTTTGCAATTTCTCATAGGCTACTGGCCTAATTGGCCTTTGTGTGTGCTCCCTTTTATTGTATTCTTTGGATCTTATTTTTTGAATGCCACGTGCTAAATCTATGACTCAGTTTTACCAATAATTTTGAGGTATATCGGTGAGTAATTTCGACATTTTTGTTGTTGTCTTTGTACCCCCTTACTCATACCCTCAATTTTTTTCAAGGAACACTAAGCTTTTTAATGTTATTTTGCGTTGTTTGTTTGAACCATATAGTGGGATGTAGTTAATTATTAAGTAACTTATTTTTCTAATGAAAGCTGAGACAGTATCCTATCAATGTGGTATCCAGAGGGGGGGGGAGGGAAGTATTACATTTAAATGATAATATCTCGAAATTTTTTATTGAAAAGCAGGGATCCCAAATTTTTTTTTTTTTTTAATTTAAAGCAGAGATGGCTATTTTATCAAAGGTGGTATCCAGAGGGGGGAAGGGGGGGGTAGTGAGCATATAATATTTAAAATCATAATACCTCAATTTTTTTTAAAAGAAGGGGTGCCAAATAAGTTCAATATTTTGTTATTTAAAGCACAGACAGTATCCTATCAAGATAGTATCCAGAGGGGGGGCATAGGGAGCTAATTATATTTAGTGATAGAACCTTGAATTTTTTTTATTGAAAGGCAGGGATGCCAAAAAGTTGAAAAAGTAACATACCGAATAAACAATTAAGTGTTTTTTGTGTTTCATTGTAATTGAAGTGTTCTCAAGTGAAGTGTTCATCATGTATTTTTCAATTTGATAAATTTACTCCTTTTAATGCAGTTTATAATTTGACTGATATTAGATATTTAACCAATTTATACTTTTGCCATGAATCCCCAAAGAAAAAAAAAAACGAATCATATCCAAAAGAGCAGCCAAAAAGCAATAAAAAGCAGCAGTTCAGCTTAGCCTACACGACATTTATTCCATAAAGAAGCCAAAACAAACTATACATTTTATGCATAAAGAAGGCCATGCATTTTTTTAAAGTGTTATTAAAAACCTGTTTTAATACAAGATATCTTTAAGGAATCCAAAAGAGCAAAAAAACAATCAATATCAAAGTCACTGATTTCAAACTGTTTTTTAAATGTGATAGGCAAAGGGCATTATAAAAAACTTAAGCTTCTAAGTTCAGAGCTATATTCAAAGTTTTCTGATTAGCCTAATTTAATATTAAGATGGTCTGGCCTAAAAATAAGACACACCATATAGTCAGAACTCCATTGCAAATCCATATATAGCTAAATTTATCAAGAGCTCAACCCCCCCCTCCCCTCCCTCCATAATGGTGAAAAATATACCCTGAATTATAAATCAAACACCATATTTTTGGTACATAGCCTATAGACTGCAGTTTTCAAAACAAAATTTAGCGTTTCAGCACAGTTTTTTCAAAATAATGAGCCC